>CAHIKZ030005352.1:940000-1115000 GCA_903632075.3 Acanthosepion pharaonis | reverse complement strand
AACTACGATACTTATCGATGTCCAATTTTTTTTAAAATCATAGCTCAGATTGACCGCTGCCATGATTATTGTGTCATAGTGGAGCTACATGATCCTTTTGTTGGTTGCATAATGTGTCCTTCACCTGCAATACATAGATTTTGACTTTAGAGTTAACTTTATTTGGTTGGTAACTTTGACTAGAGAGTCTAATAAGCCCTACTATTTAATCCATAACTCGAGGTGAAGAAACTTGATTCATATCTTTTCTAAGGGTATTTCTCCGAAAGGGAATAGAACAAACCCAACCGGACTTCGAATTCCGAGCCGCTAACCGTTACAACACCGGCATATCTCTAAAGATAAACCGGTGTCGTCGACATTATAGAGTTATTGTGAACTCCGTGATCCTTTCCATGGCTGCATAGTATATATATGTATGCATAGTGTATATAGTATATGTTCATATTTTGAATTCAGAGTTATCCTTCTCCTAGTCTGGTTGCCAAACACGGCAAGTAAGTCTATCTTTTTAGCCCATAGCTGGTGGAGAAGAGATGGATCCATAAATATCCCGGGGGTATTTGCGCGAAAGTAAATGTAATGAATTCGGCTGAAATTCGAACTTGGCTCGACGATTTCTCGTTCTGAGGTGCTAACCTTTGCCCAGCCTGCTGCACATTTAAAACAGAGGCATCACTTGAGTAACGCGCATTCTATTATTGCGCGAAAAAATTTCATACGAAAATTCGACTAGTGCCTACATAATACTCGATTAGTGCGGTAAAACATTCCTCATTTTAACCATAGTAATTGAAAATTGACTTTTTATATAGTTACCGACATACAAATTAGCTGCACTAATCCATGAATTACTGTACTAGATTAAAAAAAAAAATCTCCGGTATCTTACAGCCTGATCCAATTCCCTATTTCTGACCAAAGTTCCGAATATCTGACCAAATTATCAGGATTTATTTTGAAACCCTTTCTTGGTTCAGGCACATTTTGGTTAATTGTTCAATTATTGTTAGTCTTTTGCCAGAGTGATTATATCCGTACTATCCAGTGGTCTAGAGGATTAAAAGCATTGGTCAGTGAATTTTGATGCTTAATAATTGAAAGTTCAATCCCTGAGCCGGGTAATACAGATATACTTAGTGGAAAAAAACACTAGCAATAAATGAACATTTAAACATGATCTCCATAGATATGGACAGCGAAATGAGAAAAATATACATTCGTAAAGAGCTCAGTTGAAGGTTACCTTGACCGAAAGATTTTTGAAGAATGCCGAAGGACACAACCACCAAAATGTTGTTATCGTAGCAACTGAGATGAGCTAGTTCTGAGTCATGCTACCAGGAAGCCTAACTGATTACACTACCATGACCTAAGAGATCGTTCTACTTGACCAATCATGTTATGTCGAGTCTTATCTAAATGTAAGATGATATCATATATTACTTCTTTTTTAACTGGAGACTAAACTTGGTTGTCATATAAAATTCAGAGAAATTTTCAGCGACACTGACCTCCTCTTTCACCATTCAAACTTTTCAGGGCTTCTCTGGCTCTACTAAGCTCAGAGCCCAATTCTGGATAGCCTGCAGCTTCACATTCTTCAATGGCTTTCTCCAGACTTGGGATAGTCTTCTTCCTCACTGCAATTCGAAGTTGGTCTCGCAGGTTGTCGGGTGAGACAATAACTGAAGGCAAAACGATCGGCAAGAATAAAGCTACATTTTAATCGATGCATAGATGAAAGAAAATCGATGCATTTCAATGCAAAAACGAAAAAGTGATTTTTGATATGAGCGGAGATATTCTTTTCATGTTCTTATTTATTTTAACACGAAAAATTATCGACTCAAAACCAAAAATTACGAGCTTCAAAAAAATAATAAGAAGAATTCAAAATCGCGATGAGCAAGTTTAGTAGTTATCGAACGGTACTAAATATAAGTTTTCACTCCAAAGTATAATAAAACTATTCCATATATTTTTTTCTTCTGAAAGTTAATCATTAGAAAATTTCTAAATATTCCACACCAACAATAATATATCTCATGTGATCCAGAAAATCTTTTTTTTTTTTTTTAAAAAACCGGTGTTGACCCAAAATATATATAAGAATAAAAATAAATATAATTGAAAATTGCTACAGCATGAAACTCGGAGATGTGCAATTAATGTAAGATACTGCGATTAAGCTTTTTATTATTTTTTCTTGCAGTCGTAAGGCGATTAGATTAGTCGAAAGCGCTCAGGTCTACAGATCATTTAGACAGTTTTTACACACTACGTATCCAGGAAAGAAAAATCTTGTACGATTGCAAGGAAAATTTAATACTGATACTGCTTTGAATAGCCTTGCTCACTCATTCTGATACTGATTTAAATAATCTTTGCTTACCCATTCTGATACTGGTTTGAATAACCTTTGTCCAATCATTCAGATACTGGTTTAAATACTATGTGCTTATCCATTCTGATACTGGCATGAATAGCCTTTGCTCAACCATTCTGATACTGGTTTGAATAATCTTTGCTCAACCATTCTGATACTGGTTTGAATAATCTTTGCTCAACCATTCTGATACTGGTTTGAATAATCTTTGCTCAACCATTCTGATACTGGTTTGAATAATCTTTGCTCAACCATTCTAATTCCGACTATCCAATCTTAATTTGGTTTTCAGAACCTCGCTTTACATATAAGCCTTTGTCTAAGACTGAAAGTTTCTAATCCAAACTTGTTTCAAAAAAATATAACATGCAAAAACTGACCTCCTGTTCCTCCTTTCCAAACGTCTAACGTAGTTCGGGCCTGATGAATATCATCATCAAGTTCAGACATACCAGCAGCAACACATTCATTAATCATTTTTTCCAATTCAACTTTGTTTTTTTGTGTCATCGCCAGTTGCAAACGCCCTCGAAGTTTTTCCGCTGACTTTTTCCCTAACAAACCAAGTTAATCAATAAAACACATTTAATCCATCTTTCAAAATAACAAATGTTTACATAAATGACAATAAATTCATGGTTACTCTTCATTCACAAAAGAATTCAACAAAAATTGGTTTTCATTCTCCTAATAAAGTAAGTTTATTTATACACACATAGTATACAATACGAGAAAGATTATGCTCTAATCTATTCGGACTGGATTGCTTATATGATTTACATCATTTTGACCATTGTTCCTTCAGATATTTGTCGTATTGGATAATTTTCTGGGAATTTCACATGAAACCCTTTACACAATCCACAGGGCCTGATTGTTCTAATTCCATTGTCCATGTTAGAGTAATTAACACGTATCAGTTAATTAGTCTTTGTGATGCCGCTTTTGCTGTTTCTAATGAATATGGCTTTCATTGCTGGAGGAGGAGATTGAACACACGGTCACAAGTTAATTAGATGCATTTAACTACGAGAATAAGTCAAAAATTATCCGCACTTTCACCACAACGTATCTTTAGGTTTGTCACACTGCCTTCTACGCATGCGTACTTATACTTGTTACTATTGTGGTCACGCGGTACGAGTTAAGGATGAATGTTAACCATTTTAATTCCAATATCATCTTTCTTAATAAAAATGTCAATCTCTGACTCAATCAGCGAATGTCATATACCCTGGTTCACAGGGAAAAGAAAAAAGGTCGAATTTAACAGAAAAATTAACTGACACGGTATCTTCTCCATTATAGATAGAAGAATGAGAAACAGCTACTTACTGTGGATCGAATAAAGAGTTTAGTTAGGAATTATCAAAACCTTATTGAAGATGACATACCTGAAGACGACTGGAGGTTACAAAATCGAAACGACGTGGCTGTAATAACTAAGTAAACTAGTCCGAATAGGTATATGTCTATCTATGTATAATCATCTAACATTTGAAAATTGAGTAAAGATCTACAAAAGCCGATTTGGCGTAGTAAGGCATTTAATATTACTTTGGGTCTCTGGCCCTGACAAAGTTAACAAAGAAACGATACAAAAGTGACATCTTTTTTTATATTTCCGTAGAAAAGTATTTAAGTCACTTATTAGTTTCAAAAGTCACTTCCGATGTCATTACTGATAATAAAAAAAAATTTTGTTAAAAAGTCAGCAGTATTCAAATATGACAGAGAGAAATCATTAAACGTATGTTATACGGTATTTCTATTTGGAGAGGGCATAGAAAAGAATATGCCTCATTTGGTGGACTAAAGTCATCTGAATGATAGTGTAACAGCTACTGCAAGAGGCACCCAATTTTATCATATATGCCCAAGAGAGTGAGTCTCTAGCAGAACAAAAAATCAACATTGACACTGCACATAGATGAGGGTCAATCAACCGATGTCATTACATGAAACCCATTCGTAGTCATCATGTATGTAGGTATGGTTATGAAATACCAATTTAGATACTCTGGTCACCTTGTCCGCCTAGAAAACTCACGCATACCTAAACAGGTTATGTATAGGGAGTTAACAAAGGAAAAATGACCGAAGTGCAATCTCCGCAAGTATTCTGAATACAGTCTGAAGGACACACACGAAAAGAAACATATATATCTAGAGACCTGGGAAGAACTTGCATAAAATCGGCAAATATGGAAAAATCCGATTGCTACTGGTGACAATAATTTTGAGCACAGCAGAATAGAATATGCTCAACAAAAACGTGAAGGCAGATGTATGAGAGGCGTCAACCTTCTCCCTGGAGGCTGATCGAAGGATTCACTTATATGTGATAAATGTGACCGCATTTGCTTTTCAAAATCAGGTCTTCTCATCCAGACTCGGAGTCATCGTGATGTCAAGTACCAGTATGACATACGTGATGATCATAAATGTGCAATCTGCAATAAAGTGTGTCGATAAGCAAGCGGAATTACAAATTTCCAGTCATCATGCAGAAAGGCAAGCTGCAAGAGGAAGACTGATGTGGCAGCAATCTGTGGACTGCAAGCCTCTTGCAGATCATAAAATCAGTTAGAGATGTCATCAGCGACGAAGTGACTATAGCTGAAATGTGTGAACATTTAAGACAGTTTGATTGCAAGAGATGTTCCGACTCGGTCTCGAACTGACTTCCACCATATATGTATGTATATATATGTATGCACTATTTTTATTCATTCTCATCTTCCCAGAAATTTGGAGAAAAACAACTGTTATTTCACTTGATACAAGCTGACAATTTAGATTCGACTAGTGATATGTTAAATAAATGTGCACAAGTAAGAAATCCAAGATAAAAAAAAAATAACTAGATTCTAACCTCCACGTCCTCCGCCAAGCTTTTCTAGAGTTTTTCTGGCTCGACGAAGGTCTGCACCAAGCTCAGGATATGCCGTATCTTCAGATTCGAGGATCAATTTCTCCAGGGCGTTACGATCACTTTCTTTGATGGCGGCCCTGAGTTGTTCACGCAAATTTGCTGCGGTCTTGACATCTAGTATGTCCGCAAAGATAATTAAAACAAACGTAACGTCAACAGACAGCAAAGTAACGAAGGGAAAACTAGGATAAATCATTTTTTATTATAATTAGGAGCTAAGGGCAAATATAATTTCATTAAATCGCCTTTTTCCAACGATAGCATTATTGCTGCCTTATTTTGTGGATGATTTTTCACATATTCAGATCGCCTATGAGATATTTTTGTGAACTACATATGAAGTAAAAAATATGCGCTTATTTTGACAGAAAATCGATCGATATGATGTATGGTTTAATACACTACAAGGCTTTATACGTAGGACCCCAAGAGGAAAATGCATTAAAATATGCGATATTGTCACAATTCTGAACAATATGCCTCTAACCAGGCTCGTACTTAATATTATCCATCGTCGTAAATGCAATCGTAGCATAATGCGACGGTATACGAGCTAATAGAGATAGAAAAAAAAAACTGAGACACTTGGAGTAGGCTAATTTCAAATGTTAACGGCTTTAATACTAAAACAAATGTAGCTTCTGGCTGTCGGATTTGATAAAATAAATGTATTGCTGTTCTCATCAATAATCACAACACGCTATACTCACACAAAAGTTTGTCCTGAACACGTAGGCGAAACGCGTTGTCTGTAAATGTTCACCACTGTGTCTCCTTATCTCGAATGTATATGAACAGATAACTAGCTTACGTAACCCCTCCCCCCGGAACCTTCTGCCAAGAAAACACTGATCGCCATCTATGGCAAAAATAAATGCTTATATTTAGATCCCACCTTTTTGGAAATGCTGAACCCGCCCCTGTTTATTGTATTCTCCTATCCACTGAGCCGGGACACACTCGCACTGATCAATGGAAGGATTGAAAGCAGTAGAAAACATTCAAGACAACATAAACTGATAAACCGCCGACCAAAAGGTTGTCATCGATTCGACAAAGGTGAGAGATCTGCGACCGAATAATTGGTCGAATATACTCATGTTCAGAATAATATTAAAAATGAAAATGTAAAATATTACAGTATGGCAAGAGATTAATTTTTGAAACCAAAATTTGTAGCTAAGTAGCAATGTAATACAAAAGAAGCAGTTTATATAACTCTAGAATGAAGAAAATTTTGCTGACCTCTAAACGTTGTGCTTTGCAAAGCGAAAGCTTCCCTTGCTTTTCGAATGTCTGTGTCCAATTCAGGCATTCCCGCTGATATACAGTCGTTCAAAGCTTTCTCAAAACCACTTTTGTCTTTCATTTTCAATGCCACCTTCAGCTTTTCTCGTAAAGATTCTGGGGTTATCTCCCCTGATGAAAAAAACATCATTCAATTAAAAATAATATCTAATTATCGTCATAGTAATATGCTAGACCCTTAATGGCATTTCTTCGGAAAATGCAGTCTACTTGGCCGCGCCCATTCTGTGTCCATTAATATGCTAAAGTGTGCGTAATAAACTACTTTAAATTGTAGCAATAGCAAAGAGTAATACTTGATTTAACCTATATATAGATATGCGAGTAGTGTAGCGGTTAAACGACGAATAATGTAGGATAAGTCGAATTCAATTTCCGGCCGAAGTTTTTGCATTCACTTCGGCTTACTTTGGAAAAGTTATGAATCTATCGATTCATCACCCATCTGTGCATTAAAGACGGGACAGACTAGGCATTGGATGACAATTAGTCTAAAAGTAGAAACTAGAAAATCAACCCTGTAAAACGTAATTGCAATGGAAACCCCAGCAGCGCCATTTATTGCAGTGATGCTGTGGCCCTATACTCTATAGGTTCGGCCGACTGACTTAAATGTAGTTTAATGACTTTCGCAAAAACATTAGTTCGAAAAGAAGACGAAATACCGGAACCGAAATTTGAACCCTTATCAGCATATTAGTTTTTGTGCTGTTAACCGTTACGCCAGTCGGGATGACTGTGCTCTTTAGCATTAGTTCGCAACTATTCTAGGAGAAGGAAATCTTTGAATTACGAAATCCGAGTAGATGGAACTCGTAGCCTAGGAACACGTGGTCATCTAAAAAAAAAACGACAGAAAAGCCAACCCTTCCACAGTGTATAGAGGTTGAACTTGTCCGCCTAGAGCCTATCATCCAACACCGTTGAACAATTCGACTACAGAAACTACATCAAGAGGCTTTATGCGCCATACAGTAGATGACAGATAGTACATCCGTTAGCTCAAAAAAATATACTATTGCTATAAAACAAAAAAAAAGGCTCATTCTGACAGTCGATTATACTTCAGCGTGAAATGAAAATAAAATAAAGAATATATATATATCGACCTAAAATATCACCGTCTTTTTTACAGTAGCTAACGTAATCCAAATGGTAATTAAGCTCTTTGCTAATTATAATAAATGAACAAGTGATATTCTGCGTTAATTTAGATAAAGAAATGTTAGAATGTTTTAATACGCCCACTGATACAGTATTCGTAATAATTAGTCGCAATAATATTTTGCCATTAGACATTTATACAACCACTAATATCACTGGTAGGATGTGTAAAAAATGCATCAAAACAGAAACGGGAGAATGGGGAATTAAAGAATAATTACGTTTCTATTTTACTTTTAAAGGTTGCCCACTTACTGTACCAATACTCTATCATTTACTGAATCTTAATCATTCTTAAAAGAAATATTCCTGATATCAACCCTGCCAAGATACTGATCGCTAAATCGACCAACCTCAGTTTCGCTGAACACAGCGCATCAGATTCATCAAATACTCATTACATTTATATGTACGATACACGAATATTATTGCTTTTCCTGACTTTAATGTGGACGCTCTTTTTGTTATAAGGTGGTTTCACATTTTTCAGGCGGTCTCACAATTTTCAGTCGTTTCAAGGGACAAAATTCTCAATTCTATATTTAGGTGGCTTTTATATGGCTTGTTGACTATACACTTGGTCTGAAGATTGAGTTCAAGTATGAAACAAATTGCTGCGGCCTGCTGTCCACTTTTATATTTATTTACACTCTGTCTCTGATATTGAGCACTTTTAACTATATATATAAGTAGACACTGGAGTCACTACTCAGCGGCGACAGTGTTCCATGCTTATGTGCAATCCTCAGGCCATATACGTTGTGTTTTTGCTCGAATATTTATATATACAGGTTACTGATGCATTGTGGGTAGTCTATTGTATTGTTTTAATGGTTATCTTGGTGGGCGGTAACGGTTATGCAACAAATTATTTTAGGGGCTATTGGGTGGAATTAATTGTGGATTCGGATGCAATTTTTGACGTATTTATAGTGTTGTATGTTAACCATTTATTTATTATTGTTCACTTTATTGTTGGTTGTTATTATTAGGTTTATTTGTGTTTATGTGTGCGTTCGTGTTTTGTTAATTTGTTTATTATTTACTTAATGTATTTACTTGTTTATTAATTTGTATTAATTTATTTTATTTGTTTTTCCTATATTTTTCATATATATATATATATACATATATATATATATATATATATATTTCGTTGCTACTTAGAAATATATTGAAATTGTATTTATGGAGAAATTCAAAGGAACTAATTTTTACTATAGAAATACATTGAAAATTGTTTCACCATAGAAATGCATTGCAATTTTGTTTTACGATGAAAATGTATTTTAAATGAGAAAAGGTATTGTCAGTGGTCATGGATGCAGGTAAGTGTTATTGACAGACATAATAACATTTAGGCATGAAAATTTTAATAAGTAAAATAAGCTAACCTCCTCGGCCGGCGCCCAAGGATTCCATCGTATACCTGGCTTTTCTAAGATCAGTACTCAACTCCGGGTAAGCAGCCGCCTCGCAATCTCGAATGGCATTGTCCAGCTGAGTGAGATCTTTGTCGCGTATGGCCGAGATTAGTTGATCTTTAAGGGAGGATGCTGTTCTCAGCTGACCGCTACCCCCGAGCAAATTGTCAAGGGTCTCTCTGCATTTATGTATGTCCCTTTCGAGTTCAGGGAGTCCGGCGGCGACACATTCCGTAATGACATTTCTTAATGCCCCAGGGTCCTTGTTTCGCATCGCGATACTCATTCTTTCGCGTAGGTGAGCGGCGGACATTGTGCCTACGTTGAGGGAAAGGAAAACATTAAAGCAAAGGCTAGGTTACAGCCTGGAGTGCATAACGACACAGTGCCTCAACGTTTCTCCAGAATACATAGATTTAGCTTAGATTTCCATATAAAATATAAACAGACTTTGTAAAAATCTTGCTAACCAATCTATCTATATCTATTTATATCTTTTTTTTTTCATATCTGTCCATACTCCCCTATAGATCCCTACCTATTTAGCTATTTATATGTCAACACGGTTTTTCATAATCGACTCGTTCTCAAGCTATTCTACTCAAATTTAGTTGATTGATTTGCTTTTTTGCAGCTTATCAAAATTGTACAGGTTATTTAAAGCCAGAAAATATTTTTAGAGTGTAAGAATATTTCGGAGATAATAATGCTTTTATTAATACAAGTCCTGCTAATTAACCCGTAGCATCAACGTTACTAAATACATTGTTTCATACTGTTTTCAAGAATTGTATTTTTTCTGTTAGGTTGGTCAAACTAAAAAGTCATTCTTTTCTATTTATTACATATAAACATTTAAGCAATTTGAGTGCTAATTACTGAGCAAAAATAAATCAACCCGATTATTGGTCTTATTCTTATACTGCTTATTTTAAAAATGTGTATGACATTTATCTGACTATTCATACATGATATCACTTCGTTTATAGCTATCTAGATTTTCAGTCTGTTCATATATATTTATCTAATATTTTCATTATCTAATATTGACAATATCAGTATTTCTATGTAATATTTTCATTATCTAATATTGTCAATATCTCTTTTTTATCTAATATTTTTCATCATCTAATATTGTCAATATCTATCTTTCTATCTAATATTTTTCATCATCTAATATTGTCAATATCTCTATCTAATATTTTTCATCATCTATTTATCTATCTAATATTTTAATTATCCATCTAATCTTTTCATTATATGTCTTTCTATCTATGCCTTAACTCTAATTATCAGCCTTTGCTCTAACAAATATTCCACAAATAATAACAAGAAAAAAACAAATAAAATGAAACTTTTTTTTTTTTTACTCTAACCTCCACGGCCTCCTCCAAGATTCTCTAAAGTGTCTCTTGCCCTGGCAAGATCAAAACTCAGTTCTGGAAGTCTTGCTGCTTCGGCCTTTTGGATGAGTTTCTCCAGATTGGTTTTGTCCTTTTGTCTCACGGCTTTTCTCATTTCGTCTCGTAAATTGTCAGGGGAATAAGAACCTTTAATAGGTAATATATAAACAGTCAATTGAACTTAAACCAGAAACTATCCAATGTTCTTTCAAAAATTAAAATCATATTTAAAAACATCGCAAAACATCATTATTATTATTATTATTATCCTTATAATCAAATTTATAATTCGTCTATATTGTAGATATGTATCGTAAAGTTTAGATCTCTCTTAGATTCTAATACTGTTAGATAATTAGCGTAGATCAAGAATATTTTAATTTGTATTTTTGGTGTCTTTATTTCTATCCATGTTGCTTACTCAATGATCGGAGACTGTAAAGTAACCCCAGAATTATGATAGATATTATACCATACACTGATTCACTTCGTACATAATTTATAATTGTCTAGAAAATGTTTTTATTAATAGGCAAAACATTACTTATTCTTAAGTATTCGAAAAAGAAATGAATAAAAATAGGACCTAAAATAAAACTATTGTCCTAACCTTCCTGATCATCTATGGCGCGATCAAGAATTCCCTGTGCAGTCTGGATCTCACTATCCAGTTCTGGCATCCCAGCCGCTATACATTCTTCAATGACCTTTTCAAGTGCTTCTGGTTCTTTTTCTTTCATGGCTACACTCAGTTTTTCTTTAAGCGTCTCGGGAGTTTTTCCACCTAAAACATGAAGAGAGGTCGAACTAATATATTAAGTGAATACTCTTTTGTACCAAATAGAAGTGCCGTCTGGAATAGAAGTGCTGGCGGGATTTCTTTTCTATTTATAAAATAAGCGTGCCGATTCGAATAAACATTCCGCTGGAAACTGTTATAGCTATAGCCCTTATCCTCCTGGTCTCAGTTTAAACCGACTCCTTTTTGGTGTTTCACATTATAAAATATGATACAGGAAAGTGAAAGTCTCACTGAAAAAAGGTTGATAAAGTTTCTAAGTTTACATCTGAAAATTAACGAACTTTAAAGCAAAATGGTTAAAATATTGAAAGAAAAAAAAGAAGTCGTCTGTTTAAGCCGACACTCGAAGGATATAAGTCAATAAATTTAAGACAAAATGGAGAAAATTATTTTAAAAAATAAGCTTGGGTATCGAACAATTACTGAGCCAAGCAGCAAAATTGAAGAGACTATATCAATCATACAGGCACTTACATTTGCTACAGAATGTATCGCATGACGTCCCAATACAAAGTTGGACTATAAGGTGAAATATTTTCACACAAAAAAAAGCAAAAAAAGACTCGAAGCAAATATAAAGTTAATGCACAATTCGTGCCCTCATCGGCACATCCATTAAATTTCTAAATGTTTTTTTTCAGTCTAATTATATGAAAAAATATTTGAGCGTGTTTACTCTTTTAAAACCATCCCACAATAACCAAATTATATGGTAAATTACCAGCCGTATCAAAAGCCGTATCACTGCCGACGAAATTTTTATAAAAGAGGGATTGCTACACAAATACACAATATATATATATATATAACAAATGGACAATAAGTTTGAAATTGAGTGGCGACAGTCGGTTTCATACTTAAACACAATATTCACGTCTTGCGTTCAAACATGAAACAGACTGTCACAGCTCGATGATGACCTAAGTGTCTACATTTATATTTACATGCGCTCTATCCCCGATATTGAACACTTTTACCCTTAAATATAGCATACCTTGAAACTATATTTTTATCATCATATCGTACTTATTGATATACGTAAAATTATATAACTTAACGTATGTCAAAGTGAACAGAATTTTGTAAATATAGAGCTGAATATCTATACAGAGCAATACTTATTGGCATATGAACTATATTAGTTCAGGATACTTTTGAAAGGTCAACTTAAAGATTCGTGATGTCTCTGTCATCAGCGTTCAGACAAATTGATATATATATATATATATATATATATATATATATATATATATATATATATATATATATATATATAAATAGATAGGTTAGTTAATAAAACAAGGACAAACGAAAGGGTACCAATATAATCGGTACGATAAAAATTTATTAAATATTAATGATTAACCATATCTGAGAAATGAAGCACGGAGAGAAAGGTTTTAAGTTCGGAATTTTCGGACACGCCTGCGTCCTTCATCAACGGACTGAGTAATAAACAGAGAAATGGGAATTACTCATCGACAGATGTTTTTGTAGATGGGGGTATTTTCCGGTGTAAATCGTATTGTTAGCAAAAAACCGATCTCTGTCCGATTGCGAAAATTTTTATGAAAATAAACTTAAAGTGCATGTGTAGATAACAAGAAATTTATTTAAACTTATGTTATTGAATTCGACCGTCAAGACAACGTCTTCCTGCTTAAGCTTATGTAACATGTTTGAGTTTGCAAATAAACTGATACATTTTTTAAATAAGCTGTCCCCAAAACATGAATTTTGAACTGTTTATTCATGATGTTAATCTAGATGTGCGATTGCTTATACACAGTTTTTTAAAAATGTAATTAAAAAAAAAAAACTGAACACGCAAGTCTCTCGGTCGAATTCAGCACAGCTTATCTGAACAGCTAAGTCCGTAAAAACACATCGACCGAAAAGGCAATCACAAAATCTCCGTAAAAGTGAACGTTTGTCTAGATAACTGTACACATTGATATAAGTTTTACTAACCTCCACGACCTCCTCCTAAAGCTTCCAAAGTGTCCCTCGCTTCCCTAAGGTTGGGGCCGAGTTCTGGATAATTCATTTGTTCGCATTCGCGAATGGCCAGATCTAATTTCGTCTTGTCCCCTTCTTTTATCGCTCTGGCTAAATCACTCCGAATATCACGCGCCGATTTCTTCTGTCCAGCGCCTCCTTCAAGAATATCCAGATAATTTCTGGCTTTGTGGATATCTCCTTCCAATTCAGGAAGGTCAGTAGCGAGGCATTCGTTGATGATTTTTTTAATTCTTTTCTTGTCTTTGTCGAAGATGGCAGCATCCAGCCTTCGGCGAAGACCGTCAGGAGTTATTGTTCCTGACAAACAAAATATGAACGATTTTAACACTTCATCAAGTGATACGTACTTTTGTACCTTCCTATTGGCGTTTTATCATCTGAAATAGTTACGTATCGCGAAATATTACGAGAAGGATTTTAACACTTGGTATCACGGATAGGACATAATCACAAATGCATCATATTTATTCACGATGATGATAGGATATACAGTGAGCCTCTAAATACTATTTGCTATATATATAGGATTTTGTCTATATATAGAAAATCAGCAGATTTCCCAATATCAATAGTATCTATTTTGTTTAATCTAGTGTTTTCATATAGAACGATATAGCAAATACTAAAGAAATAGCCAGATTTCAATATTTTTATAGAATATTTAGTCTGTTAAAAGATATAGCGAATATAACATTAAAAATACAAATATTGCACATTTAATATTGATCTAACAGAGAAAAATATTGCATGATATCAATCTCAAAGATATTCTTCAAATGACAACATATAAAATGAAATGTATAGGAATACAGGTTCGATTCCTGTAGGAGAACGCATATTTTTTATGAAATTTCTTGAACATGGTAAATGTAATTAACAATGTTTAATTAAAAACATTTATTTAAATAAATTGTATCTATAAAAATAACGTATATATATATGATAAGGTTACAAGATGATATTATAAATTTTAGCTTCAAATATATAGTAATGACAAAGAACGTGACAGGGATTCTTTTATTGTTCTTTCTGTTAATTCCATTCTCAGTAACCTCGCTTCAATTGAAGAATTTTATAAAGAAAAGTCATGGGCATTTTATGAATTATATATTGATACATTCTACGGAAAAGAAAATTATATTAATATTTACGAAAAAACACATATGTTTAAAACAAATGATGCTCAATGACATGCTATTCACAAAATAGACAAGCAATCAAAGCAGGTTGAGGGATGTGACAGATTTGAACGGATCTAACCTCGGCTTGGAGTTCCCCCGACGACAGCGGCCATAACTTCCCTCGCTTGCTGGATGTCGGCGTCTAATTCGTGCATTCCGGCTGCAACGCTTTCATTTATCGCTCTTTCCAACGCCGTCACGTCTTTTTCCCTCATCGCTTTTTGCAACTTCTCGCGTAATGAGTACGGATTTTTACTCCCTGATTTGGAGAGTGCAAAAGAGTTGCTTTTAGCTTAAAACATTGTTTAAGTAAAAGACATATATAAAAACGGATGGGGGACGCTAAGGAATTCGTGGCCGATAACCCGGATCACAAAATACATTTTTACGGCAAATAATTAAACCAAATCAACACATTTATCTATTTACATTAATACATACATACATATATATATATATATATATATTTCGAAGAATATATATATATATATATATATATATATATATATATATATATATATATATATATATATATATATATATATATATATATATATATATATATATATATATATATAAAAGCATATATATATACATACATATATATTATATATTCCTATGAAATTAAATGATGTAAAATACCATAGTAACACTAACTTACATTAAAAAAAAGCAAAGTTTATCTTTAATATCTACCAAGTGTATACCTTATTGAATAATTTGAGAAAATTAAATAATATATTTCTAAAAGCATCTTTATATCTGATTACCCCACTTGTCTGCCAAAGAACGTCTACTAACGATCGCTAGACAGCGTGTGAAAAAGCAGTATAAAAGAAAAAGGTCGCAAAGTGGCTCTCTCTATTTTTCTGCATTAGCCATACGAGGCTTTCCAGATAGTACGTGTCTCTCTTCCCCTGTAATGGTATTTTGGTCATCCGTAAACCTAATGTTGTATAGATAATAATAAAGTAAATAAATAACATATAAGTCCCTAAACTTACTTGACTACATACAAGCATACATAAATTCTACCCAAACCAAAAAGGACTCTTCCCAAACATAAGCCTCTCCACATCTTTGACAGGACTTTGGATACACGTATGTGCGAGATAGTAGATAAGTATATAATATACCTTCATTTTCTTCATTATTCATTCTCTTAAGTGTGTCAAGGCAATAAAATGTTGTTACCTGTTTGTATATTCGTTTTGTTTTGTTTTTTTACTTTTTTTTTTTAGAGGAAAAGACTAACTATATACCGTTACTCAAAATGCTGCAGATATTACAGAAAATAATGACATGGTTTCGAAATTAAATTAGTCAAATATTCTGATGAAAGACATTCGTTTGCGAAGTAAATCATGAGCCTAACCTCCTCGACCGCCTCCAAGTGTTTCTAAAGTGTCACGTGCTTTTTGGAGTTCTACTCCTAATTCTGGATAACCAGCTTCTTCGCATTCTTGAATGGAAGATTTTAGCGCTGAGATGTCAAGATTTTTTCTGGCGTTTTCAAGTCTTTCACGGAGAACATCAGGCGGTTGGTGCCCTAATCGGCCCAAAAGAAATAAAAAAAAAATGAAAAAGAAAAATCTCAACAAAATGAAATAACAAATTTAAAAATGCATTTTAAAATCACATGTAATCTGTGTTTATTTTTTTTCTATAAAAAAAGTATTATTTAAAGCTAATTATTTATTTTACAAATTAAAAAATCACAAAGGCATTTTATTACGATTAAGTTAATCTTCTTAATACTCACAAATTTTAAAAATACATGTATAATACGCATAATTTTGTATAATACGCATATTTCATTTTAAGGCATTCTGTTGTATAATACGCATATTTTATTTGGAACATTCTGTTGAATAATACGCATATTTCATTTTGAGGCATTCTGATGTATAATACGCATATTTCATTTTGAGGTATTCTGATGTTTAATACGCATATTTCATTTTGAGGTATTCTGATGTATAATACACATATTTCATTTTGAGGTATTCTGATGTATAATACGCATATTTCATTTTGAGGTATTCTGTTGTATAATACGCATATTTCATTTTAACGGGCATTCTGACGAAGAAATTTCGCAGCTATTATTCACCTGGATTCTTTGGCTTATTTCAAAGCGTAACTTTTGCGGATGATGCATATATTTATTTTTGCAAATGTGCGTATGAAACAGATAAACTAGTTTCTCTAGTCTTTCCAAACAGAAAAATATTCCTAACTGCGATGTAGTCTTTTTATACTTTGATTTCTGATAATAAATGTGAACTTTACCAAAAAAAAAGAGCATAAAACGTACACATTTCAAGCGTAAGCATTGAGAAATTTTCTCATTCTGTCTTTTAAGAGAATTCTTCTTGCATCGCTTTCTGATGCAAAATTTTGGAAAACAGCAATCATTCCTTTGAGAAAATATTCTAAAAACATAAGTTAAAACTCAGCCATCACGAAAAATTTCCCTATATAGCTATTTTAAATAAAAATGAACAATAATATCTAAGTGAGAGATCATCGGTACCAAAACCGTATCGAAAAGCAAATTCACTGGAATGAATAGGTTAACACAGAATAATAAACATGGAAAATAAGAATTCGACATGAAAAGTGTACCTCTTTGACCACCGGACAAAATACTAAGCACGTCTCTGGCTTGGTGAATATTAGAATCGAGTTCGGAGAAGCCGGCTGACACGCATTCGTTTATAGCCTTCTCCAGCATGTATTTGTCTTCCTGTTTCATGGCGGATGCAAGTTGCTCTCGTAAAATTTCCGGGGACTTGCTTCCTGGTAAGCAAACAAAAGAGTTTAAAATGGAATTCCACAGATTTGTTTTTTCCGGCGCATGCAGCCATTTTGAATTCTTATACGTGTGCATGATTGGCTGAAATAAGCGAATTCTCGTTCTCGTGTAGGGTGACGTGTAAACTGCTGTTTGCAATAAAGTGCTTACGGTGATCATACAAAGAGGGTAACTCATTTACAATACGGAACATGTGAGTGCAAAAGGGAATCACGTGAGGAAAAAGGTGCTTACATGCGGGTATGATCCATCACTAATTTAATAAAGAGCAAATATTGAGAAAGTCTAACCGAGAAAAATCTATTTCATATACAAATGCATTAACATTATATATATATATATATATATATATATATATATATATATATATATATATATATATATATATATATATATATATATATATATATATATATATATATATATATATATATATATATATATATATATATATATATATATATATATATATATATATATATATATAGAGAGATAGAGACAGAGATACTTGATAACAACCTGCCGAGATTAATTCCACTGTTTAAGAAAATAATGTATTAGTCTGCGGGTTTACGACTATATCACGTTGAAACAAGGTTTCTCGTACGATCACCGAAGTTAAGCAAGGTTAAGCCTTGTCAGTACCTAGATGGGTGACAACTTGGGAATATCAGGAACTGTAAGCCTCTAGGAATTGGAAATCGGAGAGCTGAGTTTCAGTTCCAGACGTGTTCTTTATATTCACTTGGAAATAAAGTTGGGAAAGATACGATATCACCTCTTCTCTACCCAGCTAAGGGTTGATTAGAAGGACTTGCATCAGTAAAAATCATTATTCTTACCAATCTAAAAATATTTTCTGATTTAAATCGCCTGATAAACCATGATAGAATAATCAATCATTTTCAGAATCTGTGAAACTATGTGCAAAATAATTATATATATATATATATATATATATATATATATATATATATGGACTCTCCCGTCGTGTTCGACTCATGAGGGTCAAGCAGCTCAGTTCATAGGAACCGACGACCCAGACACCAGCACATATGATTTGATTATAGTGGTGAAGGCTTTGTGCAGAACCAATCACACGCATTTTGAATGGCCGAATACAGAGACTTGGTGCATATATATATATATATATATATATATATATATATATATATAATGTTAATTTATCTCTGTTCAGACTTTGGCAAATTGTAAAATGCACAAATCAGGAGAAAAGAAAATACTTTTGTCTACTCATGATCAGATTTCATAATCTGCGAAACTCCGAGTAGATTAAGAATTGAATTATTATTAGTAGTAGCAGTATAAATGTTCTTTCTCTCGGTTTTAAAAACTGTAATTACAAAGACATACCTAAAAATATATATATATTACAGAAATACCCGTTATCGACAGTTTTTTCGCGAAACATAATCTTTGTTTGATAGATATAGCAATCGTACTTTAGTCAGGCATTAAGCCACACTTATGTAGCAACCAATAAATATCGAATTTAATACAGTCGTAAACTAACTTACCCACCAGATATCTACAGCGCCAATGTTGATATTTACAAAATTCAGCTAAGACTGACAAAAAGTCACTAAATATGGAGCATGTCATACGAACTGAATCTATTACATGTTATAGAATACTCGCTGATTTTAGCTTGCTAACAAAGGGCCAACGGAAAGTTTCTTTGATAAATGGTGATTATGCTCACGAATTTCATGATCATTTATTTCAAGTTAAGATTCTACAAAAATTCCATTAAAATTTCCACTCATTACAATAAATCCATGATAACGAAAATGGTTGATCAAATCCACAAGAATATATAAAAATTTCAGTCCTCGCTTTACCTAATATAACTGTGCGCATGCGTGCTGATGTGTCATATTTCAAAACGTGTGAATCTTGATAGAAAGTTATGCGAAAGATATATTCATGCAAGGAAAGAAACCTTGTGATACTGATCGGATATTTTGGCCTTATTTCTAGATGCAAAGCGTGATGTGTGTTATCTGTGAAACGTGAGACGGTGAAAAGAAAATCACACGATGATTATCGCAAATGTGAGGGGTTTCTAACCTCCACGGCCTCCTCCCAAACTCTCCAGAGCGAGTCTGGCCTGACTCAAATCGTAGCTAAGTTCGGGGAAACCGGCAGCCTCACATTCCAAAATGGCTCTGCTTAAGGCTTCTTTATCACTGAGCTTGATCGCTGAATTGAGTTGTTCTCTCAGCACGTATGGTGATTTAGAAGCTGACAAAGTAAAAGAAATGTTTAATAGACGCATCAAAAATGAATTAATTTCTCATCGGAAAAGTCTAGTTAAGTTTGAAAAATCTGTTTAAATTATTCTATTTTGGTCTGAGACTTTTTAAATTGAAATTACTTGGATAAAACTGAACTAGTCTGTTTTATAGTTGTATTTTCGAAGTAACAATATGTAATTACGTGTAAACTTATAGTGTGTAACTACGTCTTTTAAATTAACATTTAACATTTAAAATTACATTTTCGAGCAAAGTATGGAAAAACTTATTCAAAAATTGGAAAAATGCAAAAAAATATTAAACAGACATTGCCAGTCCTTTTTTCGCAGCTACATAGAGCATCAGAGTAAGATAAAATATCTGACGCGCGCTTTATCTGCGAAACTTGAAGTCTGAACTTGAATTTTTATTAGTCTGCTTTTGGTCTATTTTTGTAATATTGCAATTTATATACAAAAATATACCCGCCTTTAAATGAATTAATATCCAATAAATTACTGGCCAACGTGTTTTTCCTGGGCGTTAACGATCTGTCACACACACACACACACATATATATATATATATAAGAATAAAAAGAGGAAAAACTATTTTTAGCCGATGCGTTTCGTTCTTTGAGGGACTTTATCAAGAAAAACAAATCTAGTAAATAGATATTTTCTTTTTTTTTGTTTTGATAAAGCCCTTCAGAGGACAAAACGCGTCAACTAAGAATAGTTTTACCTCTTGTCTTTTTATTCATTTTGTTCCTTTGCAGATACATTATATCTGAAAATAATTTACTCGTATATATATATATATATATATATATATATATATATATATATATATATATATATGTGTGTGTGTGTGTGTGAACGCTCAACAAAAACATCGACCAGTAAATTAGATTTACAATGCATGTGATGTAATCTATACTGGAAAATTGATACAACTTTCCGATCGTTAAAGTAGTGGATTTGTTTATTTAAGACATCTACAACAACAATCTTTTATAATGAGTATTCATATGCAAAATAAATAAAGTGCGTATTGACTTATATGAGTGTGCATAATTATATGGTTTCTGTGACCGTGTGAAATATATAGTCAGTGAGCCTGGGACCAAACCTCCTCGACCGCTTTTCATCAGCTCAAGAATATCGCGGGCTTGCTGGATGTCTGACTCCAGCGAAGCATAACCAGAGGAAATTCCTTTGTCAATTGCGCTTTGAAGACTCTCCATGTCCTTCTGACGGATCGCCTTTTTGAGATTGTCGCGAAGGGACTCCGCTGATTTAATTCCTAACAACCAAAAAGACAGGAACATTTTTGAAGTCATAGACATAGCATAAAATATCTATGCAATAGAAAAAGACATTAAAAGTTTAAAAAACAAAAAAAATTTAAATACAGCGACTCCTCACTTAACGACCGGTTTAAACGACCAACGACATGGTCGCTAAATTACCTGGTCGTTAAGTGAGCAGTAGTACACTTACAGCTGTTTAAGATATTTTGCACATTTTGTGTCAATCAATTTAAGATATTTTTAATGTAAATAATGCACCATTTTTTAAATTTCTAGATGTTTATACAGTACACGAGTGTATTGAAAAGTAAAACAGTGTAACCCGGATATAAGAGAGTTGTCGGGACCAGATAAGAAGTCTCTTATATCCGGATTTCTCTTATATCCGGGTTTGGTCTATTTTATATACATTAACACAGGCTCTAATTTGGGACCAGAGAAAATCTCTCTTATATCCGGGTCTCTTATATCCGGGTCTCTTATATCCGGGTTACACTGTAGAAATAAACAAATTCGAAAACCAGCTCTATATTCTGTATATAACGTTAGTTTGTATACTAAAAATACAGTACGTTTCTTTTATAGTAAGGTTCACCCCGTATAAGGCCTGGTGACCCTTCGAGATAGAGGATTACATTAAGGGATATTTTGTATGCATAGGAGGGGAAGATAACGGTTAACTCTTGATTTGAACAGATTGTAGCGATTGGGGAAAAATTCTCTTGGGAGTCTGTTCCAAAGAGCAGAGGTTCGCAGGAAGAAGCTGTTTGAGTGGAACATACTTCTTGCCGATGGAATACGGAGGTAATGTGAGTGGTGTGCTACTATGTAAGCGGCATGCCGGGTCCTAGCCGTGAAGGTTCGACCTGACTGACCAAGGAATGTAGTTCGTCTGAGCACTTTCCATGGAAGTAGCGATAGAGCAGTGAGAGAGTCACCCACATCCCGCTCATGTGATAGAGTTTGGAGGGTGGAAAATAATTCTTCCCCAACAAGGGCTCGGAGATGCTTTTGAACTCTATCATGGCTTGAAAGTGAGGATTGGGCAGCCCCGCCCAAATATGTCAAACAGTACTCTTCTAAAAGTAGAGGATAGCATGAGCGGCCAGGTACTTACTGGAGTGGGTACAGGGAACAGATTTTGCCTGCATCTTTAGCGATGGATCGGATATAAGACTTCAACTTGAGGTCGGGTATGAGTTTGAGGCCAAAGACACGGTGACTCCTCCATTGTGACTGGCGATAGTTCAGGATATCCCTTTATTTATTCACTTTATGTATTTTTTATTTATTTGGAAGAAAGGCTTACGGCCATATCTCGTTGAAACGGTGGCTCTCATACGATCACCGAAGTTAAGCAACATCATGCATGGTTAGTACCTAGATGGGTGACCGATTGGAAATATCATCTGTCGTAAGCTTATAAGTGCTCAGAATTGTAAATCAGATAGTCGAGTTTCAATTCCATTTGGGATTGTGATATTGCGTACGTGCAAATACTCTTCTTTTTTTAATGAGATTTTATATGTGGTCGTAACTTCGAGAGTCATTAAACAAATAGATTTTTTAAGTGAGGATATATATATATATATATATATATATATATATATATATATATATATATATATATATATATATATATATATATATATATATATATATATATATATATAAGTTAGGAAAAACTTGGTAATCCGTATAGGTAGTCCCAAGGAGGCTGAAAACCTGAGAGCTCAATGTAAGCCCAGAGCTAATAATTTAAAGAAAAATAGACCACTTTAAGGCTCCATTGTAATAATTTATTTCACCAGAGCCCTTTTAAAGGACGCTGGATCATCAGACATTACTTCCAAACGGTAAAATGAAATGAAAATTCACACCATTTATATCGTTTGTATATAAAATAAATTTTATTTGTTCCCTATACTTGGCCAAACCTTTTTTTGTACAGCCTTCAAAATTGGTGTGTATATTCTGATAAAGAGGGTTTTTTTTACCATTCTGCATGGAGAAAGAAACATTCTCGCGCCTTTACGTCATGCAGAGACATCGGTTTGTCGTATCAAAATTTGTCAGTGTAAGATTATAATTTCTCGTTTATTATTAACATCGGAACAAGAAAAGCTAATACATATAATCCCAGCGTTATTAATAAGACATTTCTACTTGGATAAAGACTTTTAATAAAAATGAATACAAACGTAAATGTACAAGTTTTCTTTTTGTTCAATGAATCATGCATTTTATCTGCTATCATCCGATAATCAATCAGAGGATTTGAGAAACAATTCAAGGTACTTAAGCTAAAAACAGGTTTTGCCGAATCCTTATCTGAATAAAGATTCTAACCTTGGCCTTCGTCTTCTAACATGTCCAGAAACGCCCGTGCTTCGTGAAGCTGAGTAAACAGTTCCGGATACCTGGCTTCTTCTACTTCTGAGACGAGCGTCTCTAGTCGAGGCTTGTTCTCGTATTTCATTGTGGTTTTCAGCATGTCTCGTAAAGCTTCCGGTGACTTGGCGACTGACAAAGTGGAAAGAGATCATATTTGTTTTGTTCACGAACAGAAACCATATTCTACATTGATTATTAAAAAATAAATAAATAAATAAAACCAACGTGTTTTCCTGATTCCAAGAGGTTTTCTTCGTAATTACGTGATCGTCTACATGGTATGTATTAGCCGGTCGACAAGAGTACATTAATAAAGTTAACTTAAGTAAAAGAAACTTATATCTTAGCCGAAAGCTACATTTCTACATTTGAATTCATGAAATTTTAATATATTCAGTAAATTTTAATATACAATATGAACCAAATATCATTTTCTGATTTCTTTTGAATTTATCCTTTTTTTTTTTATTAAAACACTTTCACTGCTTCAGTGTTATAACATTATTGCTTGGCTGTAGAAAATTGCCATTTTTAATCGTTTCACCCCAAGCAAGGCAATAAAGCCACGAACTGGAAATAAAGACATTAACAGCAATTGGTTTTGATCGCATACTCTGCAGTACAGGCTATGCTAAACGACAATCCCTAACACACAATATAATAGAAATACACCACAAAAGGGGTCGTATTGTACGCTATTATATGTCTACGCTACTTTGAAAATAGCACCAAGCGTTCGTCTTGAAAACGCATATGTATGTCGACAGCAGGCAATGCACGTGATATTAAGACGTATAAGCACGTCCACACCAGTGAAATGTTTATGTAAACACAAGTTGTAACGAAATCATTACTTCTGTGTTAAAACATATTTTTTCTTATAAAGATAGAAAATACATTTTTGAAACAAGTAAGAAAATGAATTCTAATCAGCTGTTTATAAATATGGTATATTCTATGTAATTAGAACACAGAAGCAAGACTTTCTCTTTCGTCAGCTTTCTCTTTCAGTAGATTACATCTTTAACGGAGGGAGGAATTGTATATAATAGTAATAAAGTTAAAAGAGAGAAAATAAGGTTAGCAAAAGAGTGAAGGATAAACGTATATAATTTTTAATTTAAAAAATAATAAATATATTTAAATATGACAGTAAATATATTATTTTACAGATTTATCCATACCATTATTTTAATTCATGCTCTAGACAGTGGCATATATAGAGATTTATGAGGTTTCAATCATATCATTAAAACCAAACTGGAGGAAAATTCAAATAGGAAATAAATGCAAGTTGACACGATACATACATTATATTTATATATTTTTATTAATTATTTTAGGATATTAAAACACGTTAAAAATCGTTACATAATAGCAACTGTTTCAACACCATAAATGTGTCTCCTCGGGCATGGTTTATATTCCATTTGTTCTCATTTTACCTGGATATCTATCTATCAATCTATCTATATATATATATATATATATATATATATATATATATATATATATATAAGGAAAACGACACATTTTTATATATCAAGAATAATTTTAGGATAATATATAACAAAGTGGAAAAGATTTTTCATGTGATGTTAGTTTTTTAGAAATTACTACATAAACATCACTTTAGTCCGATGAAGTTCTAAAAGATGAAACGCGACACACAAAAAACCTTTTCCATTTTGTCGTAGATTTTCCTACAACACAATATATCTATAACAGGACATATGAATAAAGACAAAAGGAAAACTTAACTGACGGACTTTATCACATTTGGCTTGTCAGAGGACGAAAGGTGTCGGCTAAAATAAGTTTTCCTTTTGTCTTTGTTCATAATTTCCTCTTGTCATATATATATATATATATATATATATATATATATATATATATTAGCTGTATTTGGGGAGCAATGTTTAATTTTTATAAGTTTGGTTAAAGACCAACGGAAATTTTAGTTCAGGAGTTCTTGTTTATTTTCTATATTTCGGTGTTTGAATACATTCCTTGATCTTTAACCATACATACATACATACATACATACATACATAAATAAATATATATATAATTTCCTTTTCTTATGTGTGTATGCATGTATATATATAGTACACTTTCTCATTCGTATACAGAAAATATTGTATAACATTTCACCAATATACTCCTACAAATACGTATAATGACATAGAAACAAAAATTTGATTGCATGGAAAAACATATACTGCTATGATATTGATAATGATATTTTGGTAATGACATTTATAATATGCTAGTCAATAATCTCGGCATTAAGGGCTTGAACAATTTTCAATTTTACTCAAAGCTAACCTTCTCGTCCACCTCCTAAGCTGTGCATGAGTTGACGAGCCTTTTCCATATCGGGACCCAACTGGGCGTAACCCGCTGCTTCGCATTCGTTTAGTACACGTTCCAAACGAGGCTTGCTGCGGAGTCTCATCGCCGTGTTGAGCTGTTCACGAAGCTCTTCCATAGAGCTTCTTTCTGTCAAGGAGAATAAAGGAAAGGTTTGCTTCGTAAAACACAACCGCTATTTTATCAAACATAAAGAATCGACACTATTTTATATTAACCCAACTTTATATCCTTTTCTTTCATTTCTTTACTTTTCGAAAAAAAGTTAATTCAATTAGAACATTTAGTCTTTATTGAGAAATATTTCTTAACAAATAGTATATCTCTAGATAGACAAAAAATTATATATATATATACGAGTGATAAAGCAACTTATGCGTATATTAAGTAAAAAAAGAGTAATCAAAAAAAATAGTTTGCATAAATAAACACGTCCATACGAATAATCTGCACATGTATATTAATAAGGTTATATTATATACATATATATATTTAAAATGTATTATCGTATATATTTTTGGTTAAAATTGATATGTAATTATAATGATACATAATTATAATTGCATATCTATATATATATATGAGAAATGTATATAAACATATATAAATAAATACTGGGTGGGAGATATTTCTGCAGCACCCTGTATGTATAATGCTTATATTAAAATTTCATATATATGTCTACATAATAATCTTGACTCTAAAGAATCGATCTTAGAGTTGTCTCGCTTTTGCCTCATTACACAAATGCAAATTAAGCCCGTAAAGAAAACGACGTATATTAATAAGAAAGAAAACTTTAAACACTGTAAAATATCAAACAATTGTAAAATTATTCTCAAAATAACCCCCACCCCGCAAAACAACAACAAGACTAGAAAACATGAGAGTGTGAAACATTGAAGGATCATGAAAATGATAAAGAAATTGATAAAGACGTTTCTAATGAGAATGACAAAAGTTACACTTCTTCACAGTATAATACGACAAAAATATGTTTGTATTTTATACATATTGTTACAATAATCATAGTTTTGATTTTAGGACTTTTTATTCTTTTATTATTAAATAATTTTAGTAAATATATCTCAGTCCAATAATTACAATAGAAAACTGATTTTTAAAACAGTCAATCCTAGCTTTACACGCTGAATTTAGGGATGTATCATTTCTTCTGACAGATATTAATGACGCAACATGTTCTGGTTTAACAAAAAAAATCACAAAAATCCCTAGTAACAACTGTTTATAAATTTGTTTACACAAATTCAAATGCATAGCTAATTTGCATTTGGAGTGCACGCTGGGGAATTTTACGACACCATGGCACCTTTCCATTGAAGATTTCTGCTGAATTAGACTATATTTTCGTGAAACGTTGATTTCTTTTTATTTTGAAAAACCTGAAAAATTTTGACACTCTATATACATTTCCCTTCCAAATTTCAAATAAACTTTTTGCTCCTCTAGTGTTTTTTTTTTATTATTATTTTAATTTATTTCAATGACGGTGTGTTTTTGTGGTTCAAGTGATAGAGCTATTTTTCATCTGTGTCCATATTTGACCCTTTAAAATATCTGAGCCCTAATCATAAGGTTTTTATTGTCTATCGTCATCACGAAATCAGTTTAAATGGAATAAGAATATCTTTGTTCGCATCGAATGTTTTTTTTCTTTCGGACAAACAAAATCTAAGACAAAACGGCACATTGATGATGATTCTGATGATGATGATGATGATTCTGATGATTCTGATGATTCTGATGATGATGATGATGATGATGATGATGATGAGTCACAAATCATATCCCTAAGCAACAAGATACGAAACTAATAACGTACGGCTGGAACCGGCACGGCCAGTTAGCGTAGCCAAAACATCTTTGGCAAGGGAGATGTCTGAATCGAGTTCCCGCAGCCCGGCTGCCTCGCATTCATCTACCACCTTCTGCAGGTTTTCTTTGTCTTTGTCTCGCATAGCGCGTTTGATATTTTCGCGAAGAGGTTCCGGGGTTAGGATTCCTGGAGATGGAATGAAACAACAGGTAAGAAACGCGCTTGCATTAAAAAAAGGTGCTGCAACTAAAATTGATTCAACTTGCAATAAATACATGACAATTAAACACGTGACCAAAATGGCAGCTGAAATAAAGATTTCATTTTTTAAGATGCAAATAAGGAAACTTAGAAGCGTATGGATGACTAAAAAGCAATGCTGAAATAATTTTTCATAGAAGCAATAATTTTTTTATATATAATTTTCTTCTTTTTTTTTCATGCTATTAGTTTTTTTTTTCTTTTCATTCTCAAAGCGCTGAATTCATAAAGCTTTATGTTTTATATCAAATTGCCCTTTATAAGCTACAAAAAAAGAAAAGCTTTGGTTCAACTAATTGATTGAACCCTGAAAAATGAATAAAAAATGAAGCCAGCAAGCAGGAGCAAATTTTTTTAAAGTAAGAAAACAAAAGATTTTATTTCTTCAAAAACAGAACATAAATTAAATATTAAATTTAGATATTAGCTAAAAGCCTATCTGAATATGTGTCTTTTTTTTACTGGAAGTATTCAAGAATAAAAATTTTCTAAAATTGGAATTATCTAATCAGAATGCATTAGATAATTTGGCCAATACCCCAAAGAAGTTACATACAAAATGGCGTTTGTAACACAAACTACTATGAAACCCATGCATCAAAATAATTGTTGATATATATATATATATATATATGTGTGTGTGTGTGTGTGTGTTCGACAAGTCATTTTTAATAGAGTTACAGCCGCCATTTTACTATTTCAAGCAGACATATTGTTGGGGAAGCCATCTTTTTGGAAAGCAGTAATTTGTTTACAAATAATTTCGTTTTGTTGAATGAAGAATTAATGCTGGAGACATCCGTTTGCAACAAAACTGCAAGTACAAAATAGATTAAGTACGTCTAATTTTGTTCGTTTTAATATTTAAGTTTTTGTACGTGTGCAATGTAACAAAGGCACGCACAATTTCTAGTAGCAGGAAACATTTTAACAAACTTTCTGCTTCTCTTAAAGTTTAGATGGCGCCAGATACATACTCTGATCTCAATAGAGGAACACGGCTGATAAAGACCGCAAAATAATTAATATTTTTTATTTTGTCATCTTTATTTAACTACCTGAAATATATGTGTGTGTGAAAGAAAGTAAGGAAGGATTTTTTTACATATCTCACATGGGTAATTATATATAGGAGAAGGAATTTGAAAATACAATTGCAGTCTTTATTTCGAGTAACTTACTGATTTCACACTTCAATTATTTCCAAAGATTAAATTGAGATTGTAACTAAGCCATGATCTGTTTTGCATCTTGAAGTGCAGAACAGATTATGACATGGTCACACGTCTCTCCATCTCAGTTTAACTTTTGAAAATCATAGAACTGTGAAACTGGTAAGTTACTCGAAATAAATATTCTTAAAGATTCCAGTTGCATTTTCAACTCCTTTATATATATATACCGAAGAAAAGTGAAAGAGAAGCATGCAGGGATATAATCGAAAGCACTTACCTCCACGACCACCTCCAAGGCTTCCCAGGCTATCACGGGCCTCCCTTAAGTCGGAGCCAAGCTCAGGATAAGAATATTGTTCACATTCTGTGATAATCTTCTCCAGGCTGTCCTTGTTTTTGCTTCTAATGGCAGTCTTTAATTCTTTGCGTAAGTCATCCGGGCTCTTGGAACCTGATAGAAAACAAAGAAATTTTCTTTCCAACCTTATTTTCTCTTTCTTAGCATTAGACTTTAAAAGTAAAAGTTCCATACCAATCACTTCGCTGACGGCAATATTATTAAATTTCAAATCAAAATTATTTTTTCATTTCAAGTATTACATGTATTAGAAAATATATCCTGTTTAAATACAGGAGCCATAAAAATGACTTCACAAACCAGCTTATAGTCAGTTAAACACATTCTTCCCTACGCTGGAACCATATTAACTTGAAATTATATATATATATATCACTCGTATAGTGACTTCCTATTAAAAACGAAAAAAGAAAAGGACAAATGATAGGACAAATAGTAAAAAGCAAATATTGAAGATACTCTAAAATTTCATATCCTAAGTGCCTCAGCATTGTTAATGCGAGTCAGCGGGAGACACAGGATTTTAGAAACACGTACGAACCATTTCTGTTACATAGAAATGCTGGATACTACACCAAGTTCTGTGTTAAAGCTGATATCTGAAAAGTTTTCATTTGCCGTATACAGTGAAACGTCTTATCTGTATGGTGATTTACCAAACGTAGCTTATATGCGGCACAAAGCCGAAAGTATTAAACACTCAGTGAGGAACGAACTCATTACTCAGTCGTAATTCAGGCAGCCAAACAAGCTTGTTAACCATTACAACAAAATGGTCTCGGTTATTCGTATGAAATTAGTAATATATTGTTTAGAGATACTTAACGATATATTTTTTTCAACTGAAAATTTATATGATAATTGATTTGCTTTTTATGGTTTATCAACCTCTTGCAGGTTATTTAATATATATTTAAACTGTAACAATTTTTTTTTTGGGGGGGGGGAATAATAATTATTTACTGATACAAGTCTGACTAATTAATCCATAGACGAGGGAAAGAGGGGGATTCATATCTTTCCAAGGATATTTCCGTGTAAGGGAATATAACGAACCCGATTGGAATTGGAACTTGGCTCTCCGATTTTCAATTCCGAGATGTTATCTACTACATCACCCACTGGTATTCCCAAGCGGTCCCTTACCTAGTTACTGAATAGGCTCGACATTGCTTAACTTCAGAGATCGTACGAGAACAGGTGTTTCAAACTGATATGGCCGTAAGCTTATATTGTGTTATATAGGAATAAGGTGTCGCTGCCGACACTTGAGTTTAAACATAGATCGTCAGGGAGCAAACACAGGTGATCCCATTAGTGAATTAAGTAGATCACGTGACCATAGAGGAAACTTATAAAAAGAAAGTAGTGTGACGTCTAATTGATCACCTTTTCTAGTCTATCCTCTACTATTATACGGATCACTATTCCTACTCTATCTTCTATTACTATACTGTTCTTTATTCTTTATACTATTCCCTATTTCTACATTATTCTCTGTACTGATCACTATACAGATTACTATTCAGATCACTATTCCGTGGTTACTATTAGATCGTGTATTATCGAGCAAGTACTATTAGTGCGAGTATTATTCGAAGGCGTCTGACACCAGTATTGTTCAACGGCGTTACTATAGTTGTATCTGCGATTACAAAGTCTCTGCTACAACGAGCATTACGAAAGTGATAACGAGTATTCGTTGACTTCCAAAAAGTGGCAACGAATGTTCGCCTGAGTCACAAAATATTGGAATGCTAATGACGAAAATAGTCGTTTCCATACAGGAAACATTCGACTTTCATTGACCCATTGACCAGAGAGTTAGTGTTGCTATCGGATGATATTTCTAAAAATCATTTTCTTAAAACAGTTTTCCAGGAAATTAAACTCCTCCAATATTCTAAACATTATACCTCTTTCTAGTAGTGAGGGGAATTTCTTTCTTAACCTTTTATTTATGGTAGTGTGGAAAGTTAACAGTTTGATTTTATTATTTTCAATTCTAGTTACATGTGCTATACATTATTGTTATTGCTGTTATTAAAAGTGTTTAAGCAATGTGTTTTTGTTGTTGTCGTTGTTATTTAATAAAGCTTTTTTGTGATTCTGCATTGCCAAACCGTGGAATCTAATGAAGGGTAAGATTTATATATTTATATTCGTTTAAAATCATTTTTAATGACTAATCCGAGACCCCGTTGCATACGGAGGATAATTTAAACATTTAGGAATGAACTGAACGCCAATAAGTCGTCCATCTGAAAATCGAGATCTGACGAAACGGGGTCCGAGTTTTCCGGTTAATATTTTTGGTTTGTCATATCTCGTCCTGCTGTGTACACGACGAACTCTAGAGCAACGTTTCCGGTGTTTAATTTCTTCATCTCTTCTCTTAAATGGATTATAACTGATCCATACAGCGATGTACTTAAAATGTTTAATACTTACTAATTACGTAAAAATATTTACTAATTTTTATGATGGTTTGAGCTATCTATATTCTCATTCTGTGTCCAGATCAGTTTCGAAAAGTTATCTCTATTAGATGCCATATTTCACGGTGAATAATAACATGAATGGTTTTCCTAACATTTTACACCTAAAATATAGCTGCGCGCTATACAAGATGAGAGAATTTTGGTGGTAAACTATTTTTTCAGGGTACAGACATTCATAAATGTTTAGAATTAGTAAATTGCGATAACAGTGAATAAAATTTATCCACAAACAGAATTATTTCTCAGTGATTTTTCTCTGCAATTTAAATTTAATATTTTCATTTCTTTCTTTGAAACGTTTCGATTATCTACTATTTATTATTGCTTTAAACGGACATTTTGAAAGTATATATACATACATACATACATATATATATATATATATATATATATATATATATATATATATATATATATATATATATATATATATATATATATAAAGATAGGGGAAGGAATGAAGAAAATATTACCATAAAACGGTGACTCTAAAAAATATAACAATAAAGATAACTGTTTATCCCTCCTCACTCTTCAGAATTCAAAGAAGGACAAAACATAAATATCTGCACTAAGACCGAAAATGAAGAAAGAAAAATACTAGCAGAGAATCAGCTACATAAATTACAGGCTGATTACATTCTTAACAAATCATGTTATGAATTCTATATCCTTTAACATTAATAAGGGATTTCCCAGAGCACTATCCTTGAACCTACGTTGTTTTTTTATTTTCAACGAACTTCCTGGTGTCATCAGCTCCCAAATAGGTATTTATGGAGATGACACAACTGTTTACTCCTGTCTTGATACTAAGTCTGATAGGTCCGACAAAGTAAAACAAGCAGCTGCTCTCGAAAATGAATCCCAATCTGTTCTTAACGTGAGCCAGAAAAAGCTTGTAAATTTGAATGCCTTTGATACGAATCTGCTACCTATTAATCATAATAGAGATCTATTTTTCCGCCCCAACATCTTTTCTACGGACGTGAAGTGAAGTGATTATATTGAATTAATTGCAAGAACTCTTTTCAGGAAAGTTGATTCGCTGAGTCCAGCTAGACAGTTTTCTCGTCAGAATCCATCTTGCACATTTAAAAATCTAGAGTTCGTCTGTAAATTGAATATTACTGACATATCTGGTCCAGTGCTGCTAGTATATATTTCGAGATTATGGAATTACAGAATCCAAAGAAAGGTCTGTAATGATATCGGTCCTGACCTGGCATCTCAACTTCAGAGTTTTTTATCAACTGTGCTGTGGCTTCACTCTGCTTTTATATAAATATTTTAATGGTAATTGCTCTAATGAACTCGCCTCCTTGGTACCTCGACTGCATGAAGTTAAGGGTACCACTAGATTGGCAAGTAGGTCTCGTCGTTTCATTCTTGAAATAGCCAGATGTAACCTGGTTTATTCTAATAGTTTCTTTTCTTGCATTTCTCACTTCCGATTTCTTGCTTCCCTGATAATTACAATCTTCAAAACATTCAATGCAACGTCAATCGCCATCTTCTGTCTGTCATCAGCATGGCTGATGCTAGACGCTTTCTTGGAAACACGTTTTCTACTGATATAAAGTAGAGTGACTTATATCGAATCAATTGCTACGTCTACTGCTAGGAATGTTGGTTTATTGTGTCGTTCCAGAAAATTTAAATACATCGTCAATTGCGATCTTCTGTCTTTTTGAGTCCCGTCCCTTTCTTGTCTTTTCCTCAATCTTCTCATTCTCTTTCACTTACAATCCCTTTAACTCCCGAGTTCTAGTGGCATTATCGCTTTGCTTAGGATGAAAAGATTAAAAATCATCTGTTCACGATATATTCTCTCAGTTAAGAAGCGATAGATAAACAAATTTTGGTAGATTATAGAATTACAGAATCCAAAGAAAAGTCTTCCGATTTCTTGCTTCCCTGATAATTACAATCTTCAAAAATTTAAATGCAACGTCAATCGCCATCTTCTCTCTTTCTGAAACCTGTTCATCTGCTGTCCTTTCTCCTCACTAAAATCTTCTCGTTTTCTTTCACTCTCGGTAACCCCTGGCCTCGTTATCGCCTTGCTTGGGATTCAAATGATTAAAACAAACAGCAACGGTCGAACGGGATCAGTAGATTTCAATAATTTAAACAAAAGGAGAATCTTGAGTGTTAGTATAACTTCATGCATCAAAAGAAGAAATTCATTTTTAATTCTAGTTTTGTTAGATGAAATTCTACAAAAAGTTAAAAAGAATTCCAAAGATCTAATACTCAAAACGCAAAGCTGACCTGGACGATCTACATCAATGCTCTTGAGCACCTGCTTGGTCAAGAGAATTTCAGATTGCAAATCTGGGTAGTTGCTAGCTTCGGCCTCTTGGATGGCTTGCTCCAGCTCTTTCTTATTGCGATGTTTGATGGCAGTCCGTAGCTGATCTCGCAAAACCTCGGGAGACTTTGGTCCTGTGGTTAGAAATATATACATGCGTGCAAACACACAACTACTAACAACTAACAGACAAACTGAAATTGATATTTCAATCAACAATGAAGCATGCAAATCGAGTTTCTCTTTGAAAACTACATTCAAATCAAAGGCCATGTCTCGAAATACAAATAAATTTACGGAGAAATGTTCACTATACAGAATTTGGTTGTATCAATAAAATTTCGTATGAGTGTAATACGCTCAGGTTCTGAAATGTCATTTTATTGCATTGTTTAAGTACAGACAAACCTCTCATCTAAGGACACCTCCCCCCCCATCAACGGACTTCGGATGCAACGGATAAAATCTGCAGGCAGAATATTAAAAATATGCAGGAAAAAAAAACTTCCAAATCGTCAGCGATCTATTTCAAAATTTGCGGAACGAGTCGCATTAGTTCTCAAAGTGGCCGCTTGGCGGCGGTGGTGGCCCTTTCAATTGTAAACAAAAGTAGGTGTACAGTATATAAAGTTCGATACAAAGTAACTGAGAAATCTATTAATTTTGTTATTTTGACTAATATATGTATATTAAATATACATTTATTTATGCCATATATACATGTTTATAGTATTTACATTATGATCATAACTACTGGCAGTTCCTAATAGTGGTTTTATAACTCAAAAATAATCCCTTCCATCTACGGACAATCGGCTTTAACGGACTACCCAACTCCCTGTTAGTCCGTTGATGAGACGTTTGTCTGTACGTGTATGTAAATATGAATAATTTATCAATTCAGGAAGTAGTCGGTAAACGGCCCACTTTATAATGAGGTCAATGATCACAAAAATTTATTTGATTGTATTTGCAGTCATACACTACAGTTAAGAGATAATTTTGTTTTTAATTTTTTCAAATCTGGTATTGTAATACGTATTTTTCATGGTACACAAAGACACACACAAGCAGAATCTTTCAATGGGCCGAAAGTAAAATTATTTTTTAATACATTCAAAATCACTTTGTCCAGATTGACAATTTTAATGTCTACTGTTCTGGTAATAGCTAAATATAGGGCCGAAAGGATGATATCGGAAAACATTGAAAGCGTTCTCCGGACTTTGCTAACCAGACGCTTCTCTGTAGCTGAATGGTACAGCACGTCAGGCCAAATGATGGTTATCGTATAGGAATACAGGTTCGATTCCTGACAGAGAACGCATATTTTCTAAGAAATTTCTCAAACATTTAGGCTGGTAGCTGTAATTAATACTGTTTAATCAAAAACAGACCATTTACTTAAATAAATTGTATCTATAAAAATAACTTATAAACAGTATATATATATATATATATATATATAGTGAGACCCGGATATAAGAGAAACCCGGATATAAGAGAGATTTTCTCTGGTCCAAATTAGAGCCTGTGTTAATGTATATAAATTACCCCCACCCCGGATATAAGAGAAACCCGGATATAAGAGACTTCTCCGGTCACGACAACTCTCTTATATCCGGGTTACACTATATATATATATATATATAAAAAAGAGTATTTGATTTGATGTTATACTGTAGTCAGCATTATTTGGCATTCCTTTTCATTTGTTTTGAAGGCCACTATATTTCCATAATTTGATCTGATTTATTATTGCACTTGTTTAATTTATGCTCGTTTGTTTAAGGGAAAGTTCTTTTTAAGGATTTCTTTCTATATTGCGGAACATTTTCCGAATTTCCGGTAAAAATTTGAGTCTATATTCTCCGATGTTTTGGTACTTGTGGTTTTCACAAGCAGATTTTGATGATAATGTTCTGATTACATGTGTGTATTGTTTCTTTTTTTTTCCCAAATACCATGTTTGATTTTATGTTGTTTAGTCTTTTTATTGTATAAATGAAAACTCGTAGCCCAAATGCACGCACTCTATGACATTTATATATCCTCTCACATAGAACAATTAGTCAAACTACAAATTAAGTCATGCACTAGAATTACAATAATTCTACTCGTAACATGCTGAGAAATTAAAAAAAACACATTACTTCCTTTTATGATATACATATAATATTTTCACAATAATAAACATATTTTTAAAATAACGGAGATAGGAAAAGAAAAATGATGCGAATCTGACCTCTTCGTTTGCCACCAACTGATACTAAAACATTATTGGCTTTTTCGACATCGGTCATCAGTTCTCGGAATCCAGATGCTTGGCATTCATCGATAGCTTTCTCTAATTCGATTTTGTTCTTTGATTTCATGGCAGCCTGGAGTTTGTCACGCAAAGAGTCGGAACACTTGATGCCTGATTGTAATAAATTATTCCCAAATCAATCATAAAAAAACGAAAACGGAAATGTCCGAGAATTAGCGAAGATTAGTGGAAATCTTGAAAGCTTCATATGTTATGTTTTTTTTAACAACTTTCGGTTCGAATATTTGCCAGAAAAAAAAACTCTTTGTCAGATTAACAAAAATGCAATTAAATTTATCTTTAAATAAAAATCGTTCGTGTTTGACGAAGTTTTAGTGAGTGATTTCTAATTCTCAATTAAAGTATATTTAAAGCGTGAGTATTAATGTTAGTGAGTTATCTTGTGCAAGACAAAAATCAGAAGAATGTGTAGAGAATATATAAGAAATTTACATTAAATCAATTTAAAATTGAAATGTCTATCCACTAAGATACTGCTTCAAAATTAGTGTAGTCCGCAAATATTGAAGTGCAATTATATTTATATAAAGACCAGTAAATACAAAATCTCATGACTTATTCCAGTAATGAGATTTTATATATACTGGCCTATAAGATGCATGGGAATTTATATATATTGGTCTATAAGACGCATGTTTCACACTGTTTTATTTTAAAACTTTAGCTAAACAGAGCCACCTTACAGTCTATAAAACCATCGTATTTGTAACAAGATTTCATTTAGAAACTTATTTCAAAGTACGAAATATGGCAAACAGCATGAACATATCTTGTCGGTTAAATATTGATTGTATAGGCTCGAGAGAATCAATATAAGTAATATTTAAACAACATATGTATGTTTAAATTTCATTGAATTCTTCTAATTTTCGAAAAAGATATTATACATTGGGATCAACATTATGGATTCTTATTCGAAAAATTCAATAAAAAAATTAACTGACAGATCTTGTCGGCTGAAATTATTTGGATGAATTACATATATATATATATATATATATATATATATATATATATATATATATATATATATATATATAGCCTTTTAACAGGAAATCTAATCTGTTAATGACCAAATTAATTCTTAATTTTCCCTTAAATAGTTTCCTGTTTACAAGTTGGTCTTGGAAAAATTTACAGACTGGGAGTTTCCATAACTGATTCAATAAATTTGGGAGAGATGATGGATGAGTTAATGTATTTTGCGCATTCTCTGACATTTTGTTGGTGATTGGTCGTCGTGAACGCTCATCATCTTGAATCGATACTCGACCAAACTTACCGCTCAAAAACCTGTGTTCGACCTAATTAATGTTCATCAAATGCCGAACGATGCCTGTACAAGTTTCTCAGTAGCGATTTTGCCGAGATTCAGACAAAGTTATATGCGGGTACGGTCTTTGGAATTTTCGGCCATCGTGAAGATAGCAGAGCCGTTCCAACACAACGTTAGAAAATAACAGAAAAATTGGACCCGAGAGTAGATAGCACGAAGATTATTGGTAGACTGACCCAGTAGAGTGAGTGTTCGTTGCGCTCGCATTTCCGTTGAACATTATAATCAAGGCCCTACATTCCGATACTACATTTTAAGAGTATGTTTTTTAAAGCATTTATTAGTTTTATGTTTATAACTACCTTTTTTAAAGTTGATCTTTGAAAAATAAACCACTTTAAATTTGGTGACCCTGCCGTAAAAAGCGACAGCTAATTGATCTCACAGACAACTCTTTAATGTAATGATTTCGATCATCCCAATGCACAATTTAGCTATTTACAGGACTAAAAAAAGCCTAATAAATCTTTATTACATATCTGAAAATGGCGTCAGCAACAGAACTGTAATTTCCAAGTCAATCTGTCAGTAAAATCACTCTTAATTCCAATCTCACTCTAGTGGCTAACTCCATACCTTAATTAATTCCTGCAAGAAAACAATGATTATGAAGCTAGTCTTATAAATCATTAATAAAGTCTGATCTTCAATGAAAGCTCTATTTTTTTGCCTTGTGCCAGACTTAGAGCGATAGATAGATACCAACACCAGTAGTTGTTTTTTCGAGTTTTAGTAAATGTAAGTGTTTTTATTTGATGCTGTACAAGGGACACAAGCATTTTCTATTTGGAAGTTGTCGCAACATAATCTTATCCCTGTTGTACCGTACAGAGATAAAATTGAATCTGATATCTGAAAGTGCCTAAGTTATGTCAGAAAATTATAAGCGAGGAAGAAACGTTAATCATGTTGAGTGCAATTGAAAAATCTTTATTTCTTCCTTTTTATTCGTTTCTCTTCTGCGGTTATTCTGTTAAGTCGTGTAAAATTAGTTGAGAGGAAAACAGGAGAATATAAACATTGATATTCCTAACCTCCACGACTACCACTTATTGTTTCCAGCATGTTGCGCGCTTTACTAAGCTCCAGTCCTAATTCCGGTATTACTGCCGCTTCGCAATCACGGATCACTTTCTCCAAGCTTGTCTTATTCTTCTGTGCCATGGCTTCTCTTAGCTGTTCCCGTAGAACGTCGATTTTCTGAGGACCTAACACGTCAAATATAGACAACACAATCATCACAAACGTTAAAAAAAACAACAAACTACAACTAAGCATGCGTCGCAGTGGTAAACAAAACATGCACGGGTCTCTAAATTAATTGTTTCCTTGATTGCATGCAGGAAAGATATTGGAGTTGATGAGGATTGGCGCTTTGATTTATTAATTCTTAAAAATAAATTTTTTCCTCTTGAGATAAAATGAATACAAAACCTGAAACTCCATGTACGATGTATTTTTATATACAAAAACATATACTTTTCATACTTACCATATAAAACCATATATTGTTTAAACTTAACGTACAGATTTTAAACATTATTTTCAAAGGATAATTATTGCAACATCTGAAACTGAAATGACTTTTTTTTTACTTATTTCTTTTATTAGTTTCATCAAAATGTAACAGCTTTAATGACTGAAAATATTTCAGTGAATATTTCAGTTTTTTAACTCTTTCAGTTGTAGACCCTGTACACCTCCCTGTAGAGTATCGGACCACTGTCTCACTACTCTAAGCGTTTCGACTATGGTTTCTTTAGTAAGTAGATTTCATACGGGATGGCGTAGATAGTCTCAAGTACAAACGGTTTTCCTTCTTCTAGACTGGTTGCTAATCAAGGCGAGAAAGCCTTATCTGTTCTGCTATTAATGCTTAACTGGTGGGGGGGAAGAGATGGATTCATACGTTTCTAAGAGTATTTGTAGAAAAGTGATCGTACTAGAATCGGTTGGAATTGAACTCGCTATTCCAATGCCACTGTGCAGATAACCACTACGCAACACGCACCCTCATTTCACCAAGTGAAGTAGGATATAATTTGAAATAGCTGTTTGGATACTCAATATATATGGCGCATGGGGGTTACTGATTGAGATAATTGTACGTAAGAGGAGGAGGAGGTAAGATGTGCAGTTTAAGATGATATGTAGAAAAGATAACCTCTTTAAGTCTAGTCTTAATCGTCAAGATTATAGTGATCGGGGAAGCATACTCTCGGGAGTCTGTTCCACGTAGCACTGGTTCTTGGAAAGAAATTGTCCGAATGAAATTATCTTCTTACTAACGGAATACGAGGGGAATGCGGATGATTTGTTCCAATGTGCATGTCAAGACGGGGCTTAGCTGCGAAAAATAACGATAAAGTACCGAAAGACTCGCGACGTTTCGTCTGCGAGCTGTAGATTGGTAAATAATTCATCATCCACAAGGCCGCGAAGACGCTTCTGCACTATGTCAATTCAGTAAACATGAGGACTAGCTAGCTCCTTCAAAGACAACGCAGCAGTATTCCATATTGCTCTGATCTGGTTGTTGTAGAGATAATGCATAGCTGTCGGTGCCGGGTACTTACTGAAGTGGTACAATGAACCAACTATTCTTTAGCGATGGTTCGTCTATATAAATTCGACTTGAGGGCTGGAGCGATTTTTCCCATTCGGTATTCAAGCCAAACAACCTCCTTGAGAGAGGACAACCATTCACTATCACAAATCAAAATTCTGGTCTTCTCAGTGATGGTGGAACGTTACTAGTTTGGTTTTGGAAATACTGAATATTACAATCTTAGTCTTTCCCCCACTGTGCCTCCAGAGCTAGGTCAGAGGAAAGATCAGCTGCCAATCTCTGGTCATCTACATTTTTGAGATGCATCCATAGACCTTTGTATCATCAGCATAGCTATTTATAAGAAATCCGAGTATGTTCTTAGATTGTTAATATGAAGCAGAAATAAAGTAGAACCGAGAAGGAGACTTGGATAACGTCTGCATAGATAAATTTCATAATGATGATATATTTTTAAAATCATTCGTGAACCAAATTCGAACACAAGGTTTGTGGTGTACATCTTGGGGTCTCAAGTTTTACATTTTCAGAGGATAACTTTTGAATGTATTGTCACTGTTTAGCTGTCATCGAGGCAAAGTTATTTTAAGAAAAATATATGATTAAAAAAATGAATGCCGGAAGTTAATTTTGAGTTCCTGAAAGTAATAGAATACGTTGAAGAAATTCCATATTATATATATCTTGACACAAATAAACAAAACATAAATTATATATATATATATATATATATATATATATATATATATATATATATATATATATATATAATCCGTTGGTATATAATTCCAGTGAATCCTATCAATACAATACAAAATATTAAAACTGATTTACAGAGCGCAATGTTTTTAACAGAGCAAACATTTTTTTATACAATAGGACTTAAGATTATATTATGTAAATGGTGATTTTCACCTTGTAAACTGAAATAAAATTTACAAGGATTTTTCAAACCAGATATGATAAATTATTGAAATTAATCAATTTATCATCCATGGACTAGTTTGGATAATTTTGTAAATTTTATTTCAATTTACATGGTGAAATTGATCATTAACCTAATGTAATCTTAATCCCTTTTGTATAATATACTGTTTATATATATATATATATATATATATATATATATATATATATATATATATATATATATATATATATATATATATAAACTTCGTAGAGTGTCTTTAAAATTTAGATATTTATCAAACCTTAACCTCCCAAATATGCACGTTAAAGTAACGCGAACTGACAGCGTCTAAGAATTTGAATGGAACCTGTCGTGTAATTTATTGGGGTTGTTGGAACGTCTTCCTTAATGTAGTCCTTATCGCTAACCCCTTAACCACCTTTATCTAGAGACGAGACGCGTTAGATTTGAGCAACATCCAGCCGACACACTGGGGTTAAAATAGGAAACTAAAATGATACATATGACACACTCATATCCTCTCTCCCACCTCACTTCGCTAACTTTGCGTATACTTGATGAGGTCCGTAAAAAACGTGTGAATTTCTTTTCATTTTTCATTTCAGCTTTTGGAAGTAAAGTCTGATGATCCAGAACCCTGTTAAAGGGGTTATGGTGAAATAGCTTATTACATGGAATCTTAACGTGGTCTGTCTTTTATTCAAACATATATATATATATATATATATATATATATATATATATATATATATATAAAACAGTGAAGTTCCCACCTAAAATTATTAAAAAAAGGCTGACCGGTTTCCGTTTCGCTCTCATCAGATGCCCATCGAACATTTAAGTTATTGTGCCCAACTGATAACAGAAAGAAGGAGAAATGAGAATAAGAATGATACATGTATCAATATTTATTATCGTTATTTCCCTTCTTTTTCCTTTAGTTTTTGAGTGCAGTCTTGTTAATGCCACCAACGAGCTCTGATGAGAAAGGAACGAAAATCTGTCAGCTCCTTCTAATCAGTTTTTATTTATTTTATATTCGTAATCTCATTTACTGCGGCTGTGTTTTCTTTTAACCAATCTCCTTTTGTAAAAAAAAAAAATACCAGCTTTATAGCATTGAATATATTTTGTATTTTCAACAAGATCATTAAATGAGTTATTTCTGAAATTCTACCAGATGTACATTTAAATACATAATATTTATATTTCATATATAATTTTTATAATTTCCTCATATTTCCTCAGTCATTAGACGCCCCTATGGTGTACAAAGCCACTGCCTCTCCAGGCTAGATATTTCTGTGGCAAACTGATTTTGATTTCTGGATTGTCCTTCCCTTGAATGGATGACAACCAAGGCTAAAACACTATCGACCCTGCATTTACTCTAGACCAGTAATGGGGAGAAGACAGAGTTACACATTCCCGAAGGGAGTTTGCGTGAAAGTGAACGCAATGAACTCGGCCGATTCTATTTTCAGCACAGATAACCGCTACGCTACGCTCACAGAAAATAATTTAAATACCATTCTCTTCTACTGCGTTCGTCAAGCTATCGTAGAAAGTCAACAAGAATCACCATTGGTATGTGACTATGACTAAAGTCGGAGTTAAAACGTGATTTTCTTTTATCTTCATTTCATACCCCCAGACATCAAATTAAAAAGGTTACGAACACTCTTGAGAAACAAATGAAAAAATATAGTCATTTAAATTAAAACGAGTGAAAACAATACCTTGCATTATAATGGGATGTAAAATATATATATATATATATCAAGTTATAGGTAAAAGCCGGGATAAGGATTGGAGATTTGTGATTTGGTGAATGGCAGTGGTAAAGTTTTAAGGGTTTAGTCGATAGGGTTTCGAAATATGGCAGGTGGGTTGATTGTAATGAACACCTACCTGGGCGTACACCACCAAGGCCTTCAAAAGCTTTTATAGCCTTTTGAAGATCTGAATCCAATTCTTTATATCCTGAAGCTTCACTTTCGATAATTGCCTTTTCAAGAGCCTGTTTGTTCTTTGATCTCGTTGCCATCTTTAGCTGATCTCGCAAAATATCGGGAGATTTTACACTACCTGTTGAGGTTAGAATTTTTACAAGGACAATCATTTCGCCTGTGATTTGTAAAGGTCAGCTGTCAGGTAGATTAGACAAAACTGTCCGTAATAGGTAGAGAATGTTTGTTCTTTTTGTCAGGGAAATCATACGTAAAACAAAAATCTTATTTGCTAAGAATCAAAAAGGAACGAGAAAGTGTAGTTCTTGGCTTAGTATTAAAGTATAGTTTTCAGAAAATCATTCAGAGATATGACTGTAAATCTGTTTTAAAACACTTAGGCGACTATAATATTCAACTTATGACTTATATAGCATCGGTCACCAAACTTTTTTTTTTGTCCAATGCCCCCTTTTCACCCTAACTCAGAATGTCATTTACCCACCTATACAGGATTATCCGACAAAAAATGCCTTCTAAATAATATGTATATATTATTGAAATTATTTAATCTTCCATATTAGTACATATACATTGACATGGACTATTTTTATAAAGGAATTTCACAAATTTAACAGCAATAGAAAATTTTGTTTTTTTTTTGTTTTTTGTTTTTTACACTTGAATACATATACATTTATAACTAGTTATTAAAAAATTGAAGCATACTTCAATAAGAAAAAAAAAGTTCAATAGAATGCTCATGTATTTTAATTGAATAAGCAAACTTCTCCAAATAAAAATAAAAAAATAAAAGATTTTTCCTACCACCCAAGAATCTTTAAATTCGCCACTGGTTGAGAACCCATTATATAGCTTATTTTTCGTATCATTATATCCCGTTTATCTTCCAATGTCTAATCTACGAAACTGGATATTAAAATCAGAGCTTAATATTTCTTCTTCCATGTGCTGTATCCCGTCAGGATGTTGGCGATTATCTATCTCCACAACTTCCTGTCTTTTGTAGCTCCTAGTAGGGTTTCTCTTTTTGATATCTCTCCTAATCCCTGTTTTGACAACCAATTACGCAAGCTCGTTAGGCAGCTTATTTGTTACTTTCATCTGTCCCTCTTGCTTTCAGTATGTCCTGTGAGTGTTAAATTCTCCAAACACTCTCGCCTCATTTTCCCTAGACATTCTCCATTTCTCATTTTTTTCTCGAAATTTCAGCAGTCTCTTTCTGATCTTAATTATAAGGGCCCCTTTTTTATTCCATTTTCCTTAAAAGTTCGTCGTTGCTCACATGTTTTATAGTCCATGATATTCTCAGCAACCTTCTGTGGAATAACTTTTTGGTTGCTTCAAGTCTCTTCTTCATCTGTGAGGAGATTGTCCAGCATTCTCTGTCACTTGGGAGGACTGATATTACATTCATATTACAGTAATAAAAGCGTACTGAAGTCATATTACATATGAGTTCAGTACGCTTTTCTTTTTTTCTTACCAAATTTTCCTTTTTCTTAATACTTTGGTTAATATTAGGAAGGCAATTTCTCTATTTCAGTAAATCCTCGGATTTCGTTGTTATATTTTCCGTACTCACTTAAAACCTTTTATAGATATTTAAATTTCTGTACTTGCTTAATTTTGATGTTTCCAATTCGTTGTTAGCATCTAGGGCCGTTTCTTTTTCTGACAACCGTAGATTCTTTCTTTTTACAACTGATATTTAGTCAGTTCTTCTTACTTTCCTTTAATACCTTCTTTGAAAAACGTCCTTTCCATCTATGAAGATTGTATTTAAATAGTTTTAATATATATTCTTCTACATATTATTATTACTATTATTATTTAATTCGTTCATTTCTGTGTATGTACTTTACGCTTACAATGTATTTTTATATCTCTAATTCACTAAATATTAAGATAATATAATATTCATAGGGTATATTTATATTTAAATAATGACAGACCATAATACTCTTTCTTCGTGCTTCGTTCCAGCATACATAGATTAAACTGACATACTCTCTTCCACCGCGTAAACAACCAGATTATTTTTGTTTTTAAATCCTGTCAAACAGTGTAATAATTTGTGTACCTTCTACGCAATGTCAGTCGTTATCTACTGTTTTCTTGATTACTTTTCTTGTATTGTTCTTGCTCCTTAATAATGCTTGACATTATAGCATCACAAACCATTATAGCAAGTCAACCAGAATCATTGCTACTATAGTTATGTATCTGACAATAACTAAAGTCGGAGTTAAAACGTAATTTTCTTTCGTCTCCATTTCACGCCCCAGATATCAAATTGGAAATGTTACAAACACACCTGAGGCGCAAATGAAAATATAAAGCCACTTAAATTAAAACAAGTGAAAAACAATATATGGCATAATAATATGATGTAATATATAAATCATAGGTAAAAACCAGGATTGGAGATTTGTGATTTGTGATTTGGTGAATGGCAGTGGTAAGGTTTTAAGGGTTTTTAGTCAATAGGGTTTTGAAATATGGCAGGTGGGTTGATTGTAATGAACACCTACCTGGGTGTACGCCACCAAGGCTTTCAAAAACTTTTATAGCCTTTTGAAGATCTGAATCCAATTCTTTATATCCTGAAGCTTCACTTTCGATAATTGCCTTTTCAAGAGCCTGTTTGTTCTTTGATCTCGTTGCCATCTTTAGCTGATCTCGCAAAATATCTGGAGATTTTACACTACCTGTTGAGGTTAGAATTTTTACAAGGACAATCATTTCGCCTGTGATTTGTAAAGGTCAGCTGTCAGGTAGGTTAGACAAAACTGTCCGTAATAGGTAGAGGATGTTTGTTCTTTTTGTCAGGGAAATCATACGTAAAACAAAAATCTTATTCACTTAGAATCAAAAAGGAACGAGAAAGTTTAGTTCTTGGCTTAGTATTAAAGTATAGTTTTCAGAAAATTATTCAGAGATCTGACTGTAAATCTGTTTTAAAACACTTAGGCGACTATAATATTCAACTTATAACATATAGCAGCGGTCCCCGACCTTTTTTTTGTCCAATGCCCCCTTTTCACCCTAACTCAGAATGTCATTTACCCACCTTTCCAGGATTGTCTGACTCAAACGGTGCATTCCGAATAATATATGAATATATTATTGAAAATCTTCAATCTTTTCTATATTAGTACATATACATTATTTTTATAGAGGAGTTTTACAAATTTAACTGCAATAGAAAATTTTAATTTTGAATACCTGTACAATAATATTTTAATTTATAACTAATGTTGAAATTGCACCTGGTTTAGAACTCCTGTTATATAGCTTGTTTTTCGTATCAATATAACTAGTTTATCTTCCAATGTCTAATCTACGAAGCTGGATATAGTATTCATAGCATCTTATTTCTTCTTCTCTGTGCCGTATCTCTTAAAGATGTTGCTGATCATGGATTTCAAAAACTTCTTGTCCTTTGTAGCTACTAGTAACCTTGTCTTTTTGGTATCTTTCCAAATCCCTGTCCTGCCAATCACTTACACAAGCTCGTTGGGCAGGTCATTCGCAACTTTCATCTGTTCTCTCTTGCTTTCGATATGTTCTGTGAGTACCAAATTTTCCAAGCCTTCTTACCTCATTGCTTTCCTAGACATTCTCCAAGCGCTCTTTTTTCATATGCTTACATTGTAACTTATCGCTAATCCACTAATTTTTAACAACAGTGTAATATTGATAGGGTAGTTTTATATTTAAATGATGACAACCCATAATATTCCTGCTTCCTTCCAGCATACATACATTAAATTGACGTTCTCTCATGACAAACCGCTTAACAATTTGTGTACGTTCTATGAAATGTCAATCATTATCTACTGACTTCTTCATTACTCTTTTTCTATTGTTCACGCGCCTTAATAATGTTTCTCTTTTTTCTTATGCTTTCACACTCAGTAATCCCTTGTGAAATTATTAGAAAAAGAATGTAATGAATTATTAATGTATATTATAATAATATGACTACAAAGATTAACATGAATTGTATCAAGAATATATTTTTGAAAACATTTTTCTTCATTCCTGACTGTAATGTCAGTTTCGGTGGAAATTGGCGTCAGTTTAAACTTACCCCTTATTTTCTGCATATCGTTAAACTATAATTATAAACTATCATTTTGGAAAGTGAAAATTTCACTGAAGTATATTAGAAGATTCCCAAGTTTCCATATTAAATTAAGAAAATCCACACTAAGTAAAATGTCACAATATAGAGAAAGCGTCAGTTTAAATTGACTCCCGGGGATAATGGTTAATTAGGTCTACAACGTAATTTAACCTTTTTTGTAGATGTTTTAGAAATAATTATTTCACTTTGTATTTGGTCATCAGTCATAAAAGCGTTTGTTCATACATATATAAGTGTGTGTCAAACACCTTTGTAAAAGTCATTTAAATACAGTAGAGAAACATTTTTTTTATTTATTTAATTCCTTCAATTTTGAATTTGGAAACTATATTTTGTAAATTTCACTTTCAATTATTTATCTAATTTCTATACACAAATAGATTTGACGCTATTTTCAAGAAGCTGACAATCGAGTAAGTAAAAAGATTTTACGAAACTTGTATTATTCCCAGATGTTTTCTTCGGATTATTGAATACACATTTTTTTTTTCATATTTCGAAATGTTTGCAAGCACAAATTCGGCTGACATATTTTACATAATTCTTCGGATGAAAAGTCCGTAAAGGAAAAAGAGGATACGTCTATGAAAGATTTGGCGAACAGAAATGTAAGTATAAGAACCGGCTTGAATCATTCCCAGCAATGCAAGTCACAGAAGCGATACAATTCCTTCCAACTTGTGTTTCTAATTTTTATATTTTTTATTTGTTTCTCCAATTTTCTCTGGACTGAATAAATACATTCACGGTCCAGTAAAGCTTGCACTATCTTGGCATACAAACCTTGCCGACAGGTTAATGTATGCTGATTTCTTCAATTTTTAAGCACTCAAAGGAATTATGTTGGTTACATTGCTAGGACTCTGCCACGCTGATTGATATACTACTCCCAGTTGTTCGTCTGTTCACTATATATATATATATATATATATCTCATTGTAAAAACAATGCTCATTTTTCCTTGTGAATTATGCGAAAGGCGCTGAAAAATTGTTGACCCGTCCAAAGAGGGATTGTTTTTCTAAAATTCTGATGTTTTAGTCATTTGCTGAAAGTCTTGGAAGGTGGTCAATCCGAGAACTATTCAACTTTTGTTTGTAACATCAAAATCAACGCAAAAAATAATACAGTATTCAGAAAACTCTTGAAATTACAATGACTTTTCTCAAACTCATAGACGAAGAAATTTATATATTATACTAATAATTATACTCGGTTGGTAAAAAAAAAAAAAAAAAAAAAAAACGGACGGCACAATTTGCAAGTATATCAAATTGGTACCCGAGGAAAAAAAGAAAGAATTAGTAACATCTGGACATGGCGAAAAAAATCGTCCAGTGCCTTAAATTTCCAGTCGAAAGAAAAAAAAACTAAGCGAGTAACTCAGATAAAACTTACCGTGCTCAATGCGCTAAACAGAGCAAAGATAAGTAAACAAAAAAATCCTAAAGATCCAGGAACTACCTAGGTTACACCTAAATGGATCTATATATGGATATATATAAGTTATTATTTTAAGCAATTGCTTGAAAATCGATATATTGTCGTAATAATTAACATAAAATAATTTCAAAGATGTGATCGTAATATTGCAAAACTCATGCGATACGTAATTTATAGTAAGAGATTATCCGAATGATTAACAAAAATCCATGAGTAGGAGACGTACCGGTAGGGCCACGATGTAGAGTATCTAAAACGGATTTGGCTTGATAGAGATCAGATTCCAATTCAGGAAGCCTGGATGCCTCGCATTCAGCGATAGCTCTTTCCAGGTTAGTTTTATTTTTCTGTCTCATGGCGAGTTTCAGTTGATCTCGAAGAGCGTCGGCCGATTTGGAACCTGGCAAAGATAACTTGAACTTTAAACAATTTTGTTTAGTTACTTGAAAAATGATCACGGGCAGCTCGAGACAGAAAAAAAAAACATGCGGAATCAAGAAGATAACAAGGGAACCTGAGAATTGTGGAATGATCTTTGGTGTTATTCTTGTGAGCTTTATAAAGAGCCAAGTGAGTTGAGCTGTAGATTGAACCAGAAGAGTGAGTCAATGAAAGTGGCTTGTGCGGTGCATTGCGAAAATAGACATCAAAGGAACAGAAAAGGAATTTACAAGTTCATCCAAAATAGAGGAAAGGGCGATTTTAAAGTTTTATTTTTCATTAAAGGAAAAATATGTTAATATAAGTTAATTCCAGAAAGATATTTACTGAGTAGCGATGGTTAACAAGCAGACCATTCACTAGTATATATAATAATATTGGGCAACATTTATATTATATTATAAAGAGGTAATCATACAATGAATCAATTAGACTTCACATAAGCATTAACTTACTAATAACACATTGAATGACGCGATCCTTATGTATAAAATTGTTGTCAAATGCATCTACTGTATTTTTAGAGCAGCGAGTATTTTCAAAACCTTCATTTTTTTATCGATGAAAAAATTACAGCCTGACGATATATATATATATATATATATATATATATATATATATATATATATATATATATATATATATATATATATTCAGTAATTTAATTCCTATATATATATATATATATATATTCAGTAATTTAATGCTTATATATTTATATATATATATATATATGCACACACAAACATATATATATATATATATATATACACACATACACAAATATACATATATATTGTATTGAGCCCTATTTTAAAATTAATCTTATGAACGTTTGAATTTATATTTGATTCGTTCACATTTCATTTGGAGATTATGCGGAACGAGATGTAAAAAGACGTCAATTTTTTTTCAACGGCACGCTTGACCTTCCATTTAATAATATTACATTTTAAGACACGACTTCAAATAACTATTTAATGCTCGGCCCTTCTGAAAATATATTCATACCTTCAAAGTTATTGATACAATGTAGCAAAGATATTCTTTCTTTATATATAGATTTATATATATATATATATATATATATATATATATATATATATATATATATATATATATATATAAATAAATAAAGAAAGAGCCTTCTGCTAATAACTCATAAATAGCTGACGATTCCGTTTTTATCGCGTAACAAGACAAATACATCAAAAACGCTACTTGCTTTCCGTGAGAAAATCAAAGGAAAAAAAAGTAAAAAAAGAACTGTTTAACGTCTGTTTCAGTGAAATGGAAAAAAGTTTTCATTTCAAATCTTTTCAGCTGTACCTCCCTATTTCTTAAAATAATTAATATTTATGATTGTTATTTCAATATTTCTAAAGTTGTTAAGCAGAAATATTTAACGATGCGATAGGGGAATTTCTACGGATATTTTATTGTCGCTGAACTCGCCATGAGCTTATTCAATAATTAACCTAAGAATTAAGATTCATCAGAAATTTAAAATAGGAAAACCTTGACATTTTCACGGGTTAAAACTAATAATAAATTAAAAAGGTATTCTTTTAAAGTACAATAATTTATTATATATATATATATATATATATATATATATACACACACACACACAGATGGATGCTTTTTGACTTTGCACTTAGACAGAATGTAATTTTAATTCCTTGCCATAGGCGTAACTCTCCCCTCCCCAGGTGTCTTATATTCGATAATTTTAAAGGGATTTTGAAATGAACCTTTTATTTCACCCAGAGAGTGTATACAGTCCTCATACCGGAAGTGATGAATCTCCCAAATCACAATGAAGACGATAAAGATAGCATCCGAAAAAGATACTGAATACTTTCAAGATGTCGTCCAAGTATCCTGATCACCTCGAGAGAGAAAGTTTTCGAATTAAACTCTTTCTTGTTTATGTAAAGATTAGCATGCTTCATGCAATGGTATTTTCATGCAAAAATGAATAAAAAAAAAAAGACATGCTTTTTTTGTCATGTTTTGTGGAGTTGCGTTGTTTCTTAACATTGCATCTGATGGAGGTGCTTCTTGTAAAAACGGTGATAAACTTGCCTGAGGTGGACAGAGAATTTCATGCCAGTAATTAACATTTGAAAAAGTAGTTATAAGTTCAAATCAGATAATCTGAAAGGTTTTAAAGATTGCATATTATTTAACAGATTTATGTAAAAATGCTGTTTATTTTTGCACGTAAACATTCACAAGAATTTTACAGGTCGATTATATTGTATTAATTTAAGTATGCTTTTGTTGTCAGTGACTTTTAAAAGAGTTGCAGACAATTACTATTGTTGTGAGTTCGATCATCTCCAGCTACTGCAAGGTTTCTGGACTTGTACCAGACTAAGATAAAGTTGATAAATATCTACTGGAAGCTGAATTTTATGTGGTGTCCAACTATAGATTTAGTAAAATTCCTAGGTTTCCCACTATATCGTCTTAAAAAAAAACTTCAGAGAAAATTTGGTAATAAGCATTTTTATCAGGCCATTACAAGTATAAAGATTTCGATCCACATTCGATGCCTTACATTCTGTCAAACTAAGTTATGTAAATATGGGTCTACTTGGTGGCTCAAATAGTTTCATTTCTCACTGTCACCAGGGATCAGCGTTCGTGTCCAAGTAAAAAAAACAATATCTAACGCTGATTTTCTAAGACTTTGGAAGATTAATGAAAAACAACAACTTTGACCCGTATTAATCTCAGTTTTGGAAGTAGCACTACAATATACGAATGTGTTTCTTTCATATTTGTTTTGCATAACCTGGGAAAGACTGATAATACACTTAAAATTTATTGCATTTTGGTAAAATAGTCGAACATTATTACTATGATTATTATAATGATTTTTTCTTCATTTTAGTATTGTTGATTTTTAGATGGAACATTTTAAAATATTATTATTAATAATAATAATCTTCCAATCTTCAAGGATTTGTGCTTTCAACCGAATTTCTTGCATTATGAGTTTAAGATCAACTCGTATGACATCAAACAGATAGTACCTTTCGCAGAATATTTGCAGAGCAGAGTAACGTAGATTTTTGAAGCGATGGGATACTAGGTTTATTATTATTATTATTATTATTTGTTCAGATTACGAAAGCAGCATTGTGCCCGTTCAGTAGTTTCGTGTGTGACTTCTTAGGGACAGAAGGCCCTGTAAGTCACTTAAGGCCTGTGTGTCAGATTAAATAAATATTCCTTTTTAGATTAAACCTTTTCACTATCATTATTTTAAGACCAATTTTATGCTAGATTATTACACATGATTTTTAGATTAAGCATTTTCACTATTATTATTATTATTATTATTATTTGGGTTTTTTTCCAGTTCCTTAATGTTGCCTTTGTTCTGTGTCGATAAACTCTTTAAGTACAAAGGCAAACAATACTTTAATCTTAAATAAAGACACAACATCCGACGAGACTCGAACTCGCATCATACAAAAAAAACTGACAACAATAATCTTCATTCTTATAAATGAGCCGAGTCTGGAACTGTGGATCAGGTTGAACTGAAAGTTGAGGTAAATGTTCAAAACTCTGAAGAAAATCAAGCGAGAAACTGAACTAAGCAATAACAAGTTGTTTTAAAGATAACAAAAACTTGTCATAAAAAAATTAAAAAAAACAAAGTCTATTTGCAGACAAAATAAGGAAATTTAGAATTGGCTTACCTCGACCTTTCCAAACAGGGTCACCCTGAAAAACAAAAATGGAAATATGTTGGCAGGTGATCATTACAAGATTTACAAACAATCCATGAACAAGGTAGCAAACAACAAAAAAGAATAAATAAAACGTATATTATTTATTTAGAAATTAACAAAAATATATAAGCTTAACAAAATCATATACTTTTTTTTATAGATTAGCAAAGTTTACACGATAAATCGGAATCCTTATAGGGAAAATCTCATTGTTGTAATTACATCATTTTTCTAACTCTACATACGATAGATCTCTTACTGCTTTGGGGATCAACTCTCCACAAAGCATCAGATCTGCTCATCAATGTCACTGACACTAAAAAAAACGAACGAATTTATTTTTGATTTTGATGCTATGCAGGATTATTTTATTTGGAAAATTGGCTCAACATAAATATTTTAATCCTTATGCGGAACTAGATGCGTTTATATAATCTGTAGAGGGTACAAAATTTTAGTATGGCTTTAAAAAAAGAAGATATTTTAAAAGTATATATTGACATAATATATACAAATAAAGTAAAACAAACTCAGAAGAAGAGTTAATCATTAGGTAGCAGATCCGTAGAGGTCAGCATAAAATTGCATACACTTTCAGAATAGCTAATAAATATACCAATATCTGCCTCGTTTTTATCATATGTTTTTTTGTTTTGTTGTTGTTGTTACAGTCGTTAGCAGAGCACATTCGTATTATCATTTAAAAGTTCTCAAGACCCTGTAGTTTAGTAACATACCCTCTGGAAGAAAAAGGAATGTTCAACTTGATCTGTCTTTGATTCATTGTGCTCATTATCTGGTAGTATTTTTCTTCCCTACTTTTTTCATCGTTGTCCAGATTTATATGTTTTGACCGCGACTGAGCTCGGAAGAGCAAGGCGCCACAATTAATTAGCTTTTTTGTTGTTGTTTTTTCTTCCATTTTCTTATATTTTTAGATTCACCATTTTACGATGAGTATTATTTTTATTATCCTACTTATTCCAACCTTTCCTTTAATATAATTGTAAAACAAAATACAAGATTTTGAATGCTGATTTCCAAGGAAAGCACAAACTTCCAAATACGAAGGTTAATAAAACTGCATCTTCCAGCATTTAGGGATTGGCCATGCGACCGACTGAAGTAATCTTAATATCTCCACGTAATTCTCTACCTCTCTGTAAAGGTAAGAATCGAAATAGCAAATTCGCTGGATACCCACTGCCAACATATTCGAGGAAGGTGGAAAAGTTTTCAACCAACCAACTTCCAAAAATAAATCAGTATTTTAATGACCAGTGATTTTGAGAAGTGTACTGTGCCGTGTAATTTTCAGCGCTCATTTGAATGTACACACGCATATTACATGCACACACAAACTCATACACACGTACACACAGATTATATTTACAAACAGCGAAATTACCGTCTACCGGCCTAGATCATCAGCGTCTTAAAAATACAATATACTTCTCCTTAGAATATAGGCTCGATCTCTAGCCTTGAGGTACATTTTCTTTAGTAAAACTTTTGCTGACCTATACCGGTAGACATTAATTTCACTTTTTTGCAAATAAATATGGAATGTCTATGTGTTTCACAGATCCGCTAAAATAATGTTTATAGGAATTTATACACACACATATATATATAAAAGTGAACATAGAAGTCAACACTTAGAGGCAACAGTCTGTTTCATGCTAGATGCAATCATCAGGTGGCCTGAGGATTGCATCTAGCATGAAACAGACTGTCGCCTCTAAGTGTTGACTTCTATTTTCACTTTTATATTTACACATGCTCTATCTCTGATATTGAGCACTTTATCCCATAAATATAGCATATCTTAAGACTATATTTCTTCATATATATATATATATATATATATATATATATATATATATATATATGAGAGAGAGAGAGGGGGGGTGGGGAACAACACTGAGATTAAGGTTGTCAAATCCATATACAAATATTTCATTTTGGAGAATAATGTGAAAATAAACATGTCTATACTTTATCATATCACGGATTTTTTTTTAACACAGATTTTGATAATTTGCCAAAACATCCGGAGACAGAAAAAAATATAAAATTAACGCAAAATGGGTTTTCAGGAATCACAGTCTTGCGTGCACACGTCTGGAGTCGGAATTACCGATGTCCGACCAAATGAGCTGCCGTCTTTGTTGACTGCTATTCTGATCAGTAACCGCAAAGACAAGATCTTCATCAGATAAAAATGCCAACATCGAGAAAGCTTCTTTCACTTTTATTTGTATTTATTTTTTATATATATATTTTTGTGTCTGCGTGTGTACTTTTTTTCTTGTTGTTGGGCGGGGAGATGGCTTAAGTTAAAATCTAGAAATCGACCCAACGCCACATCTTTCTTATATTCCTCCTCCTCCTCCTTACTCCCTTTTTTTTTTGTTACCCCCTCTTCCTTTATTTTTCTTTCTCTTGTTCACTGTTCATCCCACTTCCTCGCTCTTTCAGTGCTTACCTTTGTTTCCTTTGCGTTTTATCTCACTCTCTTCAATGTTTATCTCTTCCTTTCCCTCTGTACAGTCACTCTCTGTTTCTATCTGTCATTATTTTCCTCCTTATCTCTCACTTCTATACCTTCACTCTTTCTCTCTCTCTCTCTCTCTCTCTCTCTCTCTCTCTCTCTCAGTTCTGTGGTGACGCCCTCGAGTTTTTTCTTTCTTTTCATGTTTTTTTTTACTTCTTTCTTTCCCTACCATTGCTTTTTCCTTTTTCCCTCCTACAATATCTTTCTATTTGTAAATGTCAGCCTTTCTCTCTTTTTAAACAAGGATTATCTTTCATTTTAACTCCTTCCTTTTACACACACATATATATATATATATATATATATATATATATATATATATATATATATATATATATATATATATATATATATATATATATATATATATATTTGGTCGCTCAACGAGGTTTCCCATGCTTCTGAATAATTTCTTTCCTTCTGTTTCTAGCACTGCTTACAAATGGAGGAGAACTTTAAGGTGTTCAATATTTTGTGGGGGATTAGTATTCAGTAGACATTCATCGAACCATGACATTTTTTAAAATTGATAAATATAGATTTTTTGTCATAATATGAATAAAGTGTCAAGTCGATCTCTGATTTCTTGAAACATTATCTGTACTTTGTTTTTATTGGGATGTGCAGGTGGTGTAACAAATAGCGACTCGAACCGAGTTCGAATTACTGTTGGCTTAGTTACATTCACTTTATGTGCAAATACCAATAGAAAGGATATGCACCGATCTCTCCCCGCCAGCTATGTGCTAAGTAGTGGGACTTGTATCTAGAAAAATCATTGTTATTCTCAAAAAATTGTTAATGCAAATTTCAATCGCAAAAAAATGAATTATTCTTAGAATCAAAAAAATACGTTTCACAAAAAGTTGAATAAGCCAGAATATATATTTGGTCGCTCCAACGAGGTTTCCCATGCTTCTGAATAATTTCTTTCCTTCTATTTCTAGCACTGCTTACAAATGGAGGAGAACTTTAAGGTGTTAAATATTTTGTAGGGGATTAGCATTCAGTAGACACTTTGCAACAAGCATTTATAAACATAAGTAAAAATACAGTTAGGTTTTCAAAATGTTTTAATTTATAGAACGCTCATAAATATTCTTTCAGCCTAACTGAAAGTTAACTAAAACTATGGAAGATCCTATGAAACTATGTCAGTAAATAAACGTTTTCCTTTCATATTGTCTTTTTACAGATATATTTTATTTATATCTAAATTTTTACACACAGACACACACACGCGTGTCTGTACGTGTGTGGGTTTATGCATAAATTTGGAATGAAAGACATCTTGGTCAAATCGAACATTTTTATAACCTTCTCGTTCATATTTTCCAGTTTTTCAACTAATAGAATTTTCAAATCATTATTTTGTTTACCTCTCTATGCATAAATCATCATTTCAGTGGTCAGGTCTCGTTCCCTATTATCTGTCTTTAACGTTTAAATACAATATTATCATGAGAAATTGAAATGATTAATAATGCACTTACTGTTGCAGAACGAGGATATTCCCGTTTCTTGGTAAGTTCCTCGTCCCTTTGTTTGATCTCTTCCACTCTTCTTTTCCTGTCTTCTTCTCTCTTCTTGCGTTCTTCTTCGAGACGCTTGGCCGTGGCACTATCGCCTTTGCCGGAGTCTTCGAAGTCGAACCTTTCCTCGATCTGTTTCCGTTCGCCATCTTCCATAACTTGAAGTTCCATTCGCCTCTTTTTCTCCAGGGCCTCTTGCTTGCGTTTCTCCTCCCCTTTCTTTTTCAGTGCTTCTTTCATACGTTGTCTTTCTTGGTACTCTTGGTCAGCTTCGTGGTGAGCTCTGCTCTGTTCGCGAGCCATCTCTTCGATCTTTGACTTGGGTACCACCTGCCAGACAAAACACAAACTAAGCGATTAAAAGATAATTCGATCAACATGAATAGAGAAAACGGACATCTATGTTTCATTAAATACTACAGACAAAGAAAATTTGTAAGTTATTTTTTTTTTTCAGTTTTGCTTTGAAAACAACCGAAACATGTCAGGTGCGTTTTGAACAGTCGGCTGCTAAGACTATTCCTATATAATAGCATAGAATAATAATACACATATATACTAACAAAGAATTAGCCGAAAGCGCTAGGGACAATAAACATTACAGAATAAAACATCGTAAGGACACTAGTAAAACTATATAAAAACTTATAGAATTTTCTTTTTTTTTTCACATTCAATGAAACATGTATAAAAGAAGGATTACTGCCCAAAAATAACGATTAGAGTAACAAAAAAATAATGATGTGGGATGAAAAAAAAATATTGATTCCTTAATATATATATATATATATATATATATATATATATATATATATATATATTCGATTCTGGCTTGAAGCAATCGGACGTCTAGCCACACTGAGGAGCTGTGATACAGCGAAACTATCTGTGGATGACTCTCTCCCCTCTCTCTCTCTATGTATATATATATATATATATATATATATATATACAGTGTAACCCGGATGTAAGAGACCCGGATATAAGAGAGATTTTCTCTGGTCCCAAATTAGAGCCTGTGTTAATGTATATAAAATAGACCAAACCCGGATATATGATAAACCCGGATATAAGAGACTTCTTCTCCGGTCCCGACAACTCTCTTATATCCAGGTTACACTGTGTGTATATATATATATATATATATATATATATATATTAAATGCATATAATTCAAAACCGTGGAGAGAGTAAAGGGTACCTATTGCAGCATCCTTCGCAAGAAGTCATTCATACATTCAATTCTTCATACATTTAAAAAGAAAGCTGTGGATAGCCGTGACCACCTACCTTCAGAACTCACATGGCACTAGAAAATGCTAAATATATAGTTGCCGAAAGGTTCGCTACGTTTAATAAGTTAGAAATAAAAGACATTTTTGTTTAATGTTCAGCCTTAACTTTATTCAACAATAGAGTCACTGTTTTTCTTTCTCCTGTTATCTTTTAAGCAAGCTCATAATTCTATCTTAGAACTTTTAACTGCTTGGTATCTCACCCACTTTCCTGATGAACTTTTCCAATGCCATGCGATGTAACGAGTAGGACAATATACACGATTTCTTTTTTTAATAAGCAGCTCGTTTATAACCAACTGTAGTAAAATTTGATTAAATCTTAAACAACTCAACTACTGGCGTCAATGTAGCTTAAGCAAGTCGAAGAGAAAACGAAAGAAGAGAAAAAGAATTAAACAAAATGATTTACCAAATACGTAATTTTATACAGTATTCAAGAATTGAAAATAGATTTTTTTTCTTCCAAATTTATAGTAAACAGAACGGACATAATTAAAATGAGGATAAAAATGCGACGAATTACGATATTTTAATGGGAAAGGAAAGAAAGGGAAAGAAAATAATAATAATAATAATAAAGAAAGCGAAAACAAATGCTATGTACCAAGTGCAGAAATGATATCAAGATAAGCCTCTTTATAGTCAATACTCTGTCCGTACTATCAGTGGTTACGTAGTGCAGGTTTAAAAGCTTATTCTTTTATTCCTGTTGCACAGGACCAGTGATTGCTAAACAGAAATTGCCAGACACGCATAATGAAAAATTGTGTTGACCCGAAATCTAAATACTGTGATAAATATCCAGAAATAATTGGCCATTTTGCATCAAGTTGCATGATGTTATTATCCACTGAATATAAAACTCAGCATGATAGATTGGGCCAATATCTGCAGTGGGAAATATGCAGTTTTTACGGGAAAGAACACTGCAAGAAACTGGTATGAACATCACCCTGATCCAATTATAGAGAAAGGACCTGTAACAATTTCATGGGACTTTACAATACACACTGGCAGAACAATCAGAACTCGTCGAGCAGACATCGTGATCAAAGACCACTAAAGCAGAATATGCTTTCTTATTGACATGTCAGCCCCTGAAGATTGTAATGTATCTTTGAAATGTTTAAATAACTATCAAAATACATGATCTCGAAGTGGAACTCTCAAAAATGTGGCACGTGAGAACATCGATAATTCCAATAGTAGTTGGAGCCCTTGGATTGATTGGAAAAGGTTTCGATAGACTCATTAAAGGGATTCCTTGCCTTAAAGAAATACAAAAAAATGACTGGCAAGTACAGCTCACACATTACGGAGGCCTTTATGTATCTAAAATGTGTGTGGTCTTACGTTTTTGTTTTGTTTTATTTATAAAAATGATCAGTGAAAAATGTCATTTCTGAGCTTAAATCTCTGGTTGGGACCCGCAAGGAAATTAGTATACAACGGAAATCAAAGAAAATAATAATAATAATAATAATAATAATAAGTTAATCGGTTATCGCTCTCCTTTCGCTTGAACTCGATTATCTCATCTCATTGCTTTCAGTAAGAAAATAAAAGAAAGAAAGAAAGAAGTAAAGAAAGAAAAAGAAGGAAAAAGGAAGAAAGACGTGTTTAACTTCAGTGAAATTGGAAAAGTTGTTAATTTCAAATCTTTTCATTTGTACCCCCTTACTTCTTAGAATAACAGCCAGTATTCATATTTATGATTGTTATTGCAATATTTTGTTAACGTTGTTAAGCTCAAATATTTAACGATGCGATAGGGGAATTTCTCCGGATATTTTATTGTCATGAGCTCATTTAATCATTAACTTAAGAATTAAGATTCATCAGAAAATTAAAATATTAAAACCGTGAAATTTCCACATGCACTTCTAGTTTCATATTAATTTGCCCTGAAGTTTTATGTCCCATTTTATGTAATCAAAATAATGAATTATAACGAAACGTTACTTACGTTGTATTTGAGCAAGTGAGAGAAAGAATTTCCTTCGGCGTCGAATTTGGCAGACAAAAACATGGGTTTTCCTTCTTCGATAGTGTAGACAGAATTTCTCCAGATTCCGTCGTTGTCTTTCTTCAGCTGGGTCCATTCGTTGCCAACTACGGCTACGGCTTTGGCCTCAGGCACAACAGCTGCAAACTGAATGTTTTCCTTAGCTGCAATATCCTTGTTGAACGGTTCAATCAATTTGCACTCGTCCGTCCATCCGGCGTATTTCTCAGGAAAGCTCATAGCAACCAACATTGGTATGGGCACCTCAATGATGGAGCTAAACGCCCTGGGAAAGCCACCGGGTTGGCCAGCAGGCTTGGCAAAAAGATTGAAACGATACGATCCTTTTTGGGCGAAGCGGAGATCAAAGGTGACGATATCTCCATCTCGGTACCATGAAACATATTCGGATTTGTCTTCGACACCTGATGGTGTCTGCAGTCCCAGTTTGGCAAAGAATTCGACATCTTTAGGAATTTTCATTTTGAAAGTAGTCTGACCTGATTTGTCGACGGTTATCATAGAATTGGCACCGTCCAACAGCTCCAATTTAAGCTTCTTGAATTCATCTGTAGGTCCAAGTTCTCCATTTGGGATTTCAGGAAACGGCTCCAATGGCGGGAATTCCTCCTCGCATCGCAAAAGATAATTGCAGACACTTGGATAGCCGCCATCTTGGTCATTTTCTTTGGCCATGATACTCAACATGTACTGTCCTTTTCCAGGAACTCTTGCGTTGAAAATGACCTCACCATTCTCTATGCGATGGACAGTGTAATTGTCAAGTGTTTTGTTGTCTTCGGTGGTTAATCTGTGAAGGAAATCGCGGTCCTCTTTGAGAGCAAACTTCACTTCAACTTCGCCATCATCAACATTGATTTTGCCTCTTTTGTGGGTAAGAGGTTCCATTCCCATGCTAATGGTGTCAGAGCCAGGACCCCATTCCTTTCTTGGATTTTGTGGGAGGGGTCGACAGTCGGTCTTGGGGGTCTCACAATAGAAGACGTATGTGCATAGCCATTTTAGAACGGTGTCAGATTCGGTTGTGTCTCGTCCAAATAATTCAGCCTTAAACTTTCCGGTTGTAGGGAAGAATATTTCCATGCTGAGAATCTTCTCGTCTGGTACAGCGTCCAAAAAGAGGAATTTATCCATGTCGTAATTGGCTTGAATTTGTTTGTGTTCTACCTTGGTCGAACGGTACAGGTTGTAAGAGAATTTCATAGTTTCAGAGCGATAACCTAAGTCCAGATTGGCTTCTCCACTTATGGCCTGGAGCACACACCACGGATGGGATATGACGGTTAGATGAAGCTGAAAATATATAAAAAGTAATTGCATAATAATAAAAGGCTTTTAAAAATGTAAATGTTACATAGTATATATAATTATCTCGACAAAAGAAACTTGCAAAATAGGACTTGGAAATAGAAATTGCGTTATGTATCATTTAAGCACAGACATTATTTCGAAAATAATATTCATTAGAAATGACTGTAAATATACTGATACAGTCATGAAACGCACAGGAAACCCATCACAATCTGGGATATTCTGCTCATGATCACTGCTTCCAAAAAGAGAAAAGCCCGCTCGATGGTCTTCCTAAGAAAAACCTTCCATTACCTCAGTATAATACATATACCGCAATATAAGAGGCCCAATAAACTTCTTAAAACATTCCTTTACCTCAGTATAATAGTTATATCTCAATATAGACTCAATAGACCCTCTAATAAAATCCTTCCATTATTTCCATATACCTGATGTATAGGTATTATACATACCTGTACATCAATATAAGCTCAATAAACTTCCTACCAAAAATCTTGCATTACCTCAGTATAATACATATTATTATACATATACCGTAATACAATAGGTCCAATAAACCTCTTAAGAAGACGTTCCTTTACCTCGGTATAATACCTGTCAGTCAGGCTGTTAAGTTCCCTACATAATACACGCTTTAGCGATCATGTCTCTTTCAATTCATGACTGACTCGACTGAAGATTTTTCCCGCGGTGTGTTTTTGTTTCTTTCTTTGTTGGACTGGTTACCAACCGAGTCTCCAGGATCCATTCTTTCCTGCTATTCAACATTTAACTGGGGAAGAGAAGAGATGGATTCATACCTTTCCCAAGGCGGTGGGGGGGAGAGTTTCCCGTAAGTAAATGTAACAGACCCGGCTAGACTCGTTATATTAACTCATTATAATAGGCTAAACTTCCTAAGAAAAAAAAAGAAAATCTTTCCTGTACCTCAATATAATAATCTCGAATAAACTTCCTAAGAATACCATTCCTTTATTAAAGCACTCAGATAAAAGCATACTGGCAAAGGATTGTCTCAAAATAGAAAAAAAATGAAAATAATAATAATATTTATGAGATCTAACTGGAAAAGAAGGATTGTAAAATATGTTCAAGCTGTTGTCTGAATTTTGGGAGGTGAGATGTTTATGCAGTTTTAGTTAAGTCGGCCTGCAAAGCATCAGGACAATATTCAAAATGATCTCACGTCACTCAGTTATTTGTTAACGCTTTCTCTGTTACATTTTCATACGATTATTGCATGGATGTGGCGAACATTTTTGTGGAAGAAATAAGAAAATGTTATTTATTGGAAATAAATGACTTTAAAAACTCTGACGCTATTCTATTGTAAGTATCGCAATTTTGATTTCGTTCGGATACACTTCAGTACCGACTAAGCCAAGCGACACTCACAAAACAGGTCGCATTTTATACGCTGGCTTGGAAATAGCACTAAATGCTAGATACTTTATAACACTCATATAGGCGCACTTCGTGGTGGTGTAATGTTTAGCAAGCTTGTCTCGCTAGAACAATTACGACCGAGTAGGAAGTTCGATCCTCCCTGGGTACCTCCTATTTTCGGCCTTCTGACACATCTAAGCTACGCTTGGAAAATCACTAATGCTAGGAAGCGACACTTTTCATTGTCCTTGAAACGTATGTATATATATATATATACACAGCGTGTAAGCTTTGTTAGGATGTATAACTACGTCATAGCAGCGGAAGTGTTAATGTAATCAGTTGTATGTTTATATATATATATCGGGAGGAGATGTCAACTAACACTTCCAAATAAACAAGTCTCTTATCCTAGTAATACTACGAAGGACCATCAACGGCAAAATGAGTTTAGTCCAGATACAAAATATGTCAATGATAAAATTTTTAAATTATTTGTATAGTACAATATCAATAAAAATCATAATTTATTTCGGACCATTCAGTAAATAATACTTATACTTATTTTTCTATGAGCCGTGTCCGTTTAGGATGTTGGCGATCATGGCTTGCCACAATTCCTGTTTTAAAAGATGTATACGAGTTTTTTTTTTCTGCCTAAACATATTCTTTTTTGCCATTCTAGTAAAAATAACTCATTTATTTTTTCATGTGTTTATATTTCCTTTACTTTTATTTTATTTATTTTTTATTTTATTTTTTTGCCCATTAGATATTCATTGACAATACGCATCATTAAAATACGCACCATTAAAAATCCCATAAACTTCTGAATATAAAGATGGCAGTTTTCTCTCGTTTTTTGTAAGTTTGGTCTTACTCCTATCACATTGTAATTGACTATTAGAATTCCAAGCCGTATTTACGATAATTCTTTTCTTATATACTTTCTTTGCATGCTGACTGTTGTCGTCCTCTAGACAATGGTGACGTAGTAATGTGAGTTCTGTCCCTGAGTCGAGCAGTGTGTACTTGGACTAAGTGTAAAAGGTGAGCAATAATCCTAAGCAGTAATAAAAATAATAACTAAATAAGCTAAACTTTGACATGGGCAGTGGAAAAATAACAGTCTATCCCTGGAGATTAAATATAGGGTTCAATTCAAATGTTCTTGTAGGTTACCCGGATCGACATACGCCTGATGAAGGCAGGATGGCGCAATGGTCGAAACGTTGTGATAACAACAATAAAGGACAATAGTCCGCATGTAAATAATGATAATATCTCATCCCAGAAATTCAGATAACAAATTATTTTCTGACTTGCTTTCTTTTATGAGTGTGTTTATCAACTTTCTTACCTCGAAGAACTTGGATCTCAGGTATGCAATTTTCTGGAATTCAACAAAGGTCATGGGTCTGGCAAGCAACTGCCAAACTTCTTCGTCGGGGAAATGGCTGTAAATGAACTCCTCAGGGTCGCAGAGAAAATAGAATTCCTCGTAGGCATAAATGTCGTAGCTGACATCTGCTTCGTCGGATTTGGTCGGCTTGGCTCCGGTGCCGTCGTCAATAAGCTCCCATTCGCCCTGGTCCTGCGTGACCACTTGTCGGGAGGCCCATTGCATGTCAATCAGGCGCCAAGTATTGTCTACCAAAACGGCGTTCCAAGTGTTGCGTGCGTTTTCCAGAACATCCTCGCCGACCTTGTAGGAAACGCCCTTAGCATAACCTGTGATCTTTTCACATGGGATACCGGCATATCTACAAAGAGAAAAATTGTAAACATTTAGTTTGAAACTGTTATTATTCATTTGCCGAAACAACTGTTTTCTCACTATCCATACGCGGGAACGTGTGGGAAGCGATTAGAGCTAATATGTATAATCTCTTTATCCTTTCCTCAAACGCTCCTCTTTTCTCTTACTTTCACTCTCTGTAATCCCTTGCGTACTAGTGGTACTCCCGCCTTGATTGGAGTGAAATGCTTAAATATATATATATATATATATATATATATATATATATATATATAGATAGATAGATAGATAGATAGATAGATAGATAGATAGATAGATATTTTCTAATTCTTCAGATTGTCGATCCTATTCTTTTTCATTTCGATCTACGAACTTATCTACTATACAATCCATATGTAAGCAGGACTTACTTTTTAAGAAATTAGTGTCTATACTTCTTGTTTATAGTTGAAAAAGTTAACACAAAAGAAAGGACACGGGACAATGGCCTAGTGGATTAAAGCGTTGCTTCGTGAATTTGGTGGCATAGTAATTATGAGTTCAATCTCTGAGACGGGCAGTATGTACAGGGCTAGCAATAACCGAACAGTACAAAAAATAAGAGCTAGACGAGATATCCCTAGACATGGGCAATGGAACAAGAACAATTTACTTCCTTGAATTAAATGCAGGGTTCGATTCAGAATTCCATGTAGGTTAACCTGATCAATATACAACTGATGAAGGCCGGAGGACATAACAGCCGAAACGTTATGATAACAGCAACAAAGATGAGGACAATAGTCTGCATGTAAATAGTGTAAACAGAATACAGAAACCATAGTCTGGTACAATGTGACAATAGCAGAACACAGACTAAGATCCTAACTCAGAAACCCTAATCATAATAGACACTTAGTACCACTCCTTTTTTTAGGATACAGATTTTCATAAGTCTAGCACCCAGTGAGGTTCAAAATCACAAGGAATGATAGGAAGATTAATTTGAACAACTATAAGTGCTCTCTCTATGTAGATTAATATAAATGAGTAACACTCAAATGGTTAACAATCAGCTCCCAAATGAAGGAACATCAAGCCTAAGGTGAAGATTTTTAGCTAGAGGAAGACTGTCATATGTGCAATGTTAAAAAATATTAAAAACTGGGGTGGAACTTAATTTAATACCCAACGATGAATGTTGTTATAAATGCTAGGAAGATTGTGTTCCACCAATTTTCTGAAAGAGGAAGGTCAGTGCGACGAGAAATTTAAGATTTTAAACTTTTGCCTAGGAACGATTTCTTATCATTGGAATTAATAAAAAATAAACATATCTACCCCACCCCTCCAAAAAAAAACCAAAAAAAAAGCAAAAAAAACCCAGACCGATTTAAAGCCTAATACAACACAAAACCAAATAAGGGTAATGAGTTGTGCCAATCTTCCAAGTGGAAATAGCCTATCTGGCTTTTAATTGGGATCGAACACCGACCGCTAAGGTCATCGAGTTATTTATCAGCTTCTTCGTTGGTTCTATTCAAATTAACGGGAAAGAAAACAAAAGAACAGTTAAGAGATTTACTGTGATTAAATTCTTTTGGTCAATGATATAACAACTGAAACGGGCAAGTGGTTCAAGAGTTTCACATCAAAAAGGTCAAGTAAGGTTCCTGCGTGAGGCGTATTCATGATTGTACGATTGAAGTGGACATCACAGCCGGCCGATGGAAAGAATATTTCTGAAGCCGGGTGTGGTTAAATTTGTTTGGCGAAGTGCAAATTAGGGTTTGATTTATTTGTGTAATACGCATTTGTTTTTTTTTAATTGTGCTAGCACTTTAATCAAGTGTCAACTGATACATATATGAGTCATTCCCCACTCAATGACCAACATGATCAACAGTCCCAGGAATTACGACCAACAAAAAAAAAATCAATTTTACTCTTTTAAATTGTCCAGCCAGTAGGTATTCTACATTGTACGAAAATTTTTATACTGAGTGTTTTCTTTTTCTTCAAAATGAATGAAAATATATAAACGATCACTCGAGAGCGGCGTTCGGTAGTCTCTCATATATCACAATCGAGAATGTAAGGGCTATGTTTCGGACGAGAGTTCCTTGGGTCGCACGCCACACAGTGGTCAAGAATAATTGAGGAAGTCAAGAGTTAGATAAAAGGTAATGTTAGATATGAAAGATTCAAGTCTCCTGTTCTCATTTTGCCGACACGCGCACACGTCATTACATGTCTTCCAAGTAGTAATGGAACTACCAACCTGAGAGTACATTATCGGGAATCACATTTAGGTATGTCGCTGTTATTGACCTCCCCACTAAGGCAGGATGTGACACAAGGTTTTTTTTTTTATGTAGGGATTCCACATGAGTACATATGTCACAAGGAGAAAAACTGCCCAGTCCCCGTGACCATTGTCACACTAGCATCGATATTACACCGGCCGCACCTCTTTTGGAGTAATAAGAAACGTGCTGTTGCAGGATTGGAGTCTAAAATGAGGAGAACAGATACCCCGCTTTGATTCCGTCTAGTAGGACGAAAAGTGATTTTACTCTTGATTAACTGATTTGTTTGATTTGTTTTTTTTCGACTTATCAATCTTTTGTAGATTATTTAAAGCCGAAACATATTTGGGGATTGTAAGAATAATATTTATTTTGCGAGTAAATATTTCATTAATAATTCTTTTTGAGAATGACAATGATTTTCCACATAAAACTTCTACTATTTAACCCATATATCCGAGGGGAGATGAGGGCGTAAGTGAATGCAACAAACTCGACTAGAATTTGGCTTTCTGACTTCATTGTCGAGCCGATATCAATTACACCAGCCGATATTATTGGAAGAATGGTTTACTTTAATACCATGTCAACTTACATTATTTACATTATTCGGACTGTTATCTTCATCTTGATTGCCTTATTCACAACGTTTCAGCCGTTGTACGCCCCGGCCTTCTTCAGGTGACTGGAATTTTAAACTGAACTTTATTTCGTCCACCAGGGTAGCTTGTTCTAGTTCCACGTGTCATGCCTCTTCCGGATGTCTCAGTTATTTCTTTTTAACTCAACTCTCCAAGTTTTGGTTCACCACTGTTGTAGCTGGGTACTGAACTCACAATTCTTGAGGTCTAGTCACTGGATCTAATCCACTGGGCCATGTGTCCTGAGGCACAAAGAAGAGACATGGCAGGTGGAACTAGAACAAACTGCGGACAAAATAAAGGTTTCGATTCGAAATTCCAATCACCTGCAGAAGGCCGAAGTGTACAACGGCCGAAACGTTGTGAATATGGCAATGAAAATGAGGATAACAGTCCGAATAATGTAAATAATGTAAGTAATCTTATCTTCTCAGAGATATAGACAGATTCAAGTATGTAGGCGATCATGACTCAATATATTTATTTTCTTTATTCCTTAAATACCATGACAACTTGCAAAAGATAGTGCAGTAGTTTCTCGTTACCATCACGATTTGGACTTCTGAGGTTTCATTCACTGGTTGCTACCCAAAGCTAAAGAGACCTCTCGTTGCTATACTGTTAAAATAACTCGATATAACCGTTTTTCTTTTTTAGAGAGGTTTCTTTTCTCGCACTTCTCGCCTATGCAACTCTCTTCCCCTTCTACTTCAAATTTAATGTAACGTCAATCGCCATATTTTGTCTTTCTGAAACCAGTTCTTTTATTGTCCTTTCTCCTCCCTAAATTCTTCTCATTCACTTTCACTCCTAGGAACTCCGTGCGTCTTAGTGACATTATCGCCTTACTTGAATTAAATGATTAAAAAGAATACTACCTTTCTATTTAATCCATAGGAGGAGGAGAAAGAGACGTAGTCATATCTTTCCCAAGTGCGAAAGTGAATGCAACGGACAGCCTTTCCCATTGCGAGAAACCACATGTAAATAAAAAAAAATTATCAGATGAAAAAAAAAAACTGAAGCAATGTGGGGAAACAAGCGGAAAATGTCGTCATACCCCATTGCAAATAATTGTGCACAGGAAGCTCTTGAATACTTTTGGGCGTGTTCATCTTTTTCAGTAATCAGGAGGAAAGCGTTTGAATCAGTCATGCGGGCCAGTGAAAAAAAAAACGGTTAAATGTAATGACAAAAACAAGCTAGTCGAAAAATGTAATTTGGCCCTCAGCGACCAACCCCACCTCAAAATTCGACCGATATTCATATTCAGAAGAAGAAAAAATTAGATGACGATGTGGCATTAAAAGTATAAGCGAACTTACGAGCACATTTGCCGAAATAGGGATTCGTAACTTCCTTTGTTCTGTTTGAGTTCGTTGAGGTACATTGCCGCCGAATCTCTGGGGGCGCCCTGGATGTGTTTGTATCTCAACAAATCTTGCCCGGAAATCCAGCGAAAGATAACACGGACTTTGGCCACGTCATTGTGGGCCGGCTTCAGCAAGTATTTAACCAGCTCACTCAGCTCGACAGAGTGCAGACTGTTCGGGGCCTGGAAAATAAACCAAAAATCAATTATTATGCAATATACATACATATATTATATATATATATATATATACAAAAGAAAAAAAATTATATATATATACACACACAAACAAACAAAAGAATATATATATATATATATATATATATATATATATATATATATATATATAAAAAAAAGAATATATATATATATATATATATATATATATATATATATATATATATATATATATATATATATATATATATAATAAAAAAAAAAGACAGTAAGATATATAATCCGGTGTTCTTATTGATATTTTTATTTTTATTTTTACAAAACAGTGCTCAATGTAAATTTACAGAGCATAAATATTATAAATTAACGGATTTAAAATATGATTTCTTCGCTACACAGGAATTAGCATGTTTCAAAAACCGAAGCTAAAACTTCAAATTTAATTATATAATTAAATTAAAACCATTTGTTTTGTTTCATCTTCAAGCGAATTTTGGAACGTATCATATATACGTACCTTCAAATATTCGCTAAAACGAGTATACATAATGAAAAAAAAATGGCCCAAATTAAATATAAACAAAGTTTTATCGTCGATTTCTTTATGTCATTATTAAGAGAAAAGACCAAATGATTTTTTGATTATTAAATTTTATTTTTGAATCTTTTTGGAACGTTCGAAAATTTGGTTAAATGTTTTACTCCATTGTGTAAACGAGGAAATTTTAGTGTATTTTTACAGTGACATCAATCATTGATTTGGAAAAAGAATTATGTATGAACAAATGGCAATCAACCTATTAGTGGGTATATGTGTTTGAGTAGACACCCTTTTTATTAGCACACATCAAAATTGGAAATTACCAACCTAGGACATCAGTTAGTTCAGTTATGTGCAATGCGTGATACACGCTTAGGCAAATAACTCAATTAATTATGACTGATGAGGCAGATTTTTTCCCGCAGTAGGTTGTCATTTCTTTCTGCGGTAGACCAATTGCCATCCATTCAAGGCTATAGAACCCACTCTGTCCTGCTATTTACCCATAGCTTGGGGGGGGAGAAGAGGATTCATATCTTTAGTAGGGGGTATTAGCACATAAGTGAATGTAATGGATTCGACTGGAATTCGAACTCGGCTCTCCGATTCCTCAATCCGCGCCGCTGTCCATTACTCCACATAAAGTCTTATTAACTGATGTGAGGTAGATTTTCATTAATAAGACTTTCGATTATGTTCACTGTTTACTCATACAAGTGTGCCTACTAAATTCTCGTATAACTTCAAAGGCCATTATAGTATACACTGCTTATCTTCTGGTACGGATCCGTTTAATCTGGCATGCTTTACTGCTCGAACACGAAGGGCTTCACAGTATATAAGGCTCTTTTGAACCATTTTAATAAAAAGAACATCCTTGTCACTCAGATTATTTTTCTTGAGATCCTATATCTGTTTAGTTTCGTATCCGAAACGTAAACAAAGTAGTTTCTAAAGAATTAATGGATATATTTTTAATCAGACATTTTTATTATTTCAAACGTTTTTTTTTTTTTTTTGTTTTTTTATAGTGGAAATTTCTTATTTCAAATAGACGCCCTATTTTATTAATTAATTAATTTATTTATTTATTTATTAAACAGTGCAATAGGTCTATCGGCCTGTGCTTTCGAGAAATCTAAGTAAAGAAAATGTATCCTCCGGCAGGGATCGAACCTGCGTCTCCCTTTACATATGAGCGTTGACAAGAATAAATGGAAAATGGATTAATATGAAAATCATTGTTATTGATTTCTCAGAAAGGCGGCTCAGAGGTCTGCAGCTGATCAACAAGCAAAATAAGTTGATGTATTTTTTTAAATAATTTTTACTAAGAGTTGTTAAACGTAATTGCTAAAACATCAGATTTATTAATCTCGTCCTAACTTGCTAGTGATTTTTCGTTGAATTAATTAAGGAATGTAATATTATCGGTCCTGACCTGGCATCTCGGCCCCAGTCACTTTCTTACCGATAAGACTTGGCTTCTGTCTTTTCTACAAATATTTCCATGGCAATTGTTCTGATAAGCGTTCTCCTTGGTGCATGTATTTAAGCATGCTACTAAATTGGCAACAGAGCCTCACTGTTGAACTGACTAGATGCAACCGTAAATTCTATTCTAATAGTTTTCTTTCCCCGCACTTCTCGGCACTGTCAATTACTTCCTTCTCTGTTACTTACAATCTTCAAGGTTATAGAACGCAATCGCCATCTTCCTGAACACTATTCTTTTATTGTCTTTTCCCCACACTTCTCTTCACTTTAGTCTTCTCATTCTCTTCCACTCCCAGTAACCCCTTGCCTCTTAGTGACATTAATGTCTTACTTTGGTAGAAATGGTTTAAAAAGCAATAGAATAAATTATATAGCAGGATATATTATTACACAAATAAGCAATTATTTGTCACAACAAAAGTCTAATGAAAGCATTAGTAAAGTAATAAAATTAATGAGGCAAGCAATTAATTTTTATGCAAATATATATTCTATAGAATAGGAATATATCAATGTTTACAGCTACGTATTCAACTCCCATGTGTTCTTTTGAATAGAAAAATAAAATGTAAAAACTCAGACACTGAAAAAGCAATTACTTAATATATTATTGTATACGCAATAATAAATACAGTAGTAATATATATATATATATATATATATATATATATATAGAGAGAGAGAGAGAGAGAAATATTAGTGGTAAATATACATAAATATGCAAAATATATAAATATATATACATACATGCATACACATACATATATATTTTGTATAAAAAAATTCCATACATATATATCTTGTATTAAAAAAAATTCTCTCGTCTGTTACCCCTCTCTATAGCTCTAACATTGGTCCCACACTCTCATATTTGCACTCTCTCTAAATTTTATTTTTTATTTCCGGAGTTGTTTTTTCTGTTTTTTTTTTGAATTTGTAGGTCTGATGAATTGGATTGTATTTACGATTCCAATGGAATAAATTATGACCATGGAATATTAGTGTTTAAGCCTTTTTAGTGTATATATATATTATATATATATATGAGAGCCAACAGCTGACTGACACGAATGTTAACTAGCATGCTAGCATGCAAAAAAAATCGATAGCTGCATTCGTCACAAGTGGGAAAAATCTAAATCTGCATGGCACTTTACTCCAATTGGCTCATTCGCTTGCTTAAACTCAACGTTGATTCTGATTCCGCAGAACTGGGTTCGGTGTGAAAAAGTATTTATTGTTAACATTCTTTTTTCATTCGGTTTTTTCAGTTACGAGTCCTTTTTTTAAAGCTGATCGTTTTGTGTTCATTTTGTTTAGTTCTTTTTTCGTAACAGATTTAATGTTTAGTATAGAGCTTAGAAAAAAATCGCAGTGTGAGATAGGCAAGAAGTAAGGCATGTAGCAACATCAGCACGGTAAAGGGGGGGAAGGGCAAAAATATTTTAAGTCAAGTGATAGCGATTGCTGTACGAGTCGTACGATTTTTGAATCAAGCACGGACAACGCCCGGCCATGCTACTAGTATAACATCAAAAGGAACAATACAACAGTTAATTCGCACACTTGTTCCAATGACAGTGCAAAACAAGAAAACATTCAAAAGTGGATTTTTTTTAAAAATTCATACGGCCTTAATTTGTAGTAAATGTGGTATTATTGATGGACAATGAAAAAAACTCCGATAGAAATGACTATTTCAAAGAAAACAGAAGTAGACAAGTGTTAATAAAGTTCTAATTGCTTATTAGGATTTTGTTTACTATTATTAGTTCAGTTCGCCACGAGACCAAATTAATAAGGCACCCCGTTAAAATCGTTCTTACTATATATTCGAAGGAAACGGTACAAAATAGATCCTGAGGAATTATTGATGAGCACTTTGTGTACTAAGATTATTTCAGTTAGCTCCAAAGTAAAATAATATTGCACCTCGTGAGTATCGCTCTCACTATATTCAAAGAGACGGTAGAAAATTGGTTTTAAGAGATTTATTATTAGTACTTTAGTATACTAAGATTAATTCAGTTCAACTCCCCTATGAAGTACAGAGCCTCAACCTCACCACGCTAGGTCTTGCTACTGTGGTTTTCGTAACTTGTTGATTTTTTTATAAGGTGAATTTGTTTGTCCCATGTCTAAGCGATTTTGAAATCAGAGTTGTCATTCTCCTGGACTGTTTGCCAACCATAGCTAAAGAGCTCTACCTGCCTTGTTAGTAACACCTAGCTGGAAGAGAAGAGATTATTTTCACACTAAGCCTGAGGTACAGTTGTTAATTTTATTTGGATCACAGAATTCTACTCTGTAATTGTTAGTGTATGTAAAATCTTCTAATCTATATCTCAGACCACGAACATATTGATCCAACCTGGAAAATTCAATTTTGTAAATAAGAAAAAATAGTCTAGCTTTGGATATACAAGTCTTTACAGGTGTGTCTGTACAATTTGGTAAGTTGTTCGGTGCCTGTACAACTTGGCAAATTTCCGAGGATGTCAAGAGAAACCATTTATTCGATTCCGAGTCGCTTTTTACTCTCATTAATATATCTGACATGTTTGGCGTCCTTCCTAAAGTATTTCAAAACTCATAATCGTTCATCTTTTTATGCTAATGTTCGCTGAATATAAAGCCCAAGAGCCACTCAAGGTAGAGGGATACTGTATGAATGTAAAAAAAAAAACGCAAGAAATAAAGCCCATGGGTTGATGCATGAAAGATAACGTTTAACCCTAGACTTGAAGAGGTCAAGATTGTTATATGATTGGAAAATCCTCCTGCTGGTAGTCTGTTCCACAAAGCAACAGGTTTCCCGAAGAAGCTGTCCGACTGGAACTGATTGCTTACCAATGGAATACTAAGGGATATCTAATGATTGTCTGCCTCTCCAATAAAACGGTGTATATTCCTGCACTATCGGACTGAAGGAGTGAACAAACGACTACAGTGTTGACTGGCATCCTCGCAGTGATACCATGCAAAGTCACTTGACGTAAAGTAAAGGCCGAAATAGCGAAAACAAGGAAATTATTTCGAATGAATGAATGTATTAATCTTTTGGGAGACATTTTAAGGAAATACACCAGACATGCTAGGAATTAATTCAATCGATAATACCAAGTCACTCCATAAGCAATATATGTAATTGGTCCAGATAATAAAAATAAAGCTTAATTAAATTTTATTCATTAACATAGTCTCCATTATATATATAATAAATGTGAATGTCAGTGTCACTGAGTCACACATTTTCAACTGTACTCCTTGGAGCTGTAGGCCAACATATCATGCCATTTTGGAATCAGGCCAAACCCCGTGAGCAAATTATAAACATTCCAGGGTGGATCCAGACCCCGCAACCCTGAAAATTTGAATTCACAAGTTCTCATTACTTCGATTGTTTTCGGCGATTTTTATACGTGATTTTTTTTTTTTTTCGACGAATTTTTTTGCACGATAACAAATTTTATAATTTGGAAAATAAATCTGGGAATAATCAAAATTAATTGCAAAATCCAACGAAACGCACCCATAAAATAAAAATAATTGTTTGTAGGGAAATTAAAGACCTACGTATAATTTTCTTACAGACTCAAGTATAAACACGACCAATACTTACTTATAGTCTCAAGTATAAACAAGACCAATGCTTCCCTATAGTCTCAAGTATAAACACGACCAATGTTTTCCTACAGACTCAAGTAAATTCCCACCAATGCTTTCCTACAGACTCAAGTATAATCCCGACACATGCTTTCCTATAAATTCAAGTATAAACATGAACAATTTTAACTATAGACAGGTTATAAACACAATTTCTACTTATCGACTCAAGCATAATTGCGATCTATGTTTCCGTATGGACCCATATGGTACTCTTTTCTTTGTTTCTGACGAACTTTTTCGATCTCTTAATATTCTGCTATCCCAATGCGTCTTCGGATTTCAGTGTTGCACTTTCCATCTTCCGTTAGAACATTTCCCAAATATTTACATTTTTGTAGTTGTCTGATTTTGGTATCTCCGATTTGTAAGGTGCATTTTGCACTTTTTTTTTTTTTGCTAACAACCATGCATCCTGACTCCTTGCAGTTTATGCTTGACCCTTTCCTTCACTACCTTCTCTAGGAGCTTTTGTAATTTTCTTTCGGTGCCTGAAGCTCCTCAACGATGAGGAGATTCAAAGCAACAGAGATAATGCTTCTACAGAAGGATGCTGAGGATACTATAGATCGAAAATGTGCGCAACTACGAGGTTTTAGAGAAAATGGAAATAAAAAGGAAACATACTTAACATTAGGAAGACATAATTTAAATTTTTGGAGCACATAATGAGGAAAGAGGGCTTGGAAAATCTGATACTCACAGGACAGATTGAGGGCGAGAGGGACAGTGGTAAACAGTGCATATCATACCTGATGAGGTTAAGTAAGCGAGACTGGGTTTAGAAGAAATAACGAAAAGACAAAATTTATTAAGCTATAAAAAACAGGAAATTGTGGGGAGCCATGATCGCCTACATCCTGAGGGGACACGACGCATAAAGAAGAATAAACCCCAGTAATATGCGGTAATCAAATGGAGCAGCATCTAGGGAATCCAGGGTGTGTGCAATTTTTTTCACAGCCCTTGCCTTAAACCTTTTTTTTAAAGTGAGATCTTTGCAACTGATCAAAATGGCTTTCTTTGCAGTAGTCCTATTCTTTTTATGTGTCGTGTGCTTTCAGGACGTAGGTGATCATGGCTCTCCACTTCACCCCTATCCCTTGTGGCTCTGAAGACCATGTTCCGCTATCCAACCGCCCAAACCCGCCAGGTATGCCATGCGTTGCTTTCCCTTGTCTCTGTTTCCCTTTATTCGACCTGTGAGCATCAGAGTCTTCAAGCCCTTCTTTCTTATTACGTGTCCCAGAAATTTAATCTGCTTCTTCCTTATGCTAAGTATAAGCTTCCTTCTTGTCCTATTACTAATTGGTAACAACTCAGAATAGGCCAGACTCTCGTAATGCAATGTACACATTTATCAAACTTTTCCTTTTATTCATTTTAGGTTCTGCTTTATACCATATGTCACCCAAAACAACTGTCCGCATCGCATTATATTCATGTAAATTATCCAGTTTCTATCATTAGTCTCTAATTTACCCAAAAATGCCAAGACACATCCACAAGAGTAAGTGGAATTTTAATTTACGACGTCACTTACGAGATTTAATTATGATGGCTCTTCTTGCTTTATGGTTGGCGTCCGTCAAATTACAGCGAAGACATTTTCCAAGTTTAAACAATCTTCCAAATGATTGCAGATGACGTTGAATCGTTGACCGTGACGCTGCTATTTGTCTCCAGTTCGGACAAAAGCAAGTCATTGTTAAAAATCAGCAAAACAACCTGTTCGTACACATCTCGGAAGCTGAAGTCATCTTTTCTAGATCTTTCTAATCAATAAACATATAAAGAAAACCAGAGGGCACTTGCCCGAAACGTCGTATCTATAATAACAGCTATAATATTAAGGAAAAGAACAATATTTCAAACAATTGATTGACAACTTCCCATCTCAAAATAAAATGAATAATTATAAAAAGCAGGACGAACCCTCCATGATAAGAAACTGTCGAAATCATCTGACAAAGGATTTAAGAAAGGCTCCAAAAATACATCATAGATGTTCTTTGGGGCAGTGGGTATAGATGCTAGTCAAACGTATTTCTCTCATCTAGTGATCTCGAGTTCAATCGCTGTATCAGGTGAGTAAAATATATCTTCTTTCAGCAGAAACAAAAAGAACTTGCATCACAATATCATGATATAGCACAATAATCAACAGATATCTTATATTAACCAAAACATTGTATACCTGAAGGAGGCCAGAAGGTATTGAACCGAAACGTTGAGTGTAAAATAATATATTAGGTTGGTGCAAAAATAATGACGTAATAATGTCAAACGTATAACGTCAAAAAACAACATTCTTACATCATTATTTTTGCACCAACCTAATATAATTGTAATTAAAAATATTGTCATCGTATAAAATATTCGTCGAAAAAATTACGTAAAAATATCGCCGAAAACAATCAATTAAAAGGTAAACTTAAATATTAATGCGATACTTAAATGCAGCGATCAATTTTGAGTTTATTGTTGCCTATCGCATCTACTCCTTCCTACCTATAACAGCTATTTGAATAATTTAAAATGTATACGCAATTCCTCATCTCAAATATAAAATTGAAAAACTTTCAAATCATCTTCGGCAAATTATTTTCGATAATATTTCGGGTTGATTCTGTTGTAGTATCTTTTTTTTTAATTTACAAAACATTGCATGATTCATATGCTCTGTAGCAAATGTGAATCTCACACTGGCCAATGCCACATATTGGTAACATAGTAGAAACTACACTGTTTTGACCAATATCTACCGTTTAGATTCTAATATAAACGGGACAAGTGTCTACGTTTTAGACGCTAATGCAAACTGATCCTGTTTCTATCTTCTAAACTCGAATGCCTACTGGTTCTCTGTCCAACTTTTTTTCCTCTATTTTACTAGACCTGTGTACTAATATGTTTAAATTATTCAAGTTAAGAACCGGTTTAATGGCATCGTAATGTGACACGTTTAAAACTGCATGAACACATCCTGACATATACTGTTATTTTGCTGTTTTAGAATAGTGTAAATATCATTCAAACTATTGCTATCAAATTTCGGAGATTATATATGGAATGACCTGTTATTTGATATATTGCTTTCAAAGCAACCACCGTTGCAAATCTACGACATGACTAGAGAGGAGAGGACCTGCTATGAATAGTTAACCAGCTACAATCGCTAACCGCTGCACTACAGGTGTTACTTCTCTTGAGGGTTTCAAGTACTTTCCAAAGATCCGAGAAGCGAGAGTAATGTTTATTGCCGAAAATACAAACAAAATTGGCATCAGAGACAATACGCAGAGGGATCATGGGAAAGAAGATGGCGACTTTGATAAGAACCTCAAGCGATGCATCGTTGTTTCTCTTCCTATCTCTCTTCCATATATATATATATATATATATATATATATATATATATATATATATATATATATATATATATATATATATATATATTATGGGAAATCAACATCTATTGTTTCTATAGTCTTGGGGTAATTCAACAGTTGCTGTCTGACAAGAAAAATTAATATGCATCTATGAAGAAAAATTCTCGGAAGGGAATTTAAAACCCTTTTCGACGGCAATGGTTTTTGGTTGGTTGAATTTGTTTAACGGCATATCAACACCTCTATGGGTTATTTAATACCAAAATCTAAATATTTTGAATACAGTTTTAGGGCGCCAACTAAATATATTTTGAACGCAATTGTATGCCTTCAACTACAGATAAAATGTATTGTTGATCATTTTGCTATAAAATATATTGCTGGTAATTTTGCATTAAAATATATTGCTGGTCATTTTATTATAAATATGTACTGTTGATATTTTTACTAAAAAAAATGTATTTTTTATACCTCCATAGTGTTTTATTTTTGTTTGGGGTTCACTATTTATCCATAACTGGGACCCTGACAGGTGTTTCTACCTGGGAACGAGCGTAATTATGAAATGGTTCCGATAATAATAATTGTAAAACATGTACAAAAAAAAAACAAAAAAAAAACTGTGATTGATACAAACTGCAATCGTTAGATTCGTACAAGTCAGAAAAATAGCAGAAACATAACCGAAGTTTACTCAACTATTTACTACTAGACGTACATAAAATTGTTTGCAAAAAAAAAATAAAAATAAAAATGATAATTTTAATGCATTTGGATAAAAATCATTTTATTTGATTCTTTTACGGTTTATCAACCTTTTGCGGGTTGTTTTAAAATCAAAACATATTTTTAGATTGTAAGAGTAGTTTGGAGATAATAATTATTTGCTGATACAAGTTCAAACTAATTAACCCGTAGCTGGGGAGAAAAGATGTAGATTCCTACCTTTCCAAAGGGTATTTGCACGTAAGTGAATATAACAAAGGTGGCTGGAATTGGAACTCAGCTCTCCAATTCCGAGCAGTTATCGATTACACCACCCGCACATCCAAGCTTAGAGCATCTAGTATTACCAAACGGACACCCATGTAGGTACTAACCAGGCTTGAAGTTGCTTAACTTCGGTCATTTTACGAGAACGTTGATGAGGTTTTAAATCAAAATCATGACTGAATTTAAAATGCACATACGACACTACTTTATATTTTTAGTCTAACGGGGAAATGGATTAAAGCGAGCATTATCACTTCAAAATTAGTTGCTTCGGGCTGATGATAATGGTAATATTAGCCTTTTCACTATAAGAAAACATTCGACATTCTATCAATATAGAGTAGACAGACCTACTGTTGGTTGAAATTTATAAAATCTTTCACTTTAAATATTTTTTTCTGTAAAATAGGGTTCACAATTTCAGGAGATATTAACGCACTTTCCAGTACTGATAGGGGCTTTCTTCCTTGATTTTTGTTTGGGGTAGTGTGAAAGATATAAAAAAAAAATAGACGAATTTTAGTTAAAAATCTAAAAATATTCTAAGGATATATAAAGAAGTGCTAGACAGTTCTAGGTCTGACTAAGAAATTACTTTTGTGTATCAAAATCTAGTGACGACACGTTTAAATAATTTCTTTCGGGTTCCCAAATAAGACAATCTGCTTGTTTGGATTCCTCTGAGAACGAAGTGGTGTTTGCTGAAAATTATTGGCACGACACACTTCCAAAAATGTTTTTTTTTTTTTAATTTTTAAAACCTATTTTTTGGTCGGACTAATAATTTGAGATCCGACCATCAACAAGATATAAACGAAAAGAACGGATTTGAAGGGAAAAGATAATTTCCGTTGATCGTAGATATAGCAAAATGGATGAAACGAAAAAAGGGGAAAACAAACTTGGAAAAAAGCAATCTGTATTTTTTTGAGAGAGATGGGAAAAGAGCTGAAAAATATGCAGTCTAGATTAGTTCTACCTTGTTGAAGCAGTGCCAAAGAATCTAGGGCAATGTTTATCATTCGTACGCGAAAAATAAATAAATAAACAAAAACGTTATTTCAAAAGGACGGTTTTTCCCTTGACGCCGCAATTATTTTATACCACCTTCATTCCCTCGATAATGTTTATTGCTTTAGAAAGCGAAGATTAGAACTTTAGCAAAATCCAAACATATGAAATTTTATACATTTCCTCTTCATTGCACTATTGACCAACAATAATTAATCTATTCACAGATTTTCTAGAGATTTTTAGAAAAATTAGATTTTTAGAAAAATTAGCAATGGTTTAAATAATTTTTCAAAATTATGGTTTTCAAAAACGTGTAGGTAGAAGAGAATCATGCTTTCGACGTCTATTGATTAGGCATCATTGATCTTCGATCACGCTTATAAAACGCTAAGTCAATTACAACTGAATAGAGTTCGATCCTCACTGGGTGTTCCATAATGTCGGCCTTCTACCACACCTAAGCTACGATTAGAAATCACTATCATAAATATGGATGCTGGCCGTTATTTTAACCTCCAATATTGACGAGAAGATTCAAGCACAAGAGATAGTAATGGCAGATTCGGATCATTGCTCTTTCTTCCTCCTTGGTGCACACTATCAGCGGAGCGGCCATGTTTACATTGTAACAGTAGGAAAAAAACTGGTGTGATTAAGCTCAAACCTCGATCACATGACCACAATAGTACCAACTATAAGCACGCAAGATATTTTATGGCGGATTATTTTTTACTTATCCTCGTAGATACTATTGTAGGTTATAATGACTATTGTTGAAGAGAGGCAAGTTGCCGTGTTTTTTATTTTCCGGGAAAAACGACAAAAGGCCACTGGTATGAAAATTTAAAATAATAGCAGGGATAATAACTCTTGCTCTCATCTTATTGAGCATATGGAAAAATCTTTGATCTTAATTAAGTGACACGCTCAAGTAATCATAGAAATGAAATCCAATTATGATAAATATGCCTATGTAGCATTCGCGACAAAATTGCCATTAAATTATTGGTGAAGCATGAAAACAGTTCTAAATAATCTAATTACAGAACAAATTGTGGAATAGTTAACTACTCGTATTTTTTTTTTTTTTTTTAGTTAACATCATAATTCTTCTTTTATTATCAAATCTTTTCAGGACAATGATGATCATAGCTCTCCTCAACTTACTCTCTTTTGCTTCTCCAAGTAACTTTTGATTCCTTTGCCATCCTTTTTGCCATTATTTCACCATCGATTCGCTCACACTAGTAAAGTAGGTTACACGCCTTGATTTTCTTGTCTTTTGTGAGTGTTAAATTCTCTAAGCCTTCATTCCTCATTATATGTTTCAGAAATTACAGCTTACGTTTTCTGATTGTAAATAGAATTGATCTATTTTCCTTAAGACTTTCGCGTTGCTCTCAAGTTTTGTTCATTGTATTCTCATTATTCCTCTGTAGAACCACATCTCTGTCGCTTCATGTATCTCCTTTTTCTGGGGAGGGGGTAGATTGTCCAGCACTTACTGCCATGTAGGAGATTAGATAACGCATAGCACAGCATTCTTTTTTCTTTGTCTTTATGGATATTTTCTGTCTCTTAATACTTTGCTTAGTTTCGGAAAAGCAATCTTTGTTATTCCCTATGCACTTTCGGATTTCTGTCTCACATTCCCCGACACTTGATTTTTTTTACGACTTAAGGCATTTTTACGACATTAAAAATCTTTTGCAACACGCTGACACCTGTCGAAATCCTCACAGTATTTAGTATCTGGTTTCGATCGGTCAATATTTTAGAGGTTGTGACGGACGGACTAATGGAGGTCACAGAATTTTATATATAGATAGATAATTCTTATTGTTAAATTTCTGTACCTGCATAATTTGACGTCCCTAATATGTAGCTCACACCTTGATCTGCATTTTTTGCTGACAACCACCTATTCTGTCTTTATGGAGATAATAATCGTTTTTCATGCCTTCTTTTCCTAGTTTGTCTCAATGTTCATTCTTAGTCTGTCATCAACACTGTGCCATCCGTGCATATGAGTTTATTAAGATTTACATAAAAAAAGAAAATATCTATTTGACCCGACAAAAGTTTGCATGCTCGTCTCAAAGACATTCACTAAGAAAGTTGATTCTTGTAATTTTGAATGGGTGCTAATCTAAATTAGACAAAGAAATTATGACGTTGGAATTGCCTGTCGTAGATTGATGGGCAGAGCTAAACTTACAGAATGTAGTGAGTTCGATCCTAATCTTCGGTAATATCTAGCCAAAGGTAGGTTTCACAAACGAAAGATCAACAAGCTAGTCTCATTGTGTTTGAGTTTCATGTACCTCATGACTTATTTCGACGTTGGCAACAATGCTCTAATGAATAATACTACAGTGAGTGAGATTCTGGACAACTATGTACAGGGTGGTCCGAAAGTCTTGTCACCTCTATAAAATATAATTTTCTATTTCAGATGGCTGACACAAGCTCCTACACGAAAATAAAGGTGTTCATACAGACCTTCTCGATGTGCGACAGCGTCAATGAAAGTGAATAAACTGGATCCAGTACATGTGCTTTGTATTACTATATTACTTGTTCTATTGTTTTCATTATTTTTTGGTACCTGCTGGGGTGACAAAACTTTCAGACCACCCTGTAGTACAGACTCTCGCTCAAGTCGGCGCATTTTACACAGTCGGCTCGAATAATGCAACCAAGCGGATTTGTGATTTATGAGCAACATCATTTTCCACTCGATTATGGAAATATATTTATATTTTTTTACTTAAGAGGAAGACTAAATCCAAACTTTTACATTTCTAATAGAAACAGAGGTTTAAGTCTTTGAGGAACCCATATTCCTGAAAAGAGCTTAAATGTTGCATTCAACCCATGTAGACTCCTTTTGGAGCTATTTTCAGTGCCAAAACCGAATTCAACACCAACCAAAACATAGCAATAAATGTCTAGATAATAGTTTTCGGATTTCTGTTAATTCATCCCAAATAATGTAAAGTTACTTATCGCAAATATTATTCCACGCCAATTATAAATTTTAAATCAAAGTCTGTTTATTTATTAAATGTTTGGCACTTTTTTAAAATTATAAATATTAAAACAAATTTTGTTTTTTGTTTTTTTTTAGCGTGCCATGATGTTGTCAGATAGAACAGCGTCCACATTATTAGACACAATCCAAAGCTGTATTTTACCTAGGATTACGATTATGTCAGATATACATCTTTGAAAGATGATCTCAATCTTATTCATCGGACTGTAAATCGCAGTATGAATTAATTGACCCAGAAACATCAGTTCACACGCAAACCAATCGAAAGTGCCTGGTGGAACGCCAAAATAAGCCCATTTTGAGAACACATCGCAACATAACAGATCCCTTATCTGTGTGAGTTCCTTTGGAGACGTAAGGCAAAAAATAACAATGAATGCATTTTTGAACAAATTTTAAAGGACATTTCTGAAATTTTGGTGTGAATTTTAGTAAATATAAATTATTTTCATTTTGGGGCGAATTAACAAAATCCGGGTTTTCTGATAAATACAAATAAAGTTATGACGAAATGCCCGTCATATCGTAACACTGGTGGGCAATAATCAATTGAACGTATAAAAGAGTACTTTTTAAATATCTTCTTGAAAATATGTTTTACAATTTGCAGATTTAAACTGTTTTAATATTTGAGAACTTATACTAAAAATGAAGAAAATATTTTGTCACGGGTATTTTTTGTTAACGTTATTCGAAATTTGGGCCTCAGAGAGACAAAAAAACAGGTAAAATAAAGTAAAAGTGTATTAATTTGACTGAATTTTGGGTTGTAATTCTCCAAACTTCACTTGATATCTCTGAAAAATAGTGTTAAGTTAAACCTTTCTGTCACTTTTAACATTCATTTTTAATAACATTCTAATTACTTTGCTCGCAAAAAAAGCGACAAGCCAGAACTGATCATATGAAAATAAATGATTAAACATGTGCGTGTTTTGATTAACTTCAAACGAACTTTCAGACTAGAGGTAGCACAGACCACTTGGGGAATGTTTCAAAAGTATCAAATGCTCACTTGCGAACACACTGTATTTTAGGGCAACAGTGGCAGATTCCACTGCAATCACAGCATAGTGGAGAGCAAATGTAATCCCTGAAGTGTCAACACAGGCCGTCAGGAAGCGTTCACTTGCAGTAGGATTAAGTTCATGCGTAACTTTCGTCAACCGTTTAATTAGTTCAGAACATCATCATGCACGACTCCTGTGGTCTCGTACAGTGGTTAGCTGGGGGAGGGATCGAATGAGTTTCTGTCGTGTTCAGAGATAAGTGTAGTTTCTGCTGATATATCTAATTCGTTCCTCAGTTGTAAACATATACGATGGTTTGATATCCGTCGAAACATGTTCCAGTGTGGATTTTAATGTTTAATCTCCATGCGTGGGTGTAAATCTAAGAAGATAAAATACTATAATATTTTAACTGAACTTTCGACAAAACCTTTTTAGCTTATTGCAGGGACATAGGCAAAAAGGAATTTCCCTATTTTACATAGAGTCGAGCGACTATTGTTAAGTCAGTCGTCACTCGGTACGAACGGAGATCATCTCAGGAACAGATTAGAAGACATCGCTACACTTACCTATATCTGTTTTTCTCAGTAAAAGTAAACTGTTTTTTGTTTTTTTTAATGAATGAATCTGAATTTCCTGATAATGTGCTATGTCCGTTCAGGACGTGGGCAATATATTACTCTATATAATTTATCCTTCATAGTTTTTAGCAAAATTAGTAATTTTCTTATCCCTTCATTGTTCTGACTCACATTTACCAGACAGCCAGCCACAATATACAACGTATTTGACCCGATAATTTCTCTATGCCTTGACATCATACATTTTACCATTTCAGATTAAGACGATGTTTTTTAAATAAAGAAATAAGTGTATCCATAGGAATTCAAATACTTTCAAAACTGCAAACTTAAGAACACCAATGCAATTCCATGTCTACATAATTATAATATAAAAGGATCAAACACTAATATTTCATGGTTATAATTTATTACATTGGAATCGTAATCACGATCCAATTCGTCAGACCTACAAATTCAAAAAAGCATTTTTTAATTTGTAGATCGGATGAATTGCATCATGATTACGATTCCAATGTAATAATTTATAACCATGGCATATTAGTGTTTGAGTCTTTATATTATAGTATAGTCTTGCTCTGTCCTGGAAATTGAGCTCTACCTGATTCTATCCTCTTGGAATATATATATATATATATATATATATATATATATATATATATATATATATATATATATATATGAAAAATATAGCCTTAAGATGTGTTATATTTATGGAATAAAGTGCTCAATATCAGAGAGAGCGTGTGTAAATATAAAAGTGAACATAGAAGTCAACACTTAGAGGCGACAGTTTGTTTCATGCTAGATGCAATCGTCAGGCCTGAAACAGACTATCGCCTCTAAGTGTTGACTTCTTTGTTCACTTTTATACCTATATATATATATGTATATATCAAATACGCAAGCACCCAATCTGTCACTAGGTGGGATGCGACTGGCGTTTGCCGCTGATGGCCCGCTATCGAACCGCCGGCGTGTTCCTCTCGGCACTTGCGGATCGCTAGATGCGCACCGGTGGCTGCCACCAGATGACCGCTGGCGTTGCCATCGATGGCTCGCCTGCGAGCCACTAGCGGCTTGCGTGTAGAGTAGTCTCCCTTTCTCGGAAGATAATGCTACTTTTTTTTCACGTTCTTAGATAGCTCGTTAGATAGGTTACTCACTGCTTTCCTCTGTCTCTCGAAATGTCCCATGAGTGTCAAATACTGCCTGCTTTTCTCATTTTGCGTCACAGAAATTTCAACTGTCTCTTTTTATATATATTTTTCCTTTTTGTTTCCTTAAAACTTCCTCGTTGTTTAAATGCTCGGCTCATTTTATTTTCAGCATCCTTCTGTAGAACCACATTCATGTTTCTTCAAGTCTTTTCTTCATCTGTGAAGAGACTGTCCGGCATTTTCTACCATATAGGACTGATGTTACATAGCAGTTGGCCACATTTTTGTTCGTTTGTTGTAAACTAAATATTTCTGTTTCTTAATATGTACTTTTACATTTTGAACGGCATCTTATGCTATTCCAATATACAAAGCTTCGTAAATATGTCTATTTAGATAAGATGCAAATCAATTATGTTAGTAGGGACAATTATTTTGTTATTAAGCAAGAAATTTTAATAATAATAATGTTAATCTCATATTTCTATAAAATAAGCTTACAAAGCCTTTAAATAGTTTAATAAACAGAAGTATGTAAATAATGTCTCATCATGAAATCGACTTATTTTTAGATAATCTACACGTCATGGAGAATCCTGTATGCTGGCATCACCGCTTTTTGTGTGACGAACGCTAGTTTTATGCATCAAATGAGGTGTACATGAAAAGTATTTGCAACTTTTTGTAGAATTGGAAGGCTTACTTGTTAGTGGAAAAAAAAAGAAGAAAAAAAATCCTGAGTAGAAATGACCTGAAAGTTATGGCTAAAACAACAAGAGAAATAAGATGAAAGAAAGCCTAATCAAAAATTAATAATAATGATAACACGCTGAGAATTGTGAGAAAAAGAGAAATAAAATGAAAGAAGGACTAGTCAAAAAATTAATAATAATCAAAATGACCTGAGAGTTGTGATGAAAAACAAGTGAAATAAGATGAAAGACCAGAGAAAAATGAAGAAGAATTACAACTACTTAAATCGTAATAACAGGAAAGCACACACACACACACACATATATATATATATATATATATATATATATATATATATATATATATATATATATATATATATATATATATATACGTTAGTTAAAACACATGTTCCGGGGTGGGTTTAGTATTTAATCTACATGCGTGGGTGTACATCTAAGAGGATAAAATACTATGTACGTATTTTGAGTGAACTTTAAACAAATTCTTTCAGCTTATCTATATATGTTTTTTCTCAATGAGAGCAATTTTTTTTTTGGGGGGGGGTGAATGAATCTGAATTTCCTGCTGATGAACGTCAAGTTTTTTTCGACGTGCGAAGCAGGTGCTGTTTGGAAAGAAAAAGTTATCCGGTTGTACGAGTTCCGTTGTACCCAGGGATTTTGGAAAAAAAAAAAATCTCATGTAACACGGTGAGTGCTGATTTGGGCAAAAAATAGAGAACTTGTAATTAACTAACGGGAGTGGAATTTCCAGGGTATGCTGACCACAAGGGACGTAATATGTGTATTGCACTCAGACACACACGCAAAGAGATGGGTGTATCTAGATTTATACGTACATCTCTGCAAGCGTATACATATATACATATGTGTACACGCATATATATATGTGTGTGTGTGCGTGTATAAATACATGAATAGGTATGTGTATTAATATTCGTATATATATATATATATATATATATATATATATATATATATATATATATATAACACACAAAACTGACGAAAATGTATTAGCATATATAGAGAAGCATGTAAATGCATAAAATCCATACATATATATATATATATATATATATATAGTATGTATACAGATGAATACACACATATATATATATATATATATATATATATATTTTATTAAAGACATTTTTTATGTTTAACGTTGTTATTTATAGATACAAGTATTTAAGCAAATGCTCTGTTTATGATAAACAGTATTAAATAACATTTACCGGCCTGAATGTCCGAGAAATTTTCATAGAAAATATTCGTTCTTTGACAGGATTCGAACCTGCATCCTATACGGATTTTCTTAAGTTTGCAGGTTTAAAATTATTTATACATATAACGCCTGTGGAATTTCTATGATTACACTGATTTCCTTATTTAAAGAAAAACATCGACTTAATCTCAAAATGTAAAATGAATGATATCAAGGCATAGTAAAATTATCATGTCAAATACATTGCTTTTGTGGCTGTCTGTTCAAAAAACAAACTAGCTAATAGTTTACTTGGCTCTATTTTTCTTACCTAAACAACAAATTCCCACAAACCATGACTGTTCCGACGAACAAATAAAAACAGACCTTTTGTTAATATAAATTAAGATTAACGTTACTTTATTTCGACGAATAAGATTGGTAAACATATACAAGTCCCTTTTTACACTTCTACTTATTCTTTCACTCTCGTTTTCACTAGCTCTTTCTCTCTTCTTCTCACACCCTTTCTCTCTCACAATCTCACTCTTACTTTCTCTCCCCCACTCTCTCTATCACTATTTGACTTTCTCTTTCTCACTTCTTCTCCCCACCTTTCTATCTCATAATCACACTTTCTCTTATTTTCACTCTACACTATCTCTCACTCAATTTCTCTTTCTCTCTGACGTTCTCGCTTCTTCTCTTTCACAACCTCACTTTCTGTGTCATACTCTCTGAGTTTCTCTTTCTCTTAACTTTCTCACTCCTTCTCTGTCTCACAATCTCACTCTTTCTCCTACTCTCTCTTTCTTTAAATTTCTTACTTCTTATCACTCCCTTTCTCTCACTGTTTCTCTCACTTTCTTTCTCTCATTGCTTCTCTTTTTTTTAATTTTGATTTTCTCATTACCCTTCAAGATACGCTTTTACTGTTTCTATCGTCTTAGACAAAAAAAATATAAAACACTTTTTACGTGACGAGGAAGAAATATTTTTTGTCTTAATATTTTTTTTATTAAGTCGTGAAAAATATATTAAAGTAATTATTATTATTATCCGCCTTTCCATTCAGACGAGTATACTGACAGCATTTTGGCTGATATACTCCCTAGCCTTCTTCTAGGTCGGGCAATGCGAAAAAATCATATATTGTGGTTAAGTGGAAGAAACAGACAAGCGACACAGTGAAATAAACTGGATAGCATGAACTGATACGAATTATCTCCCCCTGAACATGGAAACAATCTACCCCAAGAATTGAATAAAGAATTTGGTTCATAATTCCGAGAAAATTAGCACATCTACCATGCGTCTAGGCATTGAATACTGCTACCATATCTAGTCTGGTGCTCCTACTATATATCTCAGGATTCTTGACAAAATTCAAAGAAGGGTCTGTAATATAATCGATCCTGACCTGGCATCTTGACTTCCGTGACTTTATTACCGACGTGACGTGTCTTCCTTCTATATTTACTACATATACTATCATGGTAATTGTTCTAATCAGCTTTTTCTTCTTGGTGACTTGACTGCATGAATTGAAGCGTGCTACTAGATTGGCAATTAGGTCTCACCGTTTTACTGTTGAAATAGCTAAATACAATCGCATGTTCTACTCTAATAGTTTCTTTTCTCGATTGTGGCAATCACTTCAGATTTCTTGCTTTACAATCATCAAAAATGTAAATCCAATTTCAATCGCCATATTCTCTCTTCTTGAATCCTGTTCCTTTATTGTCTTTTCTTTACTTCTCCTCACTAAAGTCTTCTCATTTTTCAATCGCCATCATCTGTCCTGTTTCTTTTATTGTCTTTTTCCTCGCTTCTACTCACTACAATCTTCTCATTCTCTTTCACTACCTGTAATCCCTTGCGTCGCAGTGGAATTATCGCTTTACTTGGGGTGAAATGATTAAAAAGTACGTTGACTGTCGGTCAAGCTACAACGGTCAAAACCTTTTGAGTATATCAACCAAGATGAATATACTGACAAGTCCGAATGGAAAGGAATATACTTATGATAATGGTAATATTCACTATTTCCTTATAAAGAAACATTTGGCATTCAATGACCAAGCAGCCACTGCTATTGTCGGTTAAAATTTATAACTTTTTTTTCTATAAAAACAACTTTTCGGAAAAATTGTTTTCCCAAATCCAGTAGCTGTTATCGCTCTTTCTTTTCTAATCTTTTGTTTGAATTACTGTGCAACGTCATCATCTTCATTATGTTATATTTTCTCTGAATTAAAAGTGCTATCAATTTTAGTTATTGCTGTTGTCTAAAGTCTTGAAGTGATGTTTCTGTTATTCGGTACTGCTCATTCTTTCTGTAGTGATAGTTCACTAATTTCGAAGAAGGAATGTTCTTATTAAGACCTACAGGAATGGTAATTCATCATCTCAAAATTCCGACATAATTCAAAAATTCTTCTGATTGCTGTTAATATGTAACCTATCCTGACTCACTGGATCGATGTACTCTACAAGACCGGTCGTTGGTCCTGTTCTGGTCCAGTATTACAGGTTCAATCAAAGTCTCCAATTCGCAATGTCCATTCGATTCCACTTTCCATCCACGTTTTGATTTTTTGATCCTGGGGAGCAATTAACAAATTGTAGATCCTGGAAGATTCAGCTGGTTTGCCTGCAAGTTCAGTGGGGCGAGAATTGGGCCAAACAGAAAAATCAAATATGAACATGTCGATTCGAGTCCAAAAAAAAATGTATGTATATGTATGTAAGGAAGAAATTGATTCAAAAGGAGTAAAGATTCTTTTACAAGTAGTGTACATGAAATAAAGCCCAGAAAAAATATATTGCAAAAAATTCTGAAAGGAGAGAAATAGTTTTCGGGTTCACCCTTTTTGTTCTTAGTAGTTGCCGTAATTATTTCACTATCAGAATATAAGGGGGTTCACCGGAAGTATTGCGCATATATTGCAGATAACTTGAGTTCACTTCCTCCCTTATTACAGAAGTAAGCGGATTCTCATTCTCTCTCTCTTCTCTCTCTCTCTTCTTCTCTCTCTCTCGACAACCCACTTCACCCAGCTCCAATTCCAACATCAACTGTTTGTTTTCGCACAAACACGCGCGCAATTAAACGCGGTGTTAGCGAGAAAAACCCGGGGTGTTGGTAAACTTAGAATACAACCTGATTACTATCCTCTCCCCCTTCATGATTAAATGAACAGTCTCTTCTCAATTGATATTCCATAGTTCATATAAACACTATTGTTTTGACATTTTATATTAATAATTCTGACGAAGCACAGATTGTCTGGGCACAAACTTAGTTACAGATTATTTTTTCTCATCTATAAACAAAATTCTATATTACTATAATTATTAATATTTCAAGGGTGACCATTGCTCTCTGCCACAAATATATTGTGTCAGCAGATACTCTCCAAGAGACTCCTGACCTCGAACATCTACTTGAGCTGAAGCTCACTCCCAACCTCAAGAGGAATGCGTATATTCCTGCCATCACAAAAGACGCTAGAACAATGGTCGGTTCATTGTATGGACTCAGAGAATACCTTGTTCCTGTTATCATTCTCTATCTTTACAAGAGTCACATCTAACCAAGAATAAAGTATTGCTGCCATATCTGAACTTGTGTTGCCCAATTCTTAAAGTTCCGCCTCGACAGAGTTCAAAAGCTCTTACGCGGCTTTGTGAGGAATTAATTATTCTCTAACTTGCAAACTTTATCCAAAAGACAAAATGTTGCTAGCTTCTCTCTACTATGTTGCTATGGCTATGGCAGATGTTCAGACGGATTATATTCCTTAGTGCCATCAGCCTAGACCTTCACAGCTAGGACTCGCCATAGCATGTTCACGGTGGCAAACTATTTCCATTCCCATCGTGTTCCTTTGACAGCTTCTTCCCCCAAGACTGTTACTTTGTGTAACAGGTTCCTGAGAGAATGCTTCCCTGACAACTACACTCTTGTCCAGGATGAACCGATATCTATCGTACTCGTCCTCATAATAGTCTCTTACTTCTCCCTTCTCCGTCTCTTGAATCAATCTTACTCGGTAACCCTTTACCTCAAGTGGCTCTTGGGCCTTGTATTGGATGAAGTAACAGTAAGTCCTGGGTATGACGATAAACTACATCCGGCAGCAAGTCCTTTGATCGGAAGTTTCGGAGAGTGTGGAACCATCTCTTAATTGTTGTTCTTAAGTCTAACCTAACCGGGTATGTTAGCACCTGTTAGGCTCCCAGCTACGGGTAAATTGTGAACCCCCAACAAAAACAAAAAAACATGGAAGTATAAAAATACATTACTATATATCAATATTATTTATATACATTATTATATATATAAAACCAATACAATTATAGTCAAATTACTAACAATACATTAGTGATCATGAAAGAACTTTCATGACATTAATCCATATAATATCCTAACATTTAAATCAAGCTGTATTCCAAAATATAACAGCAACAAAACATAAAACACACATATCGCTGCCTCTAGTAATGTCCACACAAACATGTATATGCACAAAATCTGAGCATCATCTACCATGTATACAACTGTGAAAGCAGAATATCTTGTATCGTTTTAATACTTCAAAGCTCCCAAGAAAATTAAATTTTGGCTTTAAATGACCTATAAGAAGTTGATATGCCGTTAAACAAACAAATCAGATCAATTCAAACTAACGGTAAAAAAGAAATGTCGAATTGACTATTTTTCAGGATTACTATTTTCACGATTATTATTACGAATTTTACTTCATCCTGTGCCTATTTTTATGAATCATTTTCACAATCATGAATTTAAAAAAATTAATCCCTTCCGTCAAATAGTTGATTTTGCAATGACAATGGTTGTGTTTTCGCCATTATTACTATAAGATTCGTATGTACACAATTAAATCTATTATCTCATATAAGAAAGAATAATCCTTTTTAAATCATTAAATAAAAATATCCGAAGAATGCAAAAAAGTCGCATAACATAAAAAGAAAATATTTAAGTAATTTTGCAACTATAATGCAATTGCATTGTATATTTTCTGCATGAGTAAAATAGGAATTTTAACTATACAATTAAATCTATTGTCGTATGCAAAAAAAAGCATTCTGCTTTTTATATCATTAAAATAAAAATATCCAAAGAATGCTAACACGACCCGTTTTGCAATTGTATTGTTTTATTTTCCACATGGGTAATAAAGGATTTACGTTTATATAATTAACTCTATTGTTGCATATAAGAAGGAATTTTGCTTTTTTAAAAATTGCTTAGCAGTTTAGTCTCCACTGCTAATTCATAGAGATTTCCCGTTCTTACAGTAACACGAAGCATATTTGCTTATTGGCACCGAATAATGTATCCTCTTAATGTAAAATAATTTCTTATTGCTAATAGAAAATAAGAATGCGTAGCTGATAAATATATTAATGTTACATTGTGATTTAGACTAATGAATAGATTAATAATATTATTCCATCTTCTTATTGTTACTTATTAAATAAAATGTTTTCACTATTTTTTTTTTCGTGTTGAATTCCTCACAGTACTTAGTATTGTTGAAGTTATCGCCATTTTTTTTTGTCGAGATTTTCATGTTTCCTTCAATTTCGTAAACCAATCGATAAAAATTTGAATAAGATGATTTTGTGTGAGAAAATACTTTGATAAAAAATTCGACTTCGCGGTTTAATAATTTCTTTCATTTAATTTAATAGGAGTAGCGAATGGTAGACAATATTTTTTAATTTGGTTTCGATCAGTCAATGCATGGCTATTTTAGAGAGTGTGACGGACAGATATACATATACAGTATAACCCGGATATAAGAGAGTTGTCGGGACCGGAGAAGAAGTCTCTTATATCCGGGTTTCTGAGGCCTACCAACAAATTTGGTCTATTTTATATACATTAACACAGGCTCTAATTTGGGACCAGAAAAATCTCTCTTATATCCGGGTTTCTCTTATATCCGGGTTTGGTCTATTTTATATACATTAACACAGGCTCTAATTTAGGACCAGAGAAAATCTCTCTTATATCCGGGTTTCTCTTATATCCGGGTTTGGTCTATTTATATACATTAACACAGGCTCTAATTTAGGACCAGAAAAATCTCTCTATATCCGGGTTTCTCTTATCCGGGTTTGGTCTATTTTATATACATTAACACAGGCTCTAATTTAGGACCAGAGAAAATCTCTCTTATATCCGGGTTTCTCTTATATCCGGTTTGGTCTATTTTATATACATTAACACAGGCTCTAATTTGGGACCAGAGAAAATCTCTCTTATATTCGGGTCTCTTATATCAGGTTACCCTATATATATATATATATATATATATATATATATATATATATATATAATAAATTTATTTATTATTTATTTATTTTACCTTTTATTCACTCTTTGTTTTAACTTATTACTCACTGTTTTTTTTTTTTTCTTTGTACCCCAGATTTAAGGTACTGAAAGATTTCTTAAGCCCTCTTCGGAGGTTTCTGGTGCTTTCTACTCTTTTTCAATTTTTTTTTCCTCGGTTGCCAATTTGTTTGAAAATTGTGCTATCCAGGTTTTTTTCCCCACCGAGTTCAAATAGATTTACATAATATATATATATATATATATATATATCATTTTAACTTTTATTATTATTACTTCTATCGACGTTGCTTTCCGTTATAACATGTTGGGTTATGCCACTACGTTCCTTATTGGGTGCACCATACTTTTGGCCTTGTGCCACATTTAAGCTACGCTTAGAAAAATCACCATAGGGCACTTTTCAACTGCAAGATCAAACAGCTTTAAATAAAATGAAAAACGAATGCCCCAGGTAAGTTTTGAAAATTCAAGACTTACTGAAATTATTTTTTTCAATTTGACACAGATTACAAAGACGATATCGAACTAATATACTGGGATAAAAAAAAATAATACGACGTGGGAATAAAATAATATAAGATTCTTCTATGTGCCGTGTCGCTTCACGACGTGGGAGATTATGTCTCTCCACAACTTCCTAACTCCAGACTATTTGTCACATTACTATCCTTCCTAGCCCCTGTTCTGGTATCCATGTACATAGTTAGCAAGGTCACTCGATGTTTTCCTCTACCACTCTTGTCTTCAGCATGTCTTCTCAGTTTCAAATTCCCCACGATCTCTTTCCTCATTAATCATTCCAAAAATTTCAATTTCTGATTCTAAGTTCAAGTGTCCTCCTCGTTACTTACATCCTCTGTCCATGATATTCTTATCAGCTTTTCTGATAAACCAAATTTTAGTTGTTTCATGGCTCCTCTTGCGAGAAAATTGTCGAACGTTAACAGACATTGCCGAGAATTGATATTACATTTGTTATCTAATGGATATCGGCTCGGAATGAGAACTCGGAGAGCCGAGTTCGACTTCCAGTCGAATTCGTTACATTTACCTGCACACAAATACACTTGGGAAAGGTATGAATCCATCTCTTCTCCCCCAAGATATGGGTTGAATAGCAGGACAGATTGGGTTATTTTCTAGCCTTAGTTGGCATCCAGTCTACCGCAGAAAGTAATAGCAACCGACTGCGGGAAAAATCTTCTGCCCAAAGAGAAATCATCACCCAAGCGTTTATCACGTATGACGCTTAACTGACCGACTAAAAATCGGACAACAGGACAATCAAATTTACTAACAGTGTGGGGAGAATAGTTTGCTAATCATTGTTCAATAGTATCACCCTGTCGATATTTCATAAGCTTTATTTAAACTAGTCCACCCTATTGAAGTCGCGACAATAAGTAAAGTTTAGCAAAACCAGTTTACAGCATTTACATTAGTCTGACTATTGTCCTCATCTTTGTCGCCATATTTGTCACAACGTTTCGGCCGTTGTACGCTCCGGCCTTCTTCAGGTGGTTGGAATTTCGAACGGAACCCTTTATTTCGATCACTGGGGTAGACTGTTCTAGTTCCACGTGCCATGTTTGATGGATGTCAGTTATCAGTTATCTCCTGCTAATTTTCCCTCTGAAAGTTCTCCACTGCCTTAGACAGGAATTGAACTCACCTTCTTTGGGTCTGTCACTGGATCTAACCAACGCCTTTATCCACTGTGCCATGTGTCCTTGAGACAGACCCCAAAACCAGTTTGTTATCAAACTATAGTAAGCATTCTTTAAATCTTTGACAATAATAACGAAGACTATCACAAACCGGTACCGGGTAATGTTTCACATCGTAACAGTTGTTTTAGGATAGGTTCCCTGCACATATTTGCCTAATCTGATATAAAACTACAACGACTGGACATCCAATGCGGTCAAAGCCACTATACTAGAAAATACAAAGCGAAATCTTGTCTATAAACCATTCTTCTAATGTCGGAGGTGCCCTGAGACACCTGGGCGTGAATTATCTGTATACTGCTCGTCTGGTTGAACGTATGTTTGCGTAGCGCAATGATTAACGATTCGAAAAGTAAAATCGGCCGAGTTCTAATTCCAGCCGTATTCGTTACGTTTACTTTCTCATAAACACCCTTGGAGAAGTCCATCTTTTATTCCCTTAATAGTAAGACAAACTGGACTCTCTAGCCTTGGGTGGGAACCTCTCTAGAAGAATGATCAAGTCTTAAGAGGTAATGTACTACGTCAGCCTACCGTTCTCTAGACACATCTATTACTGTTACAGCTGCAGTACATATGATGCGCCAACGACCCTCATTGTTTAAGGGACTCGTAAGTGCAGCTGATTGATTATTACTATAGAGTTCTAAGTTCGATCCTCACTGGGTGTCCCAAACAAAAATTCGACATTAATCAATCTCACAGAGGTTGACAGGTTGAAAAATCAATCAACCAATGGCAGGTGCCCTGTAGATATTTACAAATCTTAGTTTAGATATGTACAGGGCTACAATACAAGAGAAGTTAGTACCTGTAATAGTTCAGTAAGACTATCTTGCTAACTAGTGTAGGTCTTTACTAAGATGAGCTTAATTTAATCCAGGGCCGCAAAATTTGGGCTCCAATTGATATCCAAACTCCTTTTACTAAAAGCGTTAAAAAAAAAAAAAACTCATAAGTTACCCTGAGGTGCGGATAGACAAAAGCTTAATAAATCAAACAATAGAATCGATGATATAAGATATGTAGGTGACACTTTCTTGACGTCAGATTCAAAAGGAAAACTCCAAAAGTTCCGAGACAATGGAGCAAAGGAAAGCAAGTCTATTAACGTTATTGTTTTTTCGTTAGCTAACCAGTGGACCATACTTTTTATTTTATAACGTTTTAGAACGCTCGGCCACGGAGAACTTCACAAATTATTTTCTAGGCGTAACTTAGATGTGGCACAAGGCCGAAAGTATGGAGCACTCAATAAGAATCAAATTCACTACTCAGTCGTAAATGATATACAGAGATAATTTGCTGGACATTACACCACGTCGAAGTGCTCTCATTCTTTTTTGCTTGTCAAGATAGAAGAAAGAAAGATATATATCAAATGAGCCATTTGATTTTTTTAAAGAAAGAAAGAAGGAAAGAAAGAAGGAAAGAAAGAAAGAGAAGATAGAGGATGCGATAACACTCATGCGTTTAACTCATGCTTCTGTGAAAGGGAAAATCTTGTCAATTTTAAATATTTGCATTTGTACCCTCTTACTGCTTAAAATAATAACCTGTATTCGCATTTATGATTGTTATGGTAATATTTTGTTAAAGTTGTTAAGCTCAGATATTTAACAGGGGAATTGATGGTATTTTCAAATATTTGATCTTTAACTATATTTTGGGATGAGAGAGATCTAAACATATATATATGTGTGTGTGTATTTATGTCACTTATTTTCTTAAAATAATTTCATTTTGCAATAACATAATCATATGACCATTTTATTTTATACCACTGACGTATTAGCTTATTCTGGTTCAATACCAAAAGTGTAAGACACACGGTGAGAATCGAACTCACTAAAGTACTAATATTCTGTCAGAATAACTTGCTAACTGCTTCATAAAAAAGCATTCAAAATTCGACTGTACTTAGTCTGACACATGCGCTGGGGGCCACCCAGTAAGGATCAAACTCACACCAACCCTAGCGGTTGGCAAGACTACATAGTCTATCTGTCTATACTTCTGAGATGGGGTATTATGTACACTATTTACATTGTTCGGACTATCGACCTCATCTTTGTTGCCATATTTATCACAACGTTACGGCCGTTGTACGCTCCGGCCTTTTTCAGGTGGGTGGAATGTCGAACTGAACCCTTTATTTCGCTCACTGGGGTAGACCGTATTAAGGGGAGACAGGCCGACCCCTTAATGGAAGGCTTCAAGAACACCAAAAAGCTGTAACGCGAGGTCAAGTGGAAAAATCAGGCGTAGCTGACTACATATGGAGAGAAAAGGGAAATCACTGCTCTCTGTGGGATCAGCTGGAAATCATAGAAAAGGAACATCATTGGAAAATTCGTAAACTTAAGGAATCAGCGCATATGATAGGCCACAAAAATCTCCTAAGCCGACCAAGCATAGAAATGAATACAATATGGGAACCAGTAATAAGGAGTGCCAGTGAAAAAGCAATAACAACAACGAAAATTGCAATATGAGTTCTGGTAAAATAATGTATTGATAACAGCAAAAATTGCAACATGAGCACTGGTAAAATAGGTTGCTGAAGACATTAGGCTTATAATACCCAGAAATTCATACGCAGATGTCCTCAAGGACACATGGCACTGGGGATAAATGAGTTAGTTAGATCCAGTGACAGGACCCAAAGAGTGTAAGTTCAATAGGGTTAAGGCAGTGGAGAACATGGAGAGATGAATTAACAGGAGATAACTGACATCCATTAGACATGGCACGTGGAACTAGAACAGTCTACCTCAGCGAGCGAAATAACGGGTTCAGTTCGATATTCCAACCACCTGAAGAAAGCCGGAGCGTACAACGGCCGAAACGTAAATATGGCAACAAAATGAGGACGATAGGCCGAACAATGTAAATAGTGTACATAGCTTATTACAACAGAGTGACCACCTCAAATAGACATTTACAAAGCTACCTTGGTCTGAAACAAATGTGGGGCATTCATTTGTTTTTTACCGTTTAAATATTTGTTTTATGCTAACATTTTATTAGAGGCAAACAAGGAAACTAAACCTGTTATTTGTTGGGAGGGATGAGTAAGTCCTATTAAAAGCCAAGTCGAATATCTCTCACGCAAGATTTTATTGTCTTTAATGTCAGAGCGGTGGGAGGTGCGGACGAGGAACGTTTGAGGATAAAAAGAAGTGAATGAATTCAGAAGAGCTAAAAGGTCTGAACAGGTTTAAATAAAAAAAAAAAAAAAAGAGAGCACTTAATTATATTTCGAGTTAACAACTACGTCAGTTTTATTCATTTCTTTGCCACTGCGCATAGAACAGATTGTGTTTTCTTTCTTTGTCGTCCATTTTTAAACGGTCTCAAATCTCGTATTTCTATCTACGCTCTCGCCATCATTTGTTTATGAAAACTTACTCCTATCTCAGGAGGCACGTTGGAGTAATGGATAGCGGCTCAGATTGAGGAATCGGAGAGCTGAGTTCGAATTCCAGTCAAATCAATTACATTCACTTACGTGCTCATGCACATTCATACCTTGGGAAAGATATGAATCTTCCTCTTCTCCCTCCCCCAGTTATTGATAATAGCAGACTGGGTTCTATAGCCTTGGATAATACCGCAGAAAGGAATGACGCTTTTTACTGTGGGGAAAAAATCTGCCTCGTCAGTCATGTATCGCCTACGCATGTATCACGCATGGCACATAACTGATTGATTCCTATCTTCGCTTCATGGGCACGTTTCCTTTCATTGCTTACGAGCAAGGAGCAGCACGTGTAACCTATGGAATTTAATAGAAGGTGATTTCTGAATTATATTGCTTACATGGCAACTGTAGAATGTTAAAGTGACTTGAAAGTTGCGGTTAAATATTAATTTAAAGATTGTGATAAACATAATTTCGAAAATCTTCATAGAAATCTGGACAGCATACGATACCTAAGGTTTCAAATGAAGTTTAAAAATGAAAAAACTTTTTATTTTCAGATAGAAGATTAAATTTAATATTTCCAATTAGTAAATACTTTTCTGTATTTCAAAAACTAATTTAAAATGACTTGACGGATTTTTTTTTTTTTTTTTTTGCAGGGTGTGTTAAAATTGCTGATTAGCTCCCCTTTCTAGTCGTCTTGCATCGCAATGTAATTCTCTTTATTAAAAAAACATATTTTGCTGAAAATATACTTGGGGAATATTAACTGATTTAAAGTATAATTAATCTAATTTGAAACAACTATTATTTACCTTAAGTCTAACAAGAGAGTAGGAAGATGTTGAGGTTCTACTGGACCATGTGAACTCAATAAGAACTTCGATACAGTTCACAATGGAGAAAGAGAGTAACAACACACTCCCATTCAACAGAATGATAACAGCAAAATTGCAATATGAGTACTGGTAAAAATGGTTGCTGAAGACATTAGGTTTATAATACCCAGAAATTCATACCCAGATGTCCTCAAGGACACATGGCACAGTGGTTAGATCCAGTGACAGAACCCAAAGAGTGTAAGTTCAATACCCGGTTAAGGCAGTAGAGAACTTTCAGAGGGAAATTAACAGGAGATAGCTGATACCTGACACCCATTAAGCAAAAAGGGTTCAGTTCGACATTCCAACCGAAGCGTGATAAATATGGCGTACGGAGCGTGATAAATATGGCGACAAAGATGAGGACAATAGTCCGAATAATGTAAATAGTGTACATAATACCTCATCTCAGAAATATAGACAGACTCAGAGTAGCTGTTTATTTAAGGCGTTCTCTGGTTTGACAGCTTGTTGACAAGACAAATTGATATTTATCTAATGTTGTTCTATGGAGCCTTTAGGCTTTAAAAAATAATTGAATTAATATTCAATTTTACTTCCTTTCATATATATAAGTACGTAGTAATCTTAAACATTTATGAATATATTATCCGATTTATTGAATTTGAAATATATTTCGCAGTATATTTACTATAGTTATTGCTCTTATTTTCTGATAATGTCGTGTATGGTTGACCGTATATGTAAAATCGGCACGTTTATACATATAAAAACATATTGATGATTTGTACTCAGCTTTTCAATTCATGGTTAGTAAATATAGTTTTCCATTAATAATAATATCTAAAAGATAAAAATTAAAATAGAATTTTATAAGATTACAAATATTTAAATTTAATAAGTTATTTTAATTAAGATAAAAAAAAGGAAAAGAATCTTGTAAAATGTTGATAATTAAACGAATAATTTTTACTTAAGACGATAAAGCTTTTATATATTATTTGTAAAAGCAATTAAAAGCTTTTCTAATTAAATAATGTCTTTTATTTTACGATTCAGAGCTGATTTTTTAGTAAATGAGTAACTGTTTGAAAAAATGATTTACATTCTCCATGAAGTTCTGCTTTTAATTAATATAAATATGACAAAGAACAAAATTTAATTCCTGGTAATTAAGGAGTGGATAACAGATGTAAAAATATGTTTCTACCAAAATTTTCTAATAAAAAAGTTTCTAAATTAATTTCATTCATTTGTAAATAAGTTCTGGAAGTTTCATTAAAATCCAACAATTTTTGCAAGAATTTCCAAATCAATTTAAAATTTCCTGCTCCCAAAATTTCGAACGTACTAGAAAGGATTAAAATAATCAAAAAATATTTTGGTCTTTCCTCTTAATATTAACAAACATTTTGACGATAAAACTGTTTTTATCAAGCCTGGGGACCTTTTTCATCATTCTATGTTTTTTTTTTCCGCCAATTATTGGAGGTACCTACTCTTAGTGATTTGCTAAGTGCATCTTATATATGGCACAATGCCTTGGGTACATAGCACACAGTGAGGATCGATCTCAGTACTCAGTTGTAATTGCTCTAGAGAGACAATCTTGCTAACCATTACATCTCGTCGAAGTGTCTTAGACAATATACTCTTAGGCACCAAATAGAAAAGAGGGCATTTATTTTAATTTTTGAGGAAATTTTTCAGCCCCAATGAGTTTAAAACCAATTCGTTTATTGCTTCTACAATTTCTGATCTGTTTAAATAATTTTCCAACACCCCATTATTAAGACACCAACCCTACCGTTCATTTCATATTGAAAAAAAACCCGACCCAACCATTTATTAAGAACCACCTTTGTATTAGGCACTTAACTTAAATCTATTAATACCAACCCTAAGAAAATATGTAATAAAAAATAATTTAATACTGACAATGCTTCCTCTCAAAAAGTAGAGCCACATGGGACGTATATGTCTACTATTCATTTATAAGCATCTTCAGAATCGATAATAATGACACCGCATCACCGAATTGATTTGGATAATAAGACTATTAAGTGTATTACTTTTTTTCTTTCTGGCGTTAGCGGTTATGAATCTCCAAAGTTTTCTTTTTCTTGGGAAAAAGGATGGACTAGTTTCATGTTGTATTCTTCCCTGTTTTGAATTTAGAATTTACTTTGTCCTTGACTGAAAAACAAGGCTCGATTGTTCAGTTTTTAATGATCGATTCGTTTTTTACGGCTTATAAAACCTTTGTACGTTATTTAAAGCCCAAAAATGTTTTTTTAAAATTGTAAGAACATTTTTAGATAATATAATTATATATAATATATATATAATTATATAATATATATATATAATATATACCATAATTATATATATATATATATATATATACTATAATTATATATAATATATATATATACTATAATATATACTATAATTATATAATATATATACTATAATATATACTATAATTATATATAATATAATATATATACTATAATATATATTATAATTATATATAATATAATATATATACTATATTTAAATAAAACAATACAAGTTTTACTAATTAACCCATAGCTGGGGGAGAAGAGAGATATTCATACCTCTCCCAGGGATATTTGCGTGTAAGTGAATATAAAGAGCCTTACAATTGCACGATTCACATATCCAAGTTTATAGCACGTGGTATTCCCAAGCTGTCACCTATACAGGTACTGACCAAGCTAGACGTTGCTTAATTAATCGTACGAGAACTGGTGTTTGAACGTGATGTGGCAGTAAGCGTGTCCAGTTTGCCCTACTATTTAACCCGTGCCAGAGAAGATGGAACCCCGCCTTTCGCAAGGAGATTTATACGAAACTGAATAAAACACTTTCGGCGGGAATTTCCGTTACACAATCCGTATATTTTTAAGCTTATTGCTATCCGGCAAAATAAATCAATAAAATAAGATCCGGTGAAGAAATTAATAAGGACGAGGCTTTATCTACAGATAGATATTGTATTTAAATTTTTGCTGATTAAAGTTGGCTGGAAAAGCGTGGAGCCGGAACAGAGTTCCACAAGAGAGGAGTGCGAGAGAAGAAACTGTTAGCATAGAATTTACGGCTACATCTAGTCTTATAGTTAATCTGGCGAGATGTAGCCGTTACATGTTTGCGGCTACATCTCTCCAATTTAACTGGAAGGCTAGATCTAGCCGTAAATTCTATGCTAACAGTTTCATCTCGCTCGTGGAACTGTTATGGCCCCATTCTTTTCAGCTAACTTTAATCTGGAAAAATTTAAATGCAATGTCAATCGCTATCTATTGTCCTCCTGCTTACTTTCTTCCCTTTCTGCTTATCCTTGTTTCTGTTCCTAATTCTTCCACACCCTGTAACCACTTATGTTTTAGAGGCATACTGGCCTCGCTTGGAGTAATACCGATTAAAAAAAAAATTTAAAAAATAGGAAAAAAGTCAGAATGACCCCAGTGTAAAAATTTTCTAAACAAAACTTCATACTTCGAACGAGACAGAAGACACGGGACGGTTGTAAATAAAGTCAAGAGAAAATACCACGTGTAAACACTAAACTCCTAGTTATTAGATTTGAAAAAGAAAAAAATACTTTTTCACAAACTTAATTATACCAATATAAATTCAGTGTATCTTGTTTCAGCCCTAACCTATTTAAGCCATTTCTTTTTGTTAGCATGTCGCTGCCGGATCCTTTCAACAAGAACAGTAGGGAGTTAGGCATGCATAACACTAACAGTAATTATTGTTAGTCCTCGTATTACGACTTACGCGAATAATAACAACCCACACTTATCATTATCAAGAGATGACTAAATATATGTATATTAAATATATATGCCAAATATATGTATATTATGGCGGATATATGTATTATATTGGCGGGTATATTATGGCAGTGTGTTTAGAACGTTTGCATTCTAACCATGAAACCTGTGTTTGAATCTCACCATGGTCGATTTGTCAGGAAGGATGTTATCGGACAGCGTACTTTGGAAAAATGCCTGAAAACCATACCACGGGTTGACCCAAGCCTTGTGAGTGAACTTGGGTAGATGGAACCGTCGATAGATGTGCTATCACGAAGTCACAAGTCATCGTGGCCGAAGCGTGCTGGCCTTGTTCAAATTGTTGATCACGCTAGTTTCTTTCCCAGAAACTGTAACTGTCTGCTCAGCATAGTTACAGTATAAACCACATGTGGGCTTTGTAGGTGTTGACTAAACACAAATGCGCCTGACCAAACGTCTACAATAGGGATTGGCTAGTCGCCCTAGTAGACGGGTATCCTCGAATACGAGCGGCCAGCTATACATTGACGTGTAGGTTGGATGATCATGAATATATGGTCGCTTCGCAATAATAGGGATTCCGGGCCTTATCTTGGCTTACGTCGCGCGACAGAACTTTAATAACGAAATCCTGTAAATAAAACTAGAGTAAGCGTTTATATTTCTTATTAATCTTTTTATTGCAATTTCTTTCCTGATTTTAAATGATACAACGGTTGGTGAGTTATTCTGGATGAACATTATTGTTGTATAATGAATTGAATCCTGAATAAATGCTTCATACCTCCGGCTTTTGGTTCTGCGATTATAGCAATACACATGAAACGGTATTTAACCAACGTCAGAACCGGTTTACGACGAGGCAGTCAGTACGAAACTATCGCTTCTCGGAGTCTTATTTGAATGTCATCTCACTTCAGGTCGTAAGCGGTCATGGCCTTCCACAGCTTCATTTTTCTGTATTATGAATCTGATATGCGTATAATTCCGTATATCGTTTCTGTTATCTCTAAACTAGACAAACACAAGGCATGCGGATTTGACAGTATCCACAAAATTGTACTCAGAAAATGTGCTTCTGAATTGCTTACTGATCTCTCCAAACTCTATAATAAATACATAGAAAGTATTAGTCTACACTACTATTTAAACCATAACTTTGCGAAGGGAAAAAATGGGTCATGTATATACCAAAGATATTAATGCGAAGTGAACTTAACAAAGATTGTCGAAATTTAAACCCAACCCATAGATTCCACTTTTCGCACCCGTAAAGCTACACATACACCCTGTCTAGTTTCGGGGGACAACCTGTAATGAAAACTTGCATAAAACAAATAAGTGTTTTTAAAAAATGCAGAACAATTTTACCGGTCACGTTTACCCCCAATTTTGTCTCGCCATTCGACGAACTGATAACAAATGTGAATTTTAAATGAGAAAAAGGGAACATCCTGGAACAGCATTAGATTGGCGTAAATGAAGGGAAAGGGGGAAGTAAGAGCAGGTCACGCCAAAATTAAATGTGTGTCGGGTGAAGGTAAGGCGAGATTATGAAAAAAATGAAATGAGATACGTCGCAAATAGTTGACATTATAGGAAGACACAACAGCTTGGCATCTGATACAAGTGATCGCTGGTTCGAAGAAATAGGTTGCAACAGTTTCAATGAATTCTAGATTTTACGGTCTGTTGCTTATAAAATAAAAGGAAATTGGAATAGAGGTTATATATATATATATATATATATATATATATATAGATAGATAGATAGATAGATAGATAGAAAGAGGGAGATGGAGAAAATGAACTTTTGTCTGTAGTTTTCATTTGTTTTTTATTTTTTAACATGGATTTTGGTCAGTCTTTGAGTTGGTCAAACAGTCTCTTTTAAGTTGTTATTTGAGATAAGAGCTGGATGGATTCATGCTGCTCTGAATTCCCTTGGTCATTTTGACAGTTTTATTGGTTCCTGGAAAGGAGATATGTCTCTGCTAAGTGTGTGTGTGTTATTTGGTTCTTAGTGAGTGAGTTAGTATGATGTGTGTAAGCGTGTATATTACTATGGGTGTGTGTTATCATTTGGCTCATTAGAAAGTGAGTGAGTATGATGTGTGTAAGTGTGTATATTCGTGTGAGTGTGTGCATAAGTGTGAGGCCTCAACACCTCAGTAAGCATGTCTGTCTTGTGTGGGTGTGAAATGTGGTTAGGCTTTGATTTGTAGGGTTATATATTAATACTATCTATATTGTTAAATTTATGGTTAAACCTAGCTGGATAGTGCATTTTTAAACGTTGTATCCACTTAGTTTCATGTCCTAAAATCTTTCTAATGTTATCTACTCTGGACTTTTCTATTCTCTCAATTATAGTGAATTTGGCATGGTTTTTAAAATCGTGTTTTTCCAGGCGGAAATGTTGTTCTACAGGTAATAATTTTTCATGGGGAATCGACTTAATTCGATTGCGATAATTATTAATTTTGTATTGAAAGGGCCATTCAGATTTTCCTACATATTGTTTCTGGCATAGTGTGCATTCTAGGAGGTAAATTATGTTATGACTTCTACAGTTAGTCGTGGTAGATTTTGAAAGTAGATTTAGTGACTGAGCTAGCGAATGAATTCGTGTGTATAATGTGGTTGCCATGTGGTTGACATATCTTATTACTTCCATAAAAGAAAATAAAAATATAGAGAATACATTAATTCTGTTTACGTTCCGGATACAGATGAACAGATATGGCTATCGGGAAAATATGAACAAGAAGTGTGCATTAAGTTAAATAGAAATTGAGTTCCGGATCAGACCGTGGTTTCTCCTATAAAGGAAGAATCCTTCCGGTGGACGTATTCTCATTATTAAATTTTCTGGAATGATCAGTATGCGAAATAAAAAGTGTTAAAATAAAAAAAAAAAAAACGGGACACCTACTGAAATACGGGTATTTGTGCAGCAGCCTTTTCTTCATATATGCTTCATTGAATATGACAGGCCAGGAAAAGTTTGTTTTCTTCATTTCTGTGCCCCATCTCTTCATGGTGATCATATCTTTCCCCAACTTCCTACCCCTTGTGGCCTTTTGCAGTTTTTCTCTCTTTCCTAAGGCTCCCGACGACGTTCCACCATTAAGCTCCTCAAGTAACTGACTCGCTGTCTTTCTCTATCTCTCTTTCCCTCAATATGCCTCGCGAGAGGCAAGATTTCCAAACCCTCCTTCCTCGTATGTCAAAGGAAATTCAGCTCTCATTTCCTGATTCTGAGAAGAAGTATTCTTTCTGTTGGCATGTTCTTTTAGATTTTCGTGTTGATTAACTTGCTCCGTCCATGAACCGTCTGTTTCGGTGTCCTTCTCTGAAACCGTATTTCTGTTACTTCCAGTTTTCGTTTTGGAAGGACTAAGAACTAATGATTATTGTCCGAAGCGCTTTCGGCAAATTCATTTAGCCATTTTCCAGGGATTCGTTGTTAAAGTTTTTAATGTTTGCTCTCTAAGTTGTATTGTCCATAAGTAAGTAATAGCAGTAATCTTAGCCGCTTCCTCGAGTACAGCCTAAGTATTTACGTCGTGTGTCTTCTTAGAAGACTCTCAACACGTTGCCATTATTCTTAAATAAGGCGAGGTTGATGCTTAACTTGAATTGTTTTATATAAAGGACATCTATAATTTTTAGTCGGTGAATTTTTAACAACGAAATAAGTCCTCTACACGCAAAAGTGAAAAGGTAGGCATCGAACATTTGTTTTAGCAATAACATATCCTACGCCATCTAAACAATTCTCTTCTATTCATTTGTGAAGAAATTGTTCAGCATTCGCTGCCACAGAAGAAGTTTGGTGTTAAATAGCAGTTGGGTACTGTTGCTCTGGTTTGGTTATTCGAATGTGACTTCGGATTTCGGTGTCACATTTTAAACGTTGTCTGTTAAGACACTTCCCAGATAGATAATTTCTGGAAACAGGACTGACGACATAATTATCATTGTAAAGTAATTTTTTTTTCCTTTCATTTTTTTTTTCCTTTCCTTTCATTTTTTCTTTTTTTGTCACCCGATAAACAGTCATCGACTATTACATTTAACAAGATGTATTTAACCACCTATTTTTTTTTCTCGGTCAAGTCCACTTCCCAAAAATCAATATAGTGATTTTCTCATTAAACTACTTTGTTGGGTGTGTCAGGCCGAGAACTTTTCAACACTCCTCTTGTACTACAGTCGCTTGGAACGAAAATTTATTTACTTGTCCCTACCCCAGTGACTTCAGGTTTGATATAGTAATTTACTAAGTGGCACAAGGTCAAAAGAATGGAGCACCCAGTGAGGAACTCACTCACTATCCAGTCGTAATTGATCTTGCGAGACAAACTTGCTAACCATTAAGTCACAATAAATGTAAACCTCTCCCCAGGTGCAATGTTTAACAAAATAGATATGTAGGTCATTAGTTAGGAATTTGGGTCTTACCCCATACTTGTGACCTTGTGTCAGACTTTGTTAACCTTAGTTCTAAAAAGTCGACTTTGGACGAGACATATAGCAAGTTTGACCATTACTACTACGCAGTGAGTTCGATCTTTATTGAGTATCCCATATTTGAAGCGTTGTCCCAAATTAAGCTATGTTTAATAAATTACAAAATATATAAAGATTAGGGCCAGAAATTGTCCAGTCTCTTTAGCACTTAATATTTTAGGATGCTTCAAGTATCAGGGATTGAAGTTGACCTTCTATTTAGAGAAGTTACCGCCTAGGACAGTCCGCAGGAACTAGTGAAATTCTACCATGGGGCCAAAAAGGGTTCGAAGGGAACGAATCTTAAAACAATGAAATAAAATGGCTTACAGCCTTATCTGTTTCAGCTATCGTTGCACATCAACGAAGAGAGGTTTTCTCAAGATATTTATCGATGTTTTCTTTCTTTAACCAACAGCATGAGTGCTAAGAAAACAAAAAAAAACATTTCCGGTTCCTTATAAAGTCTACTTCAACATTATACCTGTTACGTCTCCGCCTAAACTCTGAAATTTTATTCACTAATTAAATCTTGACATCATCAAGTCTAGAATCAGCGCTTATCTTTCCCGCATACTTCACTTTTTGCTCTTTCTTACTCCATACAGTAACCCTCTACCTTGAGTGGCTCTTAGGTCTTGTGAACATTAGTAATAAAAAATCTTCAATATATTTACTTAAATCTACTCCATAAAAGTAACCCTCTACCTTGAGTGGCTCTTAGGTCTTGTGAACATTACTAATAAAAAATCTTCAATATATTTACTTAAAATCTAAAAAACCCTCTACCTTGAGTGGCTCTTAGGTCTTGTGAACATTACTAATAAAAATCTTCAATATATTTACTTAAAATCTACTCCATACAGTAACCCTCTACCTTGAGTGGCTCTTAGGTCTTGTGAACATTACTAATAAAAAATCTTCAATATATTTACTTAAAATCTACTCCATACAGTAACCCTCTACCTTGAGTGGCTCTTAGGTCTTGTGAACATTACTAATAAAAAATCTTCAATATATTTACTTAAAATCTACTCCATACAGTAACCCTCTACCTTGAGTGGCTCTTAGGTTTTGTGAACATTACTAATAAAAAATCTTCAATATATTTACTTAAAATCTACTCCATACAGTAACCCTCTACCTTGAGTGGCTCTTAGGTCTTGTGAACATTAGTAATAAAAAATCTTCAATATATTTACTTAAAATCTTCAATATATTTATAGAGTACAAGGATAGATAACTGAAGAAGACTATGGTATATAAACAATTGAAATTCTGTGAATATAACATCCAAAATTTCCATCTCAATGGAAAGGCTTATAATAATGATAATTCTTCATAATTAAAAACAATATTATATTTACACAGATTAAACACTTAACAAAATTTCACAAATAGACAGCTCAACGAGTGATCTGTGTATTGGGGCCGGCAAAATGAAGATGTAGAAGTTTATGTATATGGGTAATGTCGCAAAGCGATAGCGAAAAATATCTTCCCGAATCTAAGCAAAGTATTAAGAGATAGGAAATATTTGCATAAGTAGCGACCGATTTTTTAATTATTTTTTTTTTTATTACAGCTGTCAGCTGACTTTTTGTTTGTCAACTTGTATTACAGTCTACAAAAGGGTAGAAATCAATGAAACATGTTTATCTGACCATTTGTGCAACGGGGCAATTATTAAGGAACAGCATTAAACTATATTACTTGCAACATTGAAAGTGCCCTCCTTCGGGATCAATTCATAATTTAAGCCAAGCAGGTAAAGAGCAGCACACACTAATTTCTATACCAGTCTTTTGTGAACTTTTCAGGGATTTTAGTTTTCAATTTCTGAGCGGTGTGAGGCATTTCACGATAAACAACGTTTTTCATAAGCCACCCTCCCCCTAAGAAAGAAATCAGGAAGTGTGGGGTTTCGGGGAGAGTACAAGCTACCAAATCGAACCACGGCGTCCGATCCACTTACTGAGAGAGTATATTTTTCATGAAGCCAGTGATGAAACAAACGTAAAATGAATTAACTTAGAATAAACAATCAGTATGACAAATATGACATTTCAAATACTGGACGCTACTTTTGACACTCTCTCTCTCTCACACACACACACACACATATATATATATATATATATATATATATATATGAGAGAGATAGAAAATATTTGGGCAGCAACCTTTTCTTTAAACATGTTACATTCAATATGACAGGCCAAAAATGTTTAATATATATATATATATATAAGTGAACATTAAGTCAACACTCAGAAGGTGACAGGCTGTTTCATGCTGAACGCAATCGACATTGCGTCTAGCATGAAACAGCCTGTCTTGATGCCCACTTCAATGTTCGCTTTAATATTTACATACGCTCTATCTTATAAATATAGCACACCTTAAAACTATATTTCTTCATATATATATATATATATATATATATATATATATATATATATATATATATTTTATATATTCATATATATATATATATATATATATATATATATATATGACATTGGTCTAAGAAATCCAATCATGTTCTTAATTAGCCTCGTCAGATTGAGAGAGAATTTCTTTTGGATGTCAGGCATAACTCCCCAACCCGTTCAGAAATATACAAATTGTCAACTGTATACACACGCTTTCTCAGATCCCTAATTAAAAAATGTCTTTCAGTGAATGAAACCTGCATGTAGTCCTTCTTAGAACCTCGTGGACTGCCGCTACAGAATCACTAACAAAAACAAAAACTGTACCAAACAACAAACCACGTCATTTGAGGACTTTCAACAGCCGCAACAATTAACATGCATAGCACATGTAGCACAAAGTGAAAATATCGACATAATTAAGATGTCGGCGCTCCACACCATCTCGAACAAAAGCTTTGGAAGTAAACTCCCTTCAATATTGGAAAGAGCAATAATAGTTATTTCCGGGGAAAATATTTTGAAAGAATTTATAAATTTTAACTGACTGTGGCGCTGGTTACTTGCTCAAATAATGCTGAATGTTTCCTTATAAGGAAATAGTTGATATTACTATATATGCATTATACATTATGGGTTCGTCTTCAATTACAACTTATTTAATAGTAACATCATGCTAAAATAAGCACAAATCTTCAGCATAATGAATCTAGTCCGTTACGCTTTCCATCTCAAACATATTTAATGGAAGTCATATTTATCTACTTCATAAAAGCTTCTCGCTCCTTTTTTTTTATTCATGAGGGTGTTGCCTCCTTCACTGAATCATCGTCCTCTGTGAATTTTCTTACATGGGTTGATTTGATTGATTTGTTTGTTTAACGGCATATCAAGTCCTTATGGAAAATTTGATTCCGAAATTTCATTTTTTGGGGGGAGCTTTGGACTAATAAAAATACGATACATGTTATTCTGTTATGCTAATTGTATACATGGTAGATGATACTCAGCTTTTGTGCATATACATGTTTGTGTAGACATAATTAATAAAGGTGGTGATATGTGTGCTCTATGTTGTAGTTTTGTTAAAGTTATATTTTGGAATATGGTTTGATTTCTTTAAGAATCTGTAGGATATATGGCTTAATGTCATGAAAGACTACTTTCATATTGCTAGTTTGGTTGATTTTGTTTAATGGTATATCAATTTATATGGATTATTTAATGCCGAAATCTATATATACGGAACACACTTTTATGGCTTCAACGAAATATATTTGAACGTAATTGTCTGCCTTCAACTACATAGAAAATAGTTTGGTAGTTTTGCTATAAAGGGTTTTGCTGGTATTTCTAATATAAAATATATTGCTGGCTACTTTACTTTAAAAAATCTATTAGTCATTTAACTATAAAAATGTATTTTTATAATTTCATATTCTTTTGTTCTTGTTTGGGGGTTCACTATTTGCCCATAGCTAGGACCCTAACTGGTGCTACCACCCCGGGTCAAGACTGACTTAGGAACAACAGCAATTATGTGGGGGTTTGGCGCTCTTCAAAACCTCCCGATCAGAAGTTTTGCTGCCGGATGTAGTTTCCTACATGGATCGAAACGAATGTATGTCTGGGGGTGCCACGTCAGGGCTCAAGAATATCTTGGGCATCAACCACACACTGCTCTTTCACGAAGACTGTCAGCACTCTGGAAATCTACTTTGCACAGAACTTTAGGTAACCAAAAGACTGCACTAAACTGCAGGTATTACCACGGCCTTTACGAACTTTTACGGTAGAGATACTTTCGTCAGCTCTAATGAGTTTATTTTCATTCTACACTTTTGCTATCAATCGCTATCGGTTTGAGTTCACCAAAGCACGCACTCTGCCCATATTTGCATTTTTTCTTTTTGGCTGCTCACTTCTGTTGTCATTGTGCAAGTTCTTACTTAACAGCTTGGGCCACTCAAAAACACTTTCTTTATAGCGTGTTCACCATGTCATTTGAATAAGGTTAATATTTCACGAGCATTTTTACCAATCTTTACGCAAAATTTGATGTTAATCCATTGCTTCAGACTCCTTCCATTCATTTATCGCCAACAGTATAATGAACACATAAAACTTCCTCTGCTACTCGGCAACGGACTAAATATCTGGTCAACATTTAAAAGAAATTGCAAGCTAGATCATGTACGGGCGTGTTAGGGTGCAAATGTTTGCCTGACTCATTACCCTAGAGATATGCTGCAGTCATTTCAGCAATTAATTTGTCACACCTAGTATACTTTACGACAAAGCAGTTCAAATCAAATTGTTCGGTAGGCAATCTTCTGACCCTACCGCCCACTAGTAAATAAGTTGGTTATATATATATATATATATATATATATATATATATATATATATATTATATATATATTTATATAGAATTGCAATTACACACTGCTTCTTTAAAAGCTACTGGTGTCCAGGGTGGATATAAATTCAGAAAAAAGATACACTTTTTTAATCATTTCACTCCAAGCAAGCCAATAAAATCCCTAAGATGCAAGGGTTTACTGAGTTTTAGAGAACATGAGGCCAAAAACTATTTAGAAGAGAGAAAAATAAAAGAACAGAAATTAAGACAGTCGATAATGATTGATATTGCATATAAAAAATTTTATGATCGATGTTGACTGGAAAGCAAAAAACCCAAGCAGATTTCCACAAGCGAGAAATGTGATAGAAGAAACTGTTAGCACAGAACTTGCAGTTGCATCAATTTCAACTGTAAAATGATGAGACCTTGCCGCCAATCTAGTACTGACCTTCAATTCATAAAGTCTAGGTTCAATAAAGGAAGGATCATCAAAAGAATTACCATGAAAATATTTACAGAAAAGACACAGGGCAGCGGGAAAGTAAATGAAGGCAGATGTCAGGTCAGGAACAATAACAATGCCAATTTTTCTTTTGAATTTTATCAAGAATCTCTAAATACATAGCAGGAGCACCAAGCCAGTTGTGGTCACAGTATTCAAAGCAAGGACGAGTGGTAGACCTGCAAATATGTATTGTAGTGGCAAACGTATCAACTGATTCAATATAATGTTTACACTTCACGTCAGCGGAAAACATTATTCCGAGAAGTTGCAGTGAATCACGTTCCTGGAGTTTAGCATCAGCCATTCTGATGGAAGTTTGCATTGATGAATCAGTTATGTGATACACGCTTAGCCGATAATGTATCTTTCGATACCTGACTGACGAGGCAGATCCCCCCTATTAGGTTGTCATTTCTTTCTGAGTAGACCAGTTGCCATCCAAGGTTATAGAACCCAGTCTGCCCTGCTATTTACCCATAGCTGTGGGAAGAAGAGAATTCATACCTTGGGAAAGGATATGAATATTTTGAGAGAAAAAAATGTCCTTGGCGGATGGTTCATACAGTCAGAAATATTCGAATGCTGCCCGTCAAAAACCTATTAACTGAGTTATTGACAAGTCAGTTTATGACTAGTTACTGTGTCTTGGATATTTTTGGATCGTAAAATAATTTTTTTTTTTTAAAAGTGGAAGATTTTCTATAAACGATCTGACTCCCTATTTAAGATAATGAACTATTATCCAATCGTTTTTGTTCGTTTGTTTTTACATTTTTGTTTTACTGTTGTTTTTTGCTTGTTTTTTTCCGGATAAAGTCCTAACATTTGTGGATTATATCCTCATAGATAAAAAATAGATTATCCTACATCAAAATTTGTTTGCTTCACTAGTATCATGGAATATTTGAACGAGTTAGTTATGGCCTCTTCTAGGCTTGGTGAAGCAAAAGAATGGTAGCATCAGGACAATAGATGAGCGGAAAACGTTTGAGAGTTATTATCTCTGAGAAAGATGCTTACCATAACAAAAAAGCAATGATTGAGAACAATATGCTTTCTTCCAAGTTCCGAGAACCAGATATCATACTTATATAAAAAAAAAAGACCGGAATCAAAGGAATGAAACAGGAGTAGTATGATAGCCCCACGATTCTCATGTTAAAGAAGATTCTTTTGAAAACCAATGTGCCTGCTTAGATGTTGAAGACAAACACAGATGCGCACCCTGTCGCCTGCATGTGGGCACAGATGCGTGTGACTTTTAAAACAGTATCAATTTGTTATTCTTTCAAGTCATTAGATATCAGCTCAATTTTCACTGAACTGTTCACATAATTTCTAATTCATGAAAGATGATCTGCTTTGATAGTGTCAATATTAATCGCAATAAAAAAAAAAGTGTATCGTGCACTAAAGAGCATCACATGTGAAGCAAATTCGAGATCGAAACAAAGAACTTACCTGAAGAGCATGGTTGTCAATTTCCTTGTATTGTTCCAAATTGAATATATCTGCCTTGCTTTTGGGCGAAGGGTAAGGTAAGATATCTCCTTTTTCATTACGTGGGATCGGGAGTCTGAGTTCTCCACACTTCAACTGGGCCTCCCTCAACAATTCAGGGGTTGGGGCCTGGTCAAAGAATTTGTATCTGGCAATGCCTGCACGGCAACGTGCCAAATAGTCGTGCTTAGTGGGTACCATGATGAATGGCCGATTTTCAGTTTCGTCACGGTGACAAATTGGCGACGGGATTTTCCTAAAAATAGAAGAAAAATATACAATTTGTTAATTATGTAATATAATAAAAAGAATCAGAAGAAGAATAAAAAGAATCAGAACAACAACAACAGGAAGAAGAAGAAGAAGAAGAAGAAGAACAACAACAGGAAGAAGAAGAAGAAGAAGAACAACAACAACAACAACAACAACAACAGGAAGAAGAAGAAGAAGAAGAAGAAGAAGAAGAAGAACAACAACAACAACAACAACAACAACAACAGGAAAAAGAACAACAGGAAGAAGAAGAACAGGAAGAAGAAGAAAAAAAGAATATGAAGAAGGAGAAGCAAAAGAATACGAAGAAGAACAACAACAACAACAGGAAGAAGAAGAAAGAAAGAATATGAAGAAGAAAAATATGAAAACGAAGAAAAATATGAAGAAAAAGAAAAAGAAGAAGAAAAAGAAAAAGAAGAAGAAAAAGAAAAAGAAGAAGAAAAAGAAGAATAAAAAGAAGAAGAAGAATAGAAAGAAGAAGAAGAAGAAGAAAAAGAAAAAGAAGAAGAAAAAGAAAAAGAAGAAGGAAAAGAAAAAGAAGAAGAAGAAGAAAAAGAAAAAGAAGAAAAAGAAGAAAAAGAAAAAGAAGAAGAATAATAAGAAGAAGATTGCCCGTGCTGTATCAGAATGCCTCATACTCGCACAGAAGTTTTGCATAATTTAAGACATAACAACGTACTGTCGATTTTACATTGTACGCTTGAGAAAAAATGGATTTGAACAATTAGAAATAATGTTAATTAGCAGTTTCCTTAGAAGGAAACAATTGTCAATTCATTGATCGATCAGTCAGTGCTATTTTCAGTTGGAAACATTTTCTTCTGGAAAACTGGGTTCTCAAGTCTATTAATTGTTATGCTCTTTTCATTATTCTATCCAAAATTTTTGTTTGAAGGTGAAACCCTGACGTCTTATTATGCCATTATTTTCTCTTCGATTTACATATGGCATCTAATACTAGCAAATAAATTAGTACTTTAAAAAATATCAAGTTCTTCCATTTCAAGCAAGGCAATAAGGCCACTAAGACGCAAAGGGTTACGGATTGTTAGAGAATACGAGAAAAATATGAAAGGACAATAAAAGAACTGGAATTAAGAAAACAGAAGAACGCTTAACACTGAATTTATATTTTTGAAGATTAAAGTTGACCTGAAGGTTAGAATCCTCAAGAGAGCTTTAGTTGTTGCTGCTGTTGAAGGTCTTCAAGTGATATGGTTTTTATGTACAGTTCCTTGGGGCTTTGTAACGCCAAACCATGGGTTACGAAGAAGAATTGTATTCTCTAAAACATTCATGCTTCAATCGTTCGAAGTCATTTTTAAATATTGATTTGAGAAAGCGGTTGTATACAACTGATAGTTTAGATATTTGGGAAAGAGTTTGGCACCAAGCATGGCACCAATATGAAGGGTTTTATGGAATAATAAACCGGAGAATAAGCATTGAAGATGACCTAAGTCAATATTTTATGCGATATGAAGATTAAAAAGGACAAAGTCATTGAACATTTGTGGCCGGATGGAATTGTTCTCAGCAAGTATAGCTGAGTTTGTTACTTTATTGATGTTGCTTGACGATTTGATACGAGAATAATTGAGGAAGAAGGACAGAAAATTGAGAACTATGCAGGCGTATGATATCAAAAGAATATGGAATTACCAAAAGGTTGAGATCGTGCTTATTGTTCTCAGAACCTTAGCATAAGTGTCCGAGAATTTAGCCCATTCGTTGAAAGTTCACTGACACACCATGAACAGTCAGAAAAATATTGACTCCCTAAAGCTTCCAAAAGTAGCCTGATATCCAATAAAGGAAAACAAGTCAATAACGTTTAAACTGTGTGAATATACAAATACTACTACTAATAATAATAACTATAATAAATAATATTTTACTACACCTTGAATGGCTCTCGTGGCTTATGATGTAAATTTATTGGAGGTGCTAACATGTACACGTTTTATCTTGGTGAATTAACATGGGTTATAGCAAATATCCTTGATAACGTGTTCTGCCCTCATTTGCCCATGGGTAATATTGCCGTGTACCATTATGACACAATGTGAACATTTACGCTGCTTAAAAATTGTCCAACTGTCGTAAACTCCTTAAATCGCCATATATCGATTTCAACGCTATGTGTAATTGGTGGTAAGTAGAGAGAATTGTCATCCGGGATATATTTTTCTTCGAGTAACAGCAGGACGATAGACGACTTCAAAACGTGTGCCTTTTCTAAACCTGAGCGCAATAATCTTTAACTGCACATAGAGAAACACAATGTCTGTGGTTAGAACTTTCGCATTATGACCATGAAACCCTGGATCGAATCTTCCCATGGTCATTTGTCAAGGAGCTGACTTCTTTATAAGATCAGTCTCAGAGTAAGGCGTCGTTGAGAAGTGCCTAAAAAGCAAACCACTGAATGACTCAAGCATTGTTCAATGAAGCTAGGGCTGACGAATCTATACGGGGGTCATTGATGGTTATGACAGCACAAGGGTCATCTTTACTTAAGGTATGAGCGATTCGACCTTGTTAAATTTCTTACCACCCCAGATTATGCGCTTTGTCCGGGAAAATGTGACAGAGTCTCACTTTAATTAGCATCGTCTTCAGTTTTATCTCGTATCCAAAAATGTAATTTCTTCTTTGATGATCGCTTTCTTTATGATGATAGTGTTCAGGACTACATTCACCGCCAACGTGCATGTTCAGGACTAGAAGCTACCAGTTTCACCAAAACCTGCCCACGTCATCCATTCCCTATCGTCGTTTTGCTTTACAAGAGTTGGTTGAAGGTGAAAGAAAATCAAACCAGAAGAAATTGCCGATGGCGTGAATTTGTTTAAAGAGGACACCAATTTGCCAGGAAGTGACTCACACACTTGATTTCTTGACATTCCTCTGCGATTCCTATGGAATGAGACACGCAGAATCGAGTTATGAAACTGCAACGGACTAATTAATTAACAACTATGCTAATTAATTAATTAGCTTAGTTATTGCATATACCACATGTTGGCTTTGTGGGTGATGAAGAAACATAATTGTACCTGAGCGAGTGTCTGCAACAAGGAATAACTAGCCACCCTAGAAGACTGGCATGCCCCAAAACGATGAGACAGCTATTATATATGTAGACCGGTTATTTGATCAGAGATGTTGATAAGAGCATACCAAAACAGCAGATAAAAGGAGTTCAAAGGTCACAGTATAAACCAAACGCACGTTTTCAGGATTCAATAGACAAGTCACTGACAGCTGTTAAAACCAATCAGGATAATTAATATACAGATGCTAGTGTCCGATTAAAAGAGAGAGGCATATTTAGGAGAGAGTAATGCTGTTTGAAGAAAACAGACGCAGTCAGCCAAAGCAAAAAAGGGTCCCAAGAAAGTGACTGCCGATAAATAATGACAATATACATTTTTTTTGTTATAATTGTAGCTATGTCTGCCCCTCAAAAAGCTAACGTAACCAGCCTCTAACTGACTATAGGAAACGAATTCCTCTAGATTTATCCTTCCAAATTTTTGATAACTTATGTAGAAATTCGTCCAGATTAGCTAAACGTGAAAATTTACAATAATGCGTAATAATCTAATAAGCAATCAAAGCAATAATAGTTTTCTCTGGGGAAAAAAGTACAAATTCTTTGCAGGGTTTAAGATTCCTTGTAGATCAGACAATATATTAGTCATATATATATATATTTCACTGATGTTTTTTTTTCTTCAATATTTTAATCTGTAACAATAATTCATATTTATTTGTATCGTAATATTTCAATTTCTACATATTCATTTAGTTTGTATATAATCTAAAGTATTTTTTGTGAAACATATATGTAATATTTCGTGTAAAATTAGAATGAAATTGTCAGTGAAATACATGTCTTTATGATTTAAGAGCAGTCATTCTCGTTTAGCAAGTCGACAGCCATCATGTATCAGACAAGTCTGATTAATGACCTAGTAAAGGCTATTGTGAATAATTTTCTTATTCATTCGTTCTTCTTATTCTGAGAATTTTTCTACGTATTAACTATTTCATCCCAAGCAAGGTGATAATGCCACGAGGAACACAAAAAACAGGCAATTGTCGCTGTAATTGGCAAGGAAGCAAGAAATCGGAATAGAGTTCTACAAGCGAGAAGTGCGAGAAAAAATACTATAAGAATAGATCTGACGGTTTCATCGAGCTAGTTCAACAGAAAAACGGTTGAACCTAATTGCCAATCTAGTAGCACGCTTAAATTCATACAGTCGAAGCGCTAAGTAGAACAGCTCATCAGAACAATCGCCATGAAAATATTATTAGAAAAGACAGAGGGAAACCATGTCACAACGAAGTCGTGAATCCAGGTCAGGATAGATTATACTACAGATCCTTCTTTGAACTGAGTCTAGAATTTCGAGCACTAGACCAAATATTGCCGCTGTATTCACTGTACGGTCGAATTGTAGATTTATAAATGTGGAAGAAGAACCAATTATTTACACTATTGTTCGGACTGTTGTCCTCATCTTTAGTGTCACAACGCATGGCCTAGTGGGTAAAAGCATCGGTTGAAGTTATCCAGTGACTTGATCCAATGTTCTGTGAGTTCAATACCAGGCCATAGCAGAGGTGAACAAAAACTTGTTTGACTTCCTAAAGGGAATTAACTGAAACTGAGATATCCAGAAAGAGCATGGCACGTGGAACTAGAATAATCTACCACCGTGGATTAAATAAAGGGTTCAGTTCGAAATTTCAAATTATATCACCTGAAAAACAACGGCCAAAACGTCGTGAATATGACAAAGATGAGGACAACAGTCGGAACAATGTAAATAATTACAATACCTCATCTCTGAAATATAGACAGATGAAGAACCAATTTCTTAATAGCAGACCTAGAAATTGGTTTAAAGTAAACACCCCACTGCCAGTGGAAAACGTGGAACTAAGAAGGCGCAAAGTGTTCCTCTTTTGTAATTTATCATTAGCCATGGGGATGGCAGACGGAAAACGTTCTTTCCAGTCTGTGGCTGAATATGAAGTGTTTAATATTTTCTAAGTGATTCCGTAAACCATTTTCAAAGAATTTCTTGATACTATAATAATATAAGAAAGTATCCAGAAATATAACTGTTTTAACGCGATAGTTTTCAAATATTGTGTCACCACGTGTCAGCTTGTGACGAAACTTGAAGGTTTCCAAAAATATCAGCTCACCAAACGTCAGCTTGTGACATGTTTTGACTGGGTTTTTTTTATTGATAAATACATTTAATATATTTGTTTCTAAATTGAATGAAAGTCTGTTGATTTATGTTGATTTCTTTTGTGACTTGACATGAGCTTGAGTCTTTTGTCTCTTTTAGAAAAGGTTATTTCACCAAATGCATGATGAACTAATATAAATACACACACGACACACACACTTATATTATATATATATATATATATATATATATATATATATTGAAGCTTGGATAAGCATGGAATAATAATAATACAACACAAAATGTACGTAAACAAAATGTATTGAAACAAGGAAAAGGTACACAATATTTACAGTTAGTTTTGGTATATTCTTGGGAAGACTGTTCCTGTAGAATGGGTTGACATAATCGCAGTCGGGCAGAGTCTCTGGATTGGACCTCTTGTTACTTCCCCGTCTTCCCGGTACCAACCCATATTTATATGGTCGGTACTCCACTATGTAAATTAGGTGGATCGTACCACAACAATATATATATATATATATATATATATATATATATATATATATATATCGATTTCATAGATATCAGACAGATAAACACTGTATCCTTGACTGATGGTGACCTTCTAGTTGGTAAAATAACCTGCCCTCGACAAGAGTATGCTCTCTCTCTCTCACACACACACACACACACACACACATTTCCAAGAAAACCTTAGTTGGCAAATGAGAGTGAGGGCTTGTTCGTAGATCACTCTTGATCTAAGTCAGACTGATATGCTCATCCTCAAAGCCATTGCTCCCTCCATTATAAAGAGTCTCCACTCAGTACAAGTTACAATCAGTTCTTCCCATTGTCGCACATTCATGTATAATGCATTCAGATTATCTTCAAACCTCTTCATAGACTTGTGATCTGGCCGTTTTCCTGTCTCCAGCCCCGCTTAGAAAAATTGTTTGGGAATCCTGTTACCCCCCATTCTCACGTGTCCTGTCCATCATACACACGCACACACATATAATTTATATGCGCTGTATATACAGATACATACATAAGCTCGCGCTGTGTGTCTCTCGTGGATATATGTTAAACAAGACTGAATAGATATATTAAACGTCTTTTACGCGATTTTCACTTTTGAACATAATGGATATAGGAACTGTCCAAATTTTCGTTGATTCCAATCTTCGAATCGCTTTCGTCTAATTTATAAAGCGCTTGGCCTCAACAAATATTAGAGCAATTCTTTGCCAGTCTTTAATAAAACATGTATTAAAGAAGGATTTCTACTGGAATATATATATATATATATATATATATATATATATATATATATATATTAGTTACGATAATTTATACCAACTCACCAGCTGGTATACTTTTGCATTTCGGATCGATCTTTGACATTCACAGCCAGATGAACCAATAGGCGAAATAATTCTAGCTGACTTATTGCTATAATTTAATTCGATCTTAGATTGCTCTTTTTTTCAAAACATTGAGCAATTGCGTAATTTTCATGTTTTTTCGTATGTTCCGATAAGGCGTAGCCTTCTTATACCAATAGCTTTAAACCCTATCAACTGTGAACCAAGGTAATTATATTGGGTATATTATATTTTTTTTATATTTTACATCAGTCACTGTTCTTATAGCGCCCTCGTTTTATTATACAATAAATATTAGTTAAATACTATTATTATACAGTGTGCGTCAGAAATAGTTCCCACATTATAGTAAGACATTAACGGAAATGGTGACTTCAAACTATATTATGTATTATATATGTTGTGTATTTGGACAGCAATCCTTTCGTGCAAGCTTCATTATATATGAGAGACAAGATGCTTTATGTTTTCTATATAATTTTCATATGATTTAATTTTTTTTTTTTCCGTACATAAATTACGCAAAAACTCTCCAAATGAATGATGAATTATATTTACTGTTAACTGAAAATGGATTTTTGTATATATTTGACATTGTTATATATATATATATATATAACAAAGAAATATAGTCTTAAGATATGCTATATTTATGGAATAAAGTGCTCAATATCAGAGATAGAGCGTGTAAATATATAAAAGTGAACATAGAAGTCAACACTTAGAGCGACAGTCTGTTTCATGCTATATGCAATCGTCAGGCCTGACGATTGCATATAACATGAAACTATGTATTTATATATATATATATATATATATATATATATATATATATATATATATATATAAAACATATTTTATTTTCAAAACACAGTCAATATATTGTGTCCATGTAAATTCATATATAGATTAAAAGTTTAAAATTTGCTATATTTATTAAATAAGAATGTTCCGTATCTGGGACAACAAATGTGTAGGCATAGAGATCAGCACTGTAGAATAATTGTCACTTCTATATGGTCTGATGACTGCTGAAGACTGTTGGTCTTCATGATGATTATATAAGTGACTTAATAGACTGCTGCAAGACGAAATATGTCTAAATTCACCTCCATCCCTACCGTGCGCCAATAGGAGTAAAATCTCCGACTGATGCCAAATCAGTCGTGTTTCGATCTCGGCTTGAGGCAATCGGATGTCTAGCCACACTGATGAGCTGTGAAACAGCCTGTCTATGGATGACATTAGATAGATAGATAGATAGATAGATAGATAGATAGATAGATAGATAGATAGATAGATAAGAGGTCTGTCTGAAAAGTAACAGGACTGCTGTCACAAAGAATTTATTTAAATCTCAGACGACCCACTACATAGTTTTCCATTCGAGCCTAATGCACTTTGCCATCATTCTCTGTCTCGCTTCTATGCATTACCGGAAGGATTCTTCTTGGGTGTGTCCCTTAACTCCGTCGTTACGACCCTCTTGATGGTCTTCACGCCCTCAAAACGGGTCCTCTTTATGATCCTCTTGCCAGAGTAAAAATAACCGGAATAAGGAGCTTGTTCCAGTAAAGCAATGTTTTTTTTCTTCTTGGCCGGATGCTAATTACATTGTGAGCAGGTGCATTGCCGTAGGGGAAGCAAACACGAGTTTTCCTGTCACAACTCTAGCATGTGAAAAAAAAAATAGTTGCAGAAAGCTAAAATCACATTTATATAGCCCCAAGATATCATATGTTAGGTGATAACACAATCCCCTTATTTCCCGCTTACGCTTATAGCCCACATAGCAAACCCAGTACCGTTACTTTTCTAACAGACCTCGTATATTTGAGAAATATAAATAAACGACTGTGCAATAACGATTAACCAATTAAGGAGCATACATATTTACAATAAAACAAATAAAGGCTCTATAAGAACAGTGCTCGATGTAAAACATAAAATTATATATAGACAGAGACAATCTAAAAAAACGATCGTTTTTTATACATATTATATTGGCTTTGTTTATATATTTTACATAGAACACAGTTCTTATAGCGCCCTTGTTTTATTATACAATATATATTAGTTAAATGCTATCATTATACAGAGTGCGTCAGAAATAGCTCCCACATTATCATAAGACATTAACGGAAATGGTGACTTCATCTAGCCAATGTCTTATCATAATCTGGGGTGGGGTCATTTCTGGGAGGTAATTCTGCTGCAAACTATAAATATATATATATAACATACATATATATATTGTGTATTTAGGCAGCAATCCTTCTTTCACACAAGCGTTTATTAAGTTGGTTTATATAATTTCAAATGATTTTATTTTTTTCCCAAGCGCTTTTTTTTTTCCCAAGCGCTTTCGGCTATACATTTAACCATTCTCAAAGATGAATTATATTTACTGTTAACTGGAAATAGATTGTTGCATGCATGTATTTAGCATTATAGAATGTTTTATGTTCAAAACACAGTCAATATATTGTATCCATGTTCATCATATATAATTTAAATGCAATGTCAATCATTATCTTCTGTCTTAATATGTGTTCTGTTAATGCTCTCTTTAATAAAGTTTTTTACTTATATTCTCTAACACTCAATAACCTCTTGCATCTGAGTGGCTTTATTGCCTTGCTTACGGGTGAAATGATTTAAAATATATATATATAGAAGTTAAACATATATGTGTGTGTGTGTGTGTGTGTGCTTAATTTGAAATGATAATTACATGTAAGCTATTAATTCTGTCGTAAAATGCGGGGATTGGTCTCAGACCGAAAAGAATTGATGCTCTCGCTTGGGAAGAGGTGTCGACTATTACTGCAAATAAGTGTGTAGGCGCCGCCGGTGACTGTTGATTAGTTGAGATAGTAAATACGCGGCCATTGCCTTTTATTCCGTCGTTGGTCGACAAAAAGCTGCGAAACGTGCTCTATATAGGCCAGGCCGATTTGCATGTCAGTTCAAGAGACGACAATAAGTAATTTGTTTGACAAAAGTAGAAGCTGAGACGCATAGACAAGTGTATTCATATATGCAGAAAAGTACTCGTCTATGGAAATATATACACATATGTATATATAGATACATACTTAAGTACATTCACATTTATTCATCTTAAATTTAACTTAATATATTTATATATATATGTATACACACATACAATAATCTATATCTATCTATCTAGCTATATGTAAGTGGACATTGAAGTCAACAATCCGAGGCCACAGTTTCATAATCAGATTCAGAATCGGGCTGAATATTGCGTTTAAGCATGAAACAGACTGTCTCCGTTGTGTGCTGACCTTAATGTCCACTTTTATATTTGCATACGCTTTTTTCTTAATATTGAGCACTTTAATCCATAAATATAGCATACTTTAAAACTATATATATATATATATATATATATATATATATATATATATATGAGAGAGAGAAAGAGAGAGAGAGTTTGTCTGACGATCACAAATAGCGTGAAACGCAGGGTCACAAACTCTTATCAATCCAACTATATATATATATATATATATATATATATATATATATATATATATGTGTATGTATATATATATGAGAGAGATAAAGATGAGGACGGACACGCACTGAGGAAGAGAGCCATATTATCAGCTTTTATTGCCCTTTGTAGAGAAATTTGACTGATTGCATATCATTAAAGTTTTTTTTAACGATCGATTTTTTTTATCAATCCTTTGTGGGCTATTTAATGTCTAAACGTATTTTGGCGATTGTAATAATTATTCTTTTCTTTTTTCGAGGTAATATTGCATGAATAATATTTTGGAGATAATGATTTTTCCAGATACAATTCCTACTGTTTTACCCATAGCTGGAGATGAGAGACGAAGATGTGGATTTATATCTTTCGTAAGGGTATTTGCGCATAATCGAATGTACTGAGTTTGGTTGGAATTCTAACTCGGCTCTCCGATTTCTCATGCCGTGCCGCTATTCATTATCCTATCCGTACATCATATCAGTGAATGAGACGGACTTTGCCCGTTATTGGCACGACGTCTTAGACCGCGTGTTTTCGCTAAGTGACAAAAATTCTTACTAAAAGATTTTGTGAAGAGAAATTCCTTCTTTGTTTTTCTTTTTTAAGCAAGTAGATCTCTTCAGTATCCCCCTCTTTGCTGATTTATTCATTCACGGACGAATGAAAACGTATACAAATCCGTCACGTCCTTCTTTTCCTTTTCTACGATGGCCGATTCGATGGCCAATCGCAGGGTCTTCGTATCCTCAGATGACCCCTATCAAGTATCTTGTATTTTCAGAAATACGATATATTACCAACTATATTTGTAGCGCTTTGACAGATCTCCCCATATCTGTAAACTTCACTTATTCTCCCTCATTTCTCACAATATAGGAGCTTACCGATTATCTGGATATAAAACAGACGCCTTTACCATAGAATTGTCATACAAATATTTATTTTATAATAAAACACAATATACTTACACACAAGCCTGTTGTTTGTAATGGATAGCTACCAATGTGTTTGGTAACAAGAGGCATTACCAAACGTCAATAAGCGAATAACGCATTCATAAAAGAGATGACGTTACTAATAAAGTGCTTTTTAATTCTTTTGTTTCTTGTCAGCTTTGTTTTGAATATTTTTATTTTTATTTTTAACAATTTAAAAGGCAGATATCTTGCACATATTTAACAATACATTTCATCGTATAGATAAAAAATTTCACAGATAAAAGTTGTTAATTGTACAGATAACAAGCCAGTATTACTTTATATGTACATTTTTGTGTATAAATAAGTAGAGACTGAGGTCAAAGCTGAACGACGACAGTCTGTTGCATACTTGAACGCAATCTTCATGGCTTGAAGGTTGCGTTTAAGCATGAAAATAATATGGCCGACCGCTCTGTCTGCTTTTATACTTACATACGCCCTATCCCAGATATTAAAGAGTTTTACACATAAATATAAAATACCTTAAAACTATATATATTTCTTTTTAAAAAGTCAAGCTGTCAAATCTAGCGTTCGTTCCATTTGAATAACTCAATGGGAATAGACGCAAACCATTCTTAAAAACCAGATCTGTAATTCAAAAATACGCTCTTAAGTAGGCGTCGGAAGGGATCGTCATGATGTAATTTGATTTGGTTCATCAGGGAGTTTCGGGTCTTTCAACATCATACACCCCATCACCAAGTCGACCCAAATCAAGGGAGATCAATCCCTGATTCCCTCTCGCAATTAAACTGGCTTTTTAATGAATTAGACGAAGAAAGACCACGTTTTCCACACACCCGATTGGATGTTTGTAACAACCAATCTGCTGCGCGAACTATCTTTTAAATCGTCCAAGGTGGGGACTGCCTTCTAAGTAAGGTACGCTGAGCATAGTTTGTCTGAACCACAGGCTGGCTCTATGGGCGTTGGAGAAACGCTGGATGGTTTGAGTAGGTCTCTGCAACAAGGGTTAACTAGTCACCAGAGCAAAGAGGCATTCTCGGATACAATCAGCCATATATCGGAGCTTGATTTTTTTTTATGTCTTTAACACGTGCTTTATCAACATTAGTCGCAACAACGCAGACAAGTTGACTTTTCTCATTGAATAAAAAGAGAATTTGATTCAATTATGTTAGTCTTAATGAAAAAAAAAATAATGAAGAAATGAAGATATTTGCGAATTTGGTTTCATGTGACATAGCTGATCAAATTAAAATAAAATTTACCAAAAACGAAATCAGGAAACACGAAGAAAATAGTCTATACATGTTGAAGGCATTACTTATCTTCACTATAACCTGACAGCGTCAAATTCATCAAACCTGCTTTCCTCTTTATGTGTCCTAGAAATTCCAACTCTTTCTGATTCTAAGTATATGTCTTTTAGTTTCCATTTGCCTTAAAACTTGCCCGTTACACACATGCGCTGTCCAGTATATTCTCAGTATTCTCTTTAGAAACCAATCTCTATTGCCTTAAATATCGCTTCATCTGCGAGTAAATTAATCAGCCTTCACTGCTATAATGACGACTGGCATTACATAGCAATTCAGCACTCTTTTCTTTGCTTCTAATGAAATGTTCCAGTTTTTGTTTTAATATTTTGTTTGGTGGCGTAATAGATAGCGGCCCGGATTGAGGAATCGAAGAGCCGAGTTCGAATTCCAGTCGAATCCATTACATTCACTTACGTGCTAATATCCTTGGGAAAGGTATTAATCCTCTTCTTTTCTCCGTAGTTATGGGTAAAAAGCAGGAAAGATCGAGTTCTGGTAACTGGTCTACCGCAGAAAGAAATGGCAACCTACTGCGGGAAAAAATCGTCAGCCATGTATCAAAAAATACATGATCGTCTAAGCGTGTATCTCTCATAGCGCATAACTGACTGACAAAAAAGGTACTGACTGCAAATTTTAGCGGCAAAATTCCGTACTACATCAGGGGCGTCTTACGATGGGGTAGTGAAAATTTCTCAACCCAACCGATTTTCTATAGTCTATAAAGCCATTGACATTTATTATTTTGGGAACATTTATACATCCTCGCGTATATATATATATAAGTTGATCTTAACCCCCAAAATGCTAATATAGCAGCACCTCGCTTAATGACTGGGTTAAGTTCAAACAGCCTGCTCGCTAAACAAATTAATCGTTAAGTGAGAAGTTAACCGTTAATTTCATGTAATGGGTCTGTGTCAATCAGCTTTAGATAGCTTTAATATTACGTTTACATCATTTGTAACATATCTAATTTGTTCCTAAATGTTTATATAGTATGCTAGTAACTTCTTCTATATGCTGTTTTCCGTGGACGATCATGGTGCTTCACAACGTCCTGTACTTCGTAGCTCTCAGTAGTGTTTGTCTTTTTGCGATCACTGTTAATTCCTGTTAACCATGTACACAAACCCGTTAGGCAGTTTATTCACTGCTCTCCTTTGCTTTTCTTGCCTTCAGTATGACCTGTGAGTGTCAGATTCTTCGGGCCGTCTTTCCTCATTTTTTATTAAAAAATTCAGCTGTCTCTTTATGATTCTGAGTAAAGGAGTCCATTTTGTTTCTATTTTCCTTAAAAGTTCCTCGTTGCTTACGGTCTCCGTTTACAGTATTCTCAGTATTCTCAGTATCCTTCTGTAGAACATTTGTTGCTTCAAGTCGATTCTTCACCTGTGAGGTGATTGTACAGCCTTCACTGCCATACAGGTAGATTGATAGTTCTAGATAGCAGTTCAGCACACTTTTCTTTGTTTCTGATGAACATTTCCTATCCTAACGGCAAACGTAATAAAGAAATTCGAAAACCAGCTCAATATTCTGTAGATTACTTCAGTTTGCATACTATAAGTAGAATACAAGTAAATATTTGTCTGTTTTGTTTACTTTATTAATTTTATTAACTGTGATGCATTAAAATAAAAAAAAAAGTGTTTCCGTACACCTTACAATACCGACTAGTCGCAATTTTTTTTTAATGAGAATTTTTATAATTGGTCGAAATTCAGGAGGTCGTTGAACATGTAATTCGTTATGTGAGGATTGAATCCTGTATATATCAGATTAATGTGTCTTGTAGACAAATAAATCTAAAACTAATTTATACGTTATTTAGACTTTTATTTAATGTGATTCTCTACTTGGTTGTAAGTTAAACAGGTACATCGCTAAGTGAGGAATAGCTATATTAAGTCATTTGAAATCATTGTCAAGTTGTTTTTCACTATGATATAAATATCAAATTGGATATATCTGAATCTCCCTGCGTCAGAGCTTCAAATATTTCATAAAATACATATTAAGAATTCTAAAGATAGAAAATTACGGACAGACAGTTTCATCGTAATAATAGTGTACACACTTGCATGTATGTATGTACAAATTCCAGACAAGGTGGTGGTTATCATTCCAACGTAAGTGGTTTACTTTTCATAGTGAAATACTATTTTGATTACCTATTAGCTGAGAAGGTCAACAGACAATTGCGTCATGTCTAAGAATCAGTCAACCATGGCCCATTAGAATTTATCAAATTGTAAATGCCAATATGCTACAAGCACAAGGATCCAACTAACTGTGCCGTATTTCACACGCCTGTGACCTTCAATTAAATCGCCACACACAGACCCACATACATATTTCGACGTATGAGAGTGCACTAACAGAGTTCTTAGAATCGAACAACCAGACTATTCACACATATAATTTGATTATAGTGGTAAAGGATTGTTCAGAACCAACGTTTTGGAAGAGCCAAATACATAGTGTACCACAAGGTACCAAAAGTACCCGCTTAAGGATTTGAATTCAGAGTTGACCTTCTCCTACACCGGTTGCCAAACAATGCGAAAGGAGCTGTCCCGCTATTTACCTACAGTTGAGCGGAGAAGAGATGTATTCACACCTTTCCCAAGGGTATTTTCAAATAAGTGCATGTAACGAACTCGAGTTCGAACTCAGGTCTCAATCCAAGCCACTATCCATTACTCCACCGTGCCTCCAAAGCGAGATTTGAGTGTGTAAAATTATATATATATTTGCAGACAATTACACATATACATATATATCCGCAGGCTAATACACAGATTATATATATATATATATATATATATATATATATATATGCGCACATAAACAGATTTATGCATACATGCATGGACACATTACACTTTGAAGCCCTTCCCGATAAGTATTTGATAGTGTGTGTGTGTGTGTATATATATATATATATATATATATATATATATATTTTTAGAACCCAGTTCGAACTTTCTTTCTTGCTTTGGATGTGCGGGTGGTGTAATGGATAACGGATCGGAATGAGAAGTTGGAGATCCCAGTTCGAATCCCAGTGATGTTTATATATATATATATATAAAGATATGAAATGAATATATATATATCTTTTTCCTCCCGCGGGCTATGGGCTAAATAGTAGAGTAGACTGGGCTCTTCAAACCTGGTTGGCAACCAGTCTAGGAAAAGGACACGTATGAATTCGGAACGTGAGGAGGAACGTTTGTAGACCTCTCTATAGTTCTCTCTATCCGGTTGTCCTGAACATGCCTTCACCACTATAATCTAAGAACTAAGTTGCTGCACCCTCATATGACAAAAACGATGGTTTATTCATATATATATATATATATATATATATATGTGGGAGAGAGAGAGAGAGAGAGAGAGAGTCCTTTGCCCAACTATGGTGCCCTTCCCTAAATAAATCTGCTTTAGTCATTTATTCAAAGCTAGGACTTCGAATTAAGAACTTTTGAGAACCCCCTCATATTCGCGTACATCAAGTTTCCAGCAATTTTTTCGTGTTTTTTTAATGGTTTTCTACTGTTTATTTAGTCTCTAGATTTCAAAAGAAAAAAAAAGAGGGCACTTGCAACTGTTGCCCACGCCTAATATATATAGACAAATTTTTTCCAGAATTACATTTTGACATACCGCAAAATGAATCTAGATCAGAACAACCTATGCCGTTAAATCAGTAAGAGAATATTAGCGAGGAAACTCCCATCTCCGTCGTTAGTGACCAAAAATGGGACACACCTCCAGTTCATTGGCTATTCCTGTTGTTGCAGTTCTTTAAGTAATTATCATATATAATTTTAAATAGAAGAGAAATATTTTTTCCCACCAGTCTCATGTGACTGAGCGCTTCATTCCAGGGAAGTCCTTTGTCTTTGAAGACGTCGAACTAAAGACACCATGTGGCACAAGCATTCAAGGTGGACATGTTCATTTTCTTTCTCCTCAAGAATGGGGACACACCTACGAAATGTGACACACTTAGAAATATGCGTACACACCTACAGATATAAACAGAGTGATCTGGTTAAATACACGCAGAACATTTCTTTCTTCCATTTTCTGCATTTCTGGCAGTCACGTCACGTATATATGTTCATATCTCTCCATGTGTCTTGATATTCTCGTATTTGTCTATCTATCAAAATGAAGAGGAATATATATATATATATATATATATATATATATATATATATATATATATATATATATATATACAGAACAATAAAAAATATTAAAAACTTAAAATCTTCTTTCGTTTTTATTATTTCAGTTAGATTCCTCGATTAGTTTCGGCCAACATGGCCATCATCAGGAGAAAAAAAAAATCCGCTTGCTGGTAACAGTGAACTACAGAAATCAATGTTTTGAAAGAGAAAATGAACTTTTGCCTGTAGTTTTCATTTGTTTTTTTTTATTTGTTTTTTAACATGAATTTTAGTCAGTCCTTGTGTTGCTAAAACAGTCTATTTTAAGTTGTTATTTAAGATAAGAGCTGGATTTATTCTTGCTGCTCTGAATTCCCTTGGTCATTTTGACAGTTTTATTGGTTCCTGAAAAGGGGATGTGTAATTGTAAAACAACTGTAAATGTTTCACTTTTGATCCTGTAAAAAAATATATAGTATTTTGCTTTCGGGTATATTTTTACGACTCGCTTTAAAAAAAAAAAAAAAATGTCTTGGTCTATCCGTTTTTTTTTGTTTTTTTTTAAAGCGAGTCGTAAAAATATACCCGAAAGCAAAATACTATATATTTTTTCATAGGATCAAATGTGAAACATTTACAACATTTTTTCACTAATTTGTATTTATTTTTCTCCCTCTCCATGTGTGTGTTTGTGTTGATTGATTCACTCATTCAGTCATTTTTTACGGTTTATCAACCCTTTAAAAGTTATGTAATGTCAGAAGAAAAAAAAAACTAGATTGTAAGAATTTTTATTCTTTTTTTTAGAAGATAATGTTTCAGTGTTAAAAGTCTTACTAATTAATCCATACGTGGTGGAGAATAGGTAGACTCATACCTTTCCTCAAAGTATTTACGCGTAAGTGAATATAACGAACATATCGGGAATTGAAACTCGGCTCTCCGATTAACAATTCTGATCCATTACACCACCCGCACATCCAAGCTTACAGCACCTGGTATTTCCAAGCTGTCACCCATCTAGTTACTGACCAAACTCGGCGTTGCTTAACTTTGGGAATCGTACAGGAACCGGCGTTTCAACGCGATGTGGCCGTAAATCCCCTCTATGTATATGTGCATGTCTATGTATGCGTGTGCATGTGTATTTGAGTGTCTGTGTGTATGTGTATGCATCTATATATTTGTGCCTATATGTGCATGTGTATGCTTTTGTGTGTGTGTGGAGATGTGTGTACGTGCTTGCGCCTTGCTTGCAAGCCATTGTTTTTCTTTTAGTTTTCATTAATATTTACGATGCTGTTGTATTTTATTCTTTTTTATTAATGTTTACCCAATGCAAGGCTCAAGAGCCACTCGATATGCAGGATTACAGAGTGAGGTAATGTAAAATAAAGAAATATGAAGTGAGGGAAAGGAGAATAGATAACGACTAATCTTGACTTTAAGAAGTTAAGATTGGAGTGTTCGGGGGTGGAGAATAAACTTCGGGTTATGTTCCATAATGCAGCGATTCTTTGGAATGAAACAGGTTTTGGAATTTCTCTTTATAATTGGAATACGGACAGAATTAAATGTCTTCACTGTGAACTTAAAAAAAAAAGCAAGTCTTTTCTTTGTACAAGGCTAATACTGTTGGAGCACCCAATGAAGATTAAACGTACTACAGTCGTCTGCAAGCCTCGCTTGTAGGATATCGCCCCACGTTAAATAGGTTAGTAATATTAATTAAACTTGGCTAATTTTAGTAGAAGGTCAAAATGCTGGTCATCCAATAAAGAGCTCACTACAAAGAAACTAATATCGATTCAACAGGTTAATAATTTTCTTATATGATTTAAAACATTGCCTGTGAAAGACGTAATATTCAGTATTTCTCAAAACTTGTATAGACACTTTTACAGTGGATAGATAAGTCGCTTTCTTTTCCGATTTACACATGAGTATTACTAATGCCATCCAGGCTTAGCTTTGAACAAAGTTCATTCTGAAATGCAACTGGAAGTATGAAAATGCATTTTTGAAGTTCAAAGGCGGTAGCGAAGAGCGTTTCATACAGTTCAACCCACGTAACGTACAATCTCACAAATTGGAAATAGATTTGAAGCTGATGGTACTGTACACTATGGACACAAGTACAGTTCCGAAAGACCACGGATATCCACCTGTGAAGCAAGAAAGAGCGATGGAAAATTTTCACGCAGAAGTTCAAGAAACTTATCTAAATATTGATTGCTGCTTGTGGTTCCATTGCGAACATCTTATCAGCAATGTCTCGATCATAATGGACATCAAGTCGAAAACATACGATGACAAAATCTTAAGAGAATGCTTTTATAATAAATACTGTGATCATGTGTTTTATTTAAATTAGATAAAGATGGCTCTAGTTGCTTGAATTAAAGCTTCAAAATGTGTATATATTTGTGAGACACATTGTATTTAAACGAAAGGTACAACGCTCGTTTTTGCAAAGACAACTTATGAGTTAGCAGGGATCTTAATAATGTCACTTAGGGCCACTCGTAGAAGATGAACTCAAGCAACTGGAAGTTTAAGCACTTATTCCTCTCGCTAACATTCCACAAACGGCTTGTCTTTTCGGCATTTTTACCATTTCCGAATAGGCCACTCCTTACTACCATTTTTTTTCTTTACTTTAAGATTCAGTTCTCCAGTTCCTCGTCAATACGCCCGTTTTTATTTATCTTAATCCAAGTGGTATAAGAAGGGAAAAGTCAAAAGGTCATAGGCGTTGTGTGTCCGGTGAGGTTTATCGCTGTCGAGTAACCATGACATTTGAAAAACGCTTTTTTGTTTAGAAATGACTGGGCTCATAGAAATAGACTTTCGTCATTTTCAAGTTAACGGCTTAGAGGTCGCCCCCCTTCTCCTCTTTTTATTTTGTTGTCCGACTAAATTGCTTCCATGTTGGGTTAGGGATAGTTACCCTGACTCATCTAATAAAAACAAAAAAACTTAAAAGATGATTTACAGTGGACATAACCTTATTGGTCGTAATTTCCACAGACGATTAGGTTAATTAATCCACTGATAATATTGTCTTAGAGGTATTTTTTATCATATGAGGTTTACAGCGCCAACAAATGTCAAAAAAAAAAAAAAAAAGAAAGCCTAATCGAAAATTTAATTTAATTGTTTCTTCTCGGACAAAGGTGTAGTTTGAAATCGTGTCAACATTTGCAACGTTTACCTTGGTCTGGCAGAAGGCAATGAGGGTGGAAGGAAAATTGAATTCATTGCACAAGTAATAGCCTGTAAGATTATTTACATTATTTGCACGTGAACTATTGTCCCCACCTTATTGCTGTTACCAAAACGTATCGGTCGCTGCGCCCTCCAGCCTTCATTAGGTGCATGTCCATCTGAGTAACCAAGAGGGAATTTCAAATTGAAATCTTCATTTAATCTATTGGGGTATATTGTTCTCGTTACACTGCTCATGTGTAGGGATATCACATCTCCTTCTTATTTAATACTGCTCAATAATTGCTACAGAGTCCAAGTACATAGTGCGCGGCCCAGGGATTGAACTCACAACTACTATGCCACGAAATTCACAAGCTAACGTGGGACAATTTTGAGTTTAGAACTGGAAGCTAAAACTTAAACCTAACTGTTGGCTACTGATGCACGGCAGAACTCATCAACAGACAGCTTAGTGAATTTGTTGACAAATTTCTTATGTATATTTTATTTTTCTCACTAACACCAAACATCCTCTGAGATATTTTTCCGTCTATTCGCGCAATCAATACGGAATTGTCTATTATTTATCTATGATCATAGCAGGTGGTGAAATAATTTGGTACGTAGCACCAAACTTGTTTTCGTACCTTTACTTCTAGCAACAACTATACAACTTTAGAGTCTGTCTATATTTCTGAGATGAAGTATTATGTACAGTATTTACATTAGTCGGACTATTGTCCTCATCTTTGTCGCCATATTTGTCACAACGTTCTAGAACACTGGGGTAGACTGTTCTAGAATAGTCTACCCCAGTGATCGAAATAAAGGGTTCAGTTCGAAATTCCAACCACCTGAAGAAGGCCGGAGCGTACAACGGCCGAAACGTTGTGACAAATATGGCGACAAAGATGAGGACAATAGTCCGACTAATGTAAATACTGTCTATACAACTTTGTTTATTTTGTGTTTATTCTGTTGGCTGCTGCTATACCAAGAAATTGGGGACTGGGAACACTCACAGTATTAAAAAGGTGTAACGTATGTGCTGACTTCCTAATATTTTGTTTTTCTTTTTCTACTACGTTTTCTTTTTATTTGCACATTGTGCCTTCAGGCCATAAACGATCATGGATTTCCACATCTTTTATTGTTCTTAGTTAGGTGTGTCTTTTAATCATCTCTACCAGATCTCGTTCTGTCAGCCATTTACACAAACTCTTGACGTAGGTTACTCGCTGCTTTCATCGATCTTTCAGTATTTCCCATTAATGTCAAATTTCCCCAGACCTCTTTCCTCATTATATGGATAAAAGTTTCAACTGTCTGTGATTCTATGTATAAACGTCCTTTTTGTTTTCATTTTCCTTAAAACTTCCTATTTATTCAGATGTCCAATCCATGGTATTCTCAGAATCCTTTTTTGAGAATCACATTTATATTGTCTCAAGTCTTTTCTTCTTCTGAGAGAAGAGACAAAGTGGTGGTATTATTATTATCATTAGAAGAAGAAGACGAAGAAGAAGAAAATGGCTTCCTAACAGCGTTTTTGCCTGTTAAACTTACAAAGTTTCAGTTAACTTCAGATGTTTATTACCGTACTGGATAACCTTATCGTAACTTTGAACCGAATACTTTATTCGGTACGTTAAAGAACATTATACATTTATTTTTTTTTATTTTTTTTTTTTGTTTTCCATGCTTAAGGGATGTCTCGTATCAGGTGATGTTTACCAGTCTTATTCGTCCTTATGTTGCTCAGCCGTTTCTTCCAGTAAGCCATTTATAGGCGAGTTTTCAGCGCTACTAAACCAGGACTTGTTCTTACAACTAACAGCTAAACAGATTTGGATTAAATCCTTATAGAAAGCATATCTTATTCCCTGGTTATTGGGATTTCGATCCCTGGTAATACTGAAAAAGCAAGTCATATAATAGCCGTGCAATATAAATAGCAAGGTATATAATGGCCTCTAAATTCGTTTATTACAGAACGTTGCTGTAGTCTTCAAATAGATGGAAGCATTGTTGTAAATGGACCATGAATTTTCTACTGAAGTTAAGTGGCTACTATTGAACGACCTCTTATATATTTTTATTTTCAGCAATGATTCATGAAATTCTCTCCAAACGGGATTTCATAGTTCAACCAGTAAGAAAGGAAGACACAGACTCTTAAGTTTGAAAGGTTGGTTTACTAAGCTTTTACTAATGTTAAAATCAAACAAGACGACAGAAATTATGACACCGAAATCCGAAGACGCATTGGCATAAGGAAAGATGTCTTTCAAAAGCTAAGCAAAGTATCAAAAGACAAAACCTTTTGTTAGAAATAAGGAAAAGAGTTTTATAACGTGATGATTGCCATGTAATATTAAACAACCTATATGACAGTGAATATTTTCATTGATCGAATGATTCATTTTCTACGACTTATCAACCCTTTGCTGATTATTTAAAACCGGAAAATAGTACTAGATTGTAATATTTTCCCTTTCTAATATAATGATTTAGTGACGCAAGTCTTACTAATTAACCCATAGCCGGGAGGAGAAAACATGGGTTCATACCTTTCCCAATGGTATTTCAGCGTAAGTCAATATAACGAACTCAACAGGAATTGGAACTCGACTCTGATTAACAATTCCGAGTCATTATCCATTACACCACCCGCACATCCAAGCTTAGAGCATCTGGTATTACCAAGCGATCAACTATTTAAGTACCGACCAGACTCAACGTTGCTTAACTTCGATATTTGAACTGGTATTTCCGTACTGTATACCCAGTGAATGCTGGACAATTTCCTCACAGTTTAAGAGATGATTGAGACAAGCGGGATTTGTTTCGACTGAAGGTTTTTTGAAAAAAACATGGACAGAAAATATGAGTAATGGGAAAGTTTTAAGGAAAATGGGGAAAGAGACAGTTTTACTTGAAATTTCTAGAACACAAAGTCGAAAGCGGGCTTAGACAGCAGATTTTTCGCCCTTTTCTTTGTACTGTTAAAAAAAGACCCTTTCTTAACATATGAATAAGGCTTATTTCGACCAAAACGTTGGGTTAGCAATACAAATAGAAAACATATGTTCAAACGTATTGTCCAAAGTAACCACCTGAAGAAAACTGGAGGCCACAACAGCCGAAACGTTGTAAATATAACAGTCAAGTATGCTGCTAGAAAGGCATATAGTATAATAATAATAATAATAATAAAGTGCCTCCTTATTGATATGGCAGTCCCTGCAGACTGCAATGTATCTTTGAAGATATTCAAAAAGCTGTCAAAATACAAGGGCTTTGAAATAGAAATCTCGAAAATGTGGCATATGGGAACATCAACAATCCCTGTTGTAGTTGGAGCCCTAGGATTGGTTGTAAAATATTCCAGTAGACTAATTGAAGGGATTCCTGGAAGCCCATGCCTCAAAGAAATAGAAAAAATTGTTCACACAAATACAGCCCACACTTTACGAAGGGCTTTATCTATCTATATATATATATATATATATAGATAAAGATAGATGGAGGCAGCATAAGTGTTCTTTCAATAATATAAACAAAAGAAATCAGACTTCCCCTATCTAAATATTTTTGGCATTTGAAGGAAACAAATAGGACACCTAAAGTTAAATGGAAAATTATTAACAAGGCTAGAACATGTAAAACCTGGCATGACCCATGCCCTTTATGCCTCCATGAGAAATTGCACATAATTAAGCTTCTAAATAATAATAATCTATTAAACAATAGACACGAGTTAACGGTTTTTGTAGACATCATCAGATTTTTGGTTTGAACTATTAGCTAAAAACTAGCATACAATATAATAACTTGTTTAGTCCATAGCCCACTCATCAGATTCATGATTTGAATAATTAACTAAAAACATGCATACAATATAACACCCTTCATAATCCATAGCCGAAATAAATAGATTAAATACCCTAAAAAAAGATAACCCTTTACGAAGTCGTCAAAAAACAAACGTTACGACAGTTTTTGTTTGTTTGTTTTTTTTTTATATGCACAAAAATCCCTTTCATAAAAAAATAAAATAAAAAAATAAATAAATCTCCATAGACATGCAAACTAGACGAGGGTTAATACATCTTCCGTTTCAAATTTAGACACACCCACCTTTCACTGACTTGACATCTACGAAAGTAACTCTATACTGATACTTATTATTAACACCCAACACCCGCCTACCCAACTTAAACAATTCGCCCTAGCTGTTACCATGGAAATTTTGATTTCAATTTTTAAAACACGTAAATTTCAGAAACACGTTATTCCAAAAAAAAATTTCGCTTGAAGATGGAACAGAGCTTATTTTAACTCAATTTAATTTAAATAATTTAAATAATTATATTGAAGTTTTCGGCTCTTGTTTTGAAACATGGGACTTCTTATGTCGCGATTTGGAATCATATTTTTAAATAAATAATTATATATATATATATATATATATATATATATATATATATCAATGGAAAGTGTCATGATTCCATTCTAAACTTAGGTCTCTAGGCGGGCCCCAGAAAGAAATGTGTACACTCCAGATATCAAAGGAAATAAAAACAATAATAATAATAATAATAATTCCTCTCAGATGAAGAAGAGGCTTGAGGCAACAGAAGTAAAATGTTCAATTAAATTTAATGACTACAACTCAAAGTTTATGCATACTATTTTGAATTCCGTCCCCATGTATATATTAGTTCTACTATTACAAACGTTATTTTGTAGACACCATGTTTGACTAGACGACCTGTGTTGTTTTAAACAGCGTGAATTACGTCACACATTTGAGAAATGTAATTAAAAAAAAAGTACTCCCCCTTCTAAGGGTGGTGCCGGTCTGTACTGATGATTGCTTAAAGCATGAAATTGCTAGTCATATATACAGTGTTAACTTTGTTCGCACTATAGGTACGCCTATCGTTCCGTTCACACTCTTTCCAATATTTTGAATAGGTGTAGATGAGAGAGAGAGAGAGAGAGAGAGAGAGAGAGAGAGAGAGAGAGAGGGAGAGAGATAGCTCAGTAGAAATCAGTGATTTGTTTCGGTAGAAGACTTTCTATAATTTTTATTAGTGATACTTGTTGTTTCCTTACTTTATGTTAAATATTTATCAAATATATCAACAGGTCTCTCTCTCTCTCATTTTTTTTTATCTCATTTAGACTATGCATGGCCAGGCACACAGTGGCAGCAGTAAACCAGACGCGTTCCCTAACCATTACCCAACGCTGCGACGACCCAGTCTGCTATACTGTTAATGTCTTTATTAAAGAATTCCTTTGCAAATTGTTTAGATATGTGCGGTGTCATGCTTAATAGACTGTTGATATTGTATATGAATTTATACCACGGTCCTCTTCATCTTCATTCAACTGATTGAAGCAGAAAAAATAATGGCTTACTCAAGAAGAATAAAACGAAGGAAAGATAAAGAAAGACGAAGTAAAGAAAAGAAGAAAAGAAAAAGAAAAGAAAAATAGAAGGAAAAAAAGAAAAGAAAAATAGAAGGAAAAAAAGAAAAGAAAAATAGAAGGAAAAAAAGAAAAGAAAAATAGAAGGAAAAAAAGAAAAGAAAAAGAAAATAGAAAAATAAAAAGTAAAAGAGATGAAGAAAAGAGAAAAAGTAACTGAAGAAAGAGCAAAGTAAAGAAAAAGAAAGAGAGAAAAATTAAAAAGAAAAGAAAATCGAAAAAAGAGGAAAAGGAAAAAGACAAGAAAAGGGAAGAAAAAGAAAAGAAAAAAGAAAGGGGCAAAAAAGAAAAGAAAAAAGAAGTAAAAGAAAAAAGAAGTAAAAGAAAAAAGAAGTAAAAGAAAAAAGAAGTAAAAGAAAAAAGAAACGAAAAAAAGAAAAAAGGAGGAAAAGAAAAAAAGAAGTAAAAGAAAAAAAGAAGTAAAAGAAAAAAAGAAGTAAAAGAAAAAAAGAAAAAAGGAAAAGAAAAAAGAAAAGAAAAAAGAAAAAAGGAGGAAAAGAAAAAAAGTAAAAGAATAAAGAAAAGGAATAAAAAGAAAGATAAATAGAAAGAAGTGTAGAAAGGCATATCAAAGAACTTGAAAGAGAAATGGAAGAGAGAAAAAAGAAAGAAAATACCCTGCAGAGATTTTTTATTATCATTATTATTCTCGCCATAAATGAATACTTATAAAAGTCGCATGACTAAAATGTGTTTGGTCAGAGTGACATATCCAACCTCTGTGTCTTGACACCTACGCATGATAAGTATTGTGAACAGTTACATATATTCACTCAGTCGGATGTGTTCTCAGGCGAACCTTCTTTAAGCAGTGATTAAAAAATAAAAAAAAATGATGGCCACTTCTTTTTATTTTGTTTGTTTTTTCTCTTACTTAAAAATATTAATTTAAAACAATTATACACGCACCATTTTTCTGAATATCGATGCAAATCTGATATAGAACAAGAATTGAATCAACTATTTCGTAAAATTTCGATTTGAAAAAAAAAACATTATGACAAACCCACAATTAATGAACAAAGGAAACCTTTCTCAACTTAGGGCTTAAAAATTCTCTAGCTTACTGGACGCTTATACTTGAGTGTGCATTGCGTTTGGGTGTGTGTCCAGTTTCTAAAACGATGTCCGTATTTAAGAACACTGTGAGCAAAGACGAGGGTTTTTAGAGAAAATGGGAACAAAATAGAAACTAATACTTAGCATCAGGAAAATATGGCTGAAATTTCTGGAGCACCTAATGAGGATGAAGGGCTTCGAAAAGCTGATACTCACAGGATGGATTGAGGGAAAGTGAGATAGAGGAAAACAACGCATAACATAATTAACTTGGGTAAATAGGATGGCGAAACAGAGTTTAGGAGAAAAGACAAAATTTATTAAGAAGGACAGGAAATTTTGGAGAGCCATGATTGCCTACGTCATGAAACGACACGACACATGAAGAAGATAAAGAAGAAATAGCTTACGATATCTAATCATCAAATATTAATCCGCTATAACTGATCTCTCTATATTTAAAGCTTAAATAAACAAGCCTTAATCTCACGCTGGTAATATTAATTGACGATTAATTCGAACTTTATAAAAGGGTAAATAAGGATTTACTTATAGGTGGTTTCTCATATTTTAATAATTTAGTAAATATTTATAAATTTATGAATAAAAAATTGGTTTTCATAGCCATTTCTTTATAAATTGGTAAATGATAATTAAAACAAATGCAATACTATAGTTATATTAATTTTTAGAATGTTGTAAATATAAAATCCTTCCTATAAATAAACAATCTAATAAAAAATTAGTTTAATATTTTTGTTTTAAATTCACTAGGACAAAAAAAAATGTATAAATTCATTTTAAAACAATGAACACTGATGAGGTGTAAAGGTAGTTATTATAACAGCGGTGGAACAGTCCTTTTTTGACACTTCGTTATTTTGCGAGCAAGATGGTCTATGTTTGCTCCCCGCCAAAAAAAAATGTAGACGGAGTCCAGTAATACATTTAACACCTCTTGCCAACCTTGACAGGGACTAGTCAACTCATTATTTTAACACCTTTTGTCAACCTTGAAAGAGGTTAGTCAGTTCATTGTGTTATAGTTCATGTCAAAATTAGCAGGAGGTAATCATTATTTTTTATAACCCTTGTCAATCATGTGAGAAGTCAGTCAGTTACTTTTATTTTTGATTTTTGGAGAGAAAAAAAGTGTTCAAATTACGCCTAAGAAAGCATATCCCATTGTATAATCTACTTGATGGAACAGTTTTCAGATTTGACTTAAAATACCGCTAACATAAGTCGTATAAGAGAACTTCAACTGGACAGACGACCAAAGAAAATTGTTTACCTGTGGTCTCTCTTCTTGACACCTACTCATTGTATATTTCATAAACAGATGCCAACATTTAGCCTGAATCTTCAGCTTTGTTTTACCTGCTAAACCAGTAACTCAGAGTTGCCTTTTTAGCCTCAAGAAAAATCATCAAAACTGGTTTTTGCTTGCTTTCGCCTGAAAAGTTTTACATCAAGGACAGAACACTATGAACGTGGCTGAATCGTTAGAACTGAGATCAGAGTTCGAATCATCGTCATCGTTGATTTGTCTTTAATAGTAAAGCCTCTAATAACTTTAACCATATGTCAGACAAAATGAACTAGTCTCTATAAAAGTTACTATTAGCTTGAGTCATAAGTCATTTCCGTTTTTGGTAACCGACTGTAATGACGAATGTAATGACAAATGTATCAACTTAACTATTAATCGGCTTACGGCAACATCCCTTACGATTACCAAAGTTAAGCAACGTCGAAACTAGATGGGTGACCGCTTGGGAATACCGGGTGCTGTAAGCTTGTTTGCGCAGGTAGTGAAATGGATAAAGGCTCGGAATTGGAGTTTAAAGAACCGAGTTCCAATTCTCGTTTTGTTATATTTACTTATATGCGTAAATACCCGAACGAATCCACCTCTTCTCTCCCAGCCATTAGTAAGACTTATCATTAAACCATTATTATCTCTTTCCACGAAAAAAAAATCTTTCAATTTAAAAATATTTTCTGGCTTTAAATAACCTGCAAAGGGTTGATAAACCGTAGAAAACGACTCAAACAATTAATGCCTATTAATCATAATTGACAGTTAAGATTAAATTTGGAGTACACTAAAATACCATTGTTTTTGCACGGCAGTGACAGCGTACAGAGAGGATTAAGGGAAAATGTTGTTGTTTCCTATGGCAATGCAAGGCTGTGTACAGAAAGGATAACATAAGGAAATAATTTTGAATTCGGTTGATCTTTTCTTCTTCAAACGCCATATTAACTTGAACCCGTTATTAGCTTCTTTTGGTCGCTACAAAACACTTTGAGGAGGAAAACTTACCTTTTTTTTTAAACCTAGATTCAAAATTTCTTAGAAAACCTTTTTTCTTCAAAACCTGCGGATTTTTTACTCGAAAGCTATCGAAGAGCTGCCTGATAAATGTCAACAAGTCATTACAAATATTGGTGGATCTGTATCTGAATAAAATATAATTGTACATTTCTTCATTTTTATTTGTTTTGTTTCTTTTTAAGAATAAAGTTTATAAACAAAAGCGGAAATTATTTACGACTCAATCTCATACCATGTGTTTACTCTTTTTTTGTAATTATGGCCTTGAGCCAGACGTAACTAATAATTTCAGTAGTGAATACTTTGTGCCTGTATCTTGTTGCATGCGTGATTGCACGTGAAAAAAAAATGAAGGCGGGTTATGAATAAAGAGAAAATATGTGGATTCGACTGAGTGGGTGGGTGCGACCAGTGTTGAGTTGATACATATGTCTGCATGAGGTTTATGCCATAAACCAAGGTCCATTATTCTCATGGAAGACATGGACGGGAAAGAAGTGGTTAGTAACACTCGAGTTATTTCTCACAGTTTAAACTTGCTACAGACGCTTATTATAAGCGTGAAAAGTATTTCTTATTTTACATCACTGCATAACTTGTTACCCAACAGGGCTTGCAAATAGCGACCTGGGCTTAGATTTGAAAGACTATAATATTAAATTGGCTTTCCTTTCTTTAGTAACCTTGGTTAGCATAGCTTACTCATTTAGTGACCCAATACAAGGACCACTCAAGCTAGCGGGTTACTGAACGAAGCTGTTATATGAACGTAAGGATTGATTGATTAATTCCTTTTTACATGTTATTTAAAGCCAAAAAATATTTTATTGATTGTAAGAATTTAAAAAAAAATAATGGTTTTATCGATAAAAGTCTTACTAATTAACCCATAGATGGGGGAGAATAGGTGGATTCATAACTTTCCCAGGGCTATTAAGTGAATATAACGAACCCAACGGGAACTGGTACTCGGCTCTCGAATTCACAATTTCGAGCCATTATCCATTACACCACCCGCATATCCAAGCTTAAAGCACCTGGTATTCCCAAGTGGTCACCCATCTAAGTACTGACCAGGCTCGACGTTGCTTAATTTTGGTGATCTTATATGAACCGGTGTTTCAACGTGATATAGCTATAAGCTTGAACGTAAGGAAGTAAATAGTGCAAATAGATTATTATGAGAATATATTAATATGCCTCGTGTCAAACACAGCGAAGGATTGGCCTATATTTAAAAAAAAAAGCCACCTGATTTTTAACGTATTTTTTTTTTAATCAGTTCACCGTCTTAATGGCATTATCGCCTTACTTAAGGCGATAATGCCACTAAGACGCAAGGGGACTACTGAGAATAAACGAGAATGAAAATAGTTTAGAAGGAACTGCAAACCAAGTCATAAACAAGGAATAAACCTCTACTCCTGTTCAGAAGACCGCGAAGGACTGTGAACTAGTCGATAGGCGAACCTATCTACTCCTATTGAGGAGGAAAAAATAAATAAATAATTAGTAAGTAAAATTTCAGGATTCTGGGGGATAGACTTGACTTTAAAAGAAACCGGATATCCAACCCTAAACAGAGAACAAGTGATAAACCTCTACTCCTTAATAATTGGGTATCTAATCATCGTAAGCGAGTTAGTGTCATAAATTCGATCTTCAGTCGATGCTGCCACTATTGCGAAAATATGCCGAGATTATGGCTATGAATTTATTGTATGTATTATGAGGCACGGTGGAGTAATGGATAATGACTCGGATTGAGGAATCGGAGAGCCGAGTTCGAATTCCAGTCATTACATTCACTTGCTAACACCCTTGGGAAAGGTATGAATCCTCTTCTCCTCCTAGCTATGGGTAAATAGCAGGACTTGTATGGCAACTGGTCTACCGCAGAAAGAAATGGCAACCTACTGCGGGAAAAAAAAATCTGCCTCGTTAGTCATGTATCGAAAGATACATGATCGCCTACACGTGTATTACGCATGGCACATAACTAACTATGTATGCCGATATATATATAGAGAGACAAAGAATTCTTCTTTGTGCAATGTTCCCTCAGGATGTAGGCGATCGTGACTCTCCACAACTTCCTATCTCTTATAAAAAGAAAAATATTACTATCGCTTCAACTCCTTATTCAGCCATTCATTTATATATGCGAGTTAATTAGGTTATTCGCTGCCATCCCATGTCTATCAATATCATCTGTGAGTGTTAAAATTTCCAGGCTTTCTTTCCTCATTATGTTTGTTTTCTTATCCGACAAAGACTCTTTCTATACCGTGTCTCTTCAGGACGTGGGCGAATACACCTCTTCACAACTTCCTATTCATTGTAGTTTAAAATCTCCTTACTGTTCCTCTTGGTCCTTGTTCTGCCATCGATTTATACAAGATCGTTCGGTTACTAGCTTTTTTCAAGTTATCAATTTCGTCCTTAATATTTCTTGTGAGTGTCAAATTTTCCAAGTCAGGTTTCCTCGATTTGTATCACAGAAATTTCAAGAGTCTCTTTACCTTAACAGTTCATAGTTTCTCACATAGTTAATCCATGGTGATTTTAGCAACTTTCTTCTTGACTGAAGACAATACTTCAATAAATTGTAATCTTGTCTTCCATGATATGATACACCAAATTGTGCCACTCAAAACGCCAACGTTTTATACGCGTTAGCCACCAGCGAGAGAGAAGTGATTAAGTGACAACACAGTAGCAGGCGTTGTCATTCAACTAGCGAACACTTATTAGACTAGGTTTTTAGTTGAGACAGCTGTGCCTTTGACTTAAGCATTTGTAATCGGTATTCAAGCCTCAAATTCAAATGATGCTCAAATTCAAAGTCTGTTTTACAAATATGATTAATAAAATTAACACCACTCTTTGTATTTACACAGTATAGTCAACTGCAGTACGTACATGTCTATCTACCTCCCTATCACAGTTGTACAGATCTATCTATTTCGGCCTGTTCACATCTATCTATCTATCTATCTATCTCGGCCTGTTCACTATCTATCTATCTATCTCGGCCTGTTCACTATCTATCTATCTATCTCGGCCTGTTCACTATCTATCTATCTATCTCGGCCTGTTCACTATCTATCTATCTATCTATCTATCTATCTATCTATCTATCTCGGCCTGTTTACTATCTATCTATGCCTGTTTATTTTTTTTTTTTTGTTGTTTGTTTTTGTTTTACGTATTACACAATTTCAAAGATGAAAATTGGAAGTTGGTACAAACGTTAAAACAGAATGTTGTCAGGATCCCTTCCCAATCGGAGACACTCCAAGAAAGAAAAAAAAATACTCCCACTTTAACACCTACTTAAGCAGTAAACGTCTCCGACCGACAAGTCAGCCAGCCGTGTGTGGTGGGGTGAGGTTGCGCTAGGAAGAACGAAGAGGGGTGTGTTATGAGACGGTCTACTGAAAAAATACAGTAGATAATTTAAATAAGAGAAAAAAAAGACCCTATTTTTAGCAGCATTTGGGGTCTTCTCTTGTCTTGGCAAGCAAATCATATCAGAACCTACCTCAGTAGATAAGAGAGAAGAGAAAGAGAAATTCTTGGCCGCTGACGACTGTGATCCACTGATAGACAAAATAGTTTATATATCTACATGTGTATTTAGCTACCTTTATTTTGTAAAAGGATAATCCAAGTTGCGCAGGGGATGGGGACGTTGAATGGGTAGAATAAAAGTGTTTTATTCCCACTTAAGATCTCGCTATCATTCTCACACTGAACGAAAGCGAATTAGACTATATACACATACATACACATTTTTAAAATACATGCCAAACGTATCGTTAAAGAAATAATGGATTTTTATATTTAATTTGAAATTTTTAATTTTTCGAACACGGAGGCCAGTAGAAGCAATATTCACGGTTTAAAGTCATAAAAGTGGGGCGTTTATTTCAAATACGAGTATCCATTGTAATAACGTTTGAAATAATAATGTGTATGTAAATTATTTTCAGATAAAGTGTATTTGTAAAGGACTAAAATGAATAAAAAGACAAGAGCAAAAACTATTCTTAGCCGACGCATTTAGTCTTTATTGCCTTGATAAAGTCCCACGGAGAACGAAACGCGTCGACTAAAAATAGTTTTTCCTCTTGCCATGTGTGTGTGTGCGCGCGCGCGCCTTTGTTTAGGCATATAGATACCTATATGCACGAAATTTCGTACATACAAACACGTGCATAGGTTTCTATGAATATGCACATGCATGTGTATCTATACACACATACACAAATACATATGTATACATATGTGTATGCACGTGAACACACGCATACATAAGTACACAGAGATACGCCGCTACACGTATGCAAACACATAATCAATATGTGCACCACCCACAAAAACATTATGCAGCAAAAATCCAATATTACCTCATGTGGGTATAATCTATTTCAAGCTAACACTGCTATATGCCAGCTATCCCCAGTCTAAGACTGTCTGAAATGGTGTTTTTGAAGTTGGTTTAGAGTTGGTGAAAACCTATGGAGCCACTTAAGGGACGCCTCAGTTTAGATAAGGAGTCTGGGTTATATATATATATATATATATATATATATATATATATATATATATATATATATATATATATATGTGTGTGTGTGTGTGTGTGTGTGTGAAAGAGAGGGAGAGAAGGGATATTATACAAAATGGCTGCTAATTCCTGCTGTAGACAACCGCACTGACATTTTGTCCTTCATCACCCACTGACCAAACTGAACAGACCTTAGTTACAATTTCTGAGAGAAAACACAGTCGATCACGAAGATTTGTGACTTCGAATTGGCACAAGCATCGACATTGAAGGCTTTCGAAGTTTCGCCCATATCAGCCTTCACTTACAAGGTTTGGGTCAACAAGTGGTTCAGATTTCAGACACTTTCCAACGGACCCGATAACATCAAGAAGTCTTCTCCCTAACAAATCAGCCATAGTTGGATTCGAACCCGGTTGTCATTTTGAGACTGTTCAAAGTCCTCTGGTAATAACTGGCACAACTGTCATATCTACATTCTGCCACTTTTAAAGTTTAATGTCCAGACATTTTTTCCACTGGTTCACTTCCTTTCAATTTTTCTTTTCACTCTTTCGGGAAAATTACATCAACTTTAACAGATATTTTCTTTGATTTATTATTTTAAGGAAAAGAAAGTAAGAAAAGGGTGAGAGTAAAAGAAAGAAAGAAAGAAAAGGGTGAGAGTAAAAAGAAAAGGGTGAGAGTAAAAGAAAGAAAAGGGTGAGAGTAAAAGAAAGAAAGAAAGAAAGAAAGAAAGAAAGAAAGAAAGAAAAGGGTGAGAGTAAAAGAAAGAAAGGAAGAAAACGGTGAGAGTAAAAAGAAAGAAAGGAAGAAAAGGGTGAGAGTAAAAAGAAAGAAAGAAAAGGGTGAGAGTAAAAAGAAAGAAAGAAAAGGGTGAGAGTAAAAAGAAAGAAAGAAAATGGTGAAAGTAAAAGAAAGAAAGAAAAGGGTGAGAGTAAAAAGAAAGAAAAAAAATGGTGAAAGTAAAAGAAAGAAAGAAAAGGGTGAGAGTAAAAAGAAAGAAAGAAAAGGGTGAGAGTAAACAGAAAGAAAGAAAAGGGTGAGAGTAAAAGAAAGAAAGAAAAGGGTGAGAGTAAAAAAAAAGGGTGAAATCAAAAGAAAAGTGTGAAAGCAAAGGAAAAAAAAGACATGAAAGGAAAAAAAAAAAAGAAAAACAAAAGGAAGCAGAATAAAAAGAAAAAGAATGGGACACTCCTACGTGGTGTAATGTTTTACAAGCTTATCTCAGTAGATCAATTACGACTGAATAGTGTATTCGATCCTCACTGGATGCCCTATACTTTCGGCCTTGTGCCACACCTAAGCTGCTCTTAGAAAAATCACCATAAACCAGGTTCTGTCTTTTCTTTGACACAATTAAAATAACAACTGTATCCATTGCTAGTATCGACTAGCCAGTAATCATCTTCCCAAATGAATACGAGTTTTAGTAAATTTAATTGAAAAACAGCAACTGGGAGGGATATCGAAAAAGATAAATATTACAAAATGCTACAAAGGATAGGAGCTTGTGGAGAGTCATTATCGCCCACGTCCTGAAGAGACAAGATACATAGAAAAACAGCTGATTTCAGTTAACCGATGCTTGCAGACACATTTCACAAGCCATTTCTTACAGTTTGAATCCTCTTGTGTGCGAAACTAAACTTAGCTTAGAAAATATCTTAAGAGTGTTTGCTGCAAAGCGATAATTAAAGAAACTAATTTTGCAGGCTATTTTTAGTTAGTTTGGTTCTACTGTATGCTTCCCAATTGTGGCCTTGTGTCAGACTATGATAGCGATAATAAATATACGCAACACTCGGTTACTGTACAATGATTATTACAAAGTTCAATTTGCAGGACATTGCTAGTAAGTTCAGTTCTTGCTGAGAGATCAAATAGTGTTGCCTTGAGCCAGACTAACCAAAGTTAATTATTTATAATATCTCAGAGTGTATGTTTGATTTCTTTCAAAATTCCAGGATCGGCTTTTTGAATGGGCGTATGGAGGCGGCCTGAGAGGAGGAAAGAGAAATGGCTGTGTGTGCGTGAGAGAAGTCACAAAGTAAGAATTAAAGAGACTGTGAAAAGAAAAGGAGAGACAGTTAATATATGTACACTTATGTACATACGTATCATAGGTATGCATTTTTCCCTCGCTTACAGCCACGGCTTGCCTTAAGCCACCCCCGACTTTAGGGTGGGGCTTTGAAAACCTGTTTTATGCTATGGTTCTATGTAGATCTATAACCAGACCACGGTGAGCGAATGCTCGTTTGAGGGCAATAAGAGTGAAAGAAAGAGTAATGTGTAATAAGAGAGAGGGAGAGAAAAAAATAAGGAAAGAGATTGCTTTAAATGAAGAAGAGAAAGAGGAGTGTATAGGTAATCTATAAATACGTATGTATACATGTACAGTAGGTATGCATTTTTCTCATGCAGTCACGGGTTGCCTTAAACCACCCCCGATCTTATGGAGTGTAGGTGAAAACCCGTTTACGTGAGGGTTTTATACGAATCTATAATTTGGCCAGAGTGAGAGAGGGTGGAAATGATAGATATAAACGTAGAGTTGACATAAAAGTAATAAAAAATGGTATGTTATTGCTTTGAATTGAACGACATCCGTACGTATCTAGTGGGACTAAAGACCTGCTAGACAACTAAGATCATATTTCCTGTAGCCACTTGGTTAATTTCGAACTTTGAAAAAAAATAAATAAATAAAATCAGAATTTATAATTCCGTTTTTTTTTTTAAACGGATATTTTAAAAAGTATGTATAAATATATGCAAAAATATATAAAACAATGTGGTGGAAGGATAATAAAAATTATTACTCACTGTAAAATGGTGGATCAAAAAATATATAACAACAAAAAAAAATATATATATAACAACAAAAAAGGGCTCACTAGTTATTGCACCTCGCCAATCGAGGACAAAAATGTAAATATGAGCACAACGACTATAAAAAGAAGAGAAAAATATATATATTACTAAAGAATAAGTACTATAAAAATCAGATTATATTTAGATCCAACGGCCATTCCTTTTGCTTATGGAGAGAAGGCTGTTTAGACTTAATATAAAGTGTCACAAGACTTCTCATATGGTAATCCGAATGGGCTCTGCTGATTATAGTAGAATCAAATTATCGTTTTATATATACTTTTAAAAATGCACATTTTAAAAGCCTAATTATCAAGTACCCACAGATTATTTATATACTGAGTTTTAACACATTCTGACTTTTGTCCCTTGCCCCAACAAAATTTTCCGACTCTGGCCTTGTACCAAACTTAGTTAAACCCTTATGTAGTTGTGTAATTCCCAGTTTCAAACAATTATTTTTTCTACGACAAGTTTATTTTATTCCAGATTAAACATATACTCCTATTATTTTTTAGTAAAAAAAAAAAAAAAAATAAAAAATAATTCCGACCGGCATGTCTAATCCAGACGGTACCTTTATTTGAAAAACCAGCTGACTAAATTTTCTTTTTCTTTTCCATACACCAATTTATTTTATTTTTCATTTTTTCCCAATCTCTCTATTCCAACCTGTTCGTTTATTTAACCCTCCCTCCCACTATTTTTTTTTGTTGCGAATACAAATTAATTTTGCATTAATTTTTCCAACCTACCAACTTTAAAGTATTTTGAATATAAAGTTTCCCTGAGATAGACAAACTGTCTTCCCTGGGGTAACACATTCTTCCTCACTCCTGATTGAAACAAAACAGAACATACTAAATATCAACTAGGTGCCTGATTAGTGGTCGAGGAAGTTGCGTACTTAATTGGGTGATTTGTACAAAGTACTAGAGATTTTTACTTTTTTCCTATTTTATCGGCCACTTTATGGAACTTTGATGGGATAGTCCATTTCGGATCCCCTTTCCTTTCTCTATTATTCAGACTGTTTTGATTGATTATGGTCAGATGCTATGAACTGTAAGGTCAATGCGAATGCTCATCTTAAGAGCGTAGAAACATTTTCTGGAATCACAAGAAATGCAATACTGACTTTTGAACCCTAGAACACAATGTACCCCATGTCTGCACGTCCTCCTCCCGTAGACCCTGATTATTAATTTATACTCATTATTAGAAGTGTGCTTGAAACATGACCGAATATTCTTGCATAAAACTGCAAGAACTGATGCGGAAGGAGTTCCAAAACTGGAAAATACGAGAGGATAGGATAATTCCGGTCATCAGTCGCATTTACGCACACTAGGGTCCATATTAGTTATTTATTTGTGTCAAACGTAGCCTCATGTTGGGGTTAAAGATATAGGAAAGGCATGAAACCTGAAATATTTTTTCAATATCACCGTACGCAGGGAATTTCGTTTTTCAGACGAATTTCCAATTTCATCCCAGAACGCCCACAATAATGGACATGGAACTAACCTTCATATTCTCCAGCATTTATTTTTATACACCAAATACACGATGAGACAGAAATACCTCCCCAGAAATACCACCCGCATAATCGTAAGACATTAATTAGATGAAGACACCATTGACATTATGTAGGAGGTATTTCTGGGGAGGTATTCCTGCCACGCCCTTTTATTTAGTTTTCAGTATAATTCCACTCATTTTCAATGCAGTTAATTCATTGGTAAGTATTAATCATATCGATTGAATAGTATACAGTGAAAAATTCCATGTCATCAATAACATGGCAGTTTGTGGATTTATAACGCCGCCATCTTATATAGATAAATAGCCATTAAGCTTACCTAAGTCTGACACAAGGAAACTATAAGGAGCACTCATGAAGTTATAAGTCATTGCATTAAATAATAGTCTACCAGACTAGATTGTCAACCATCATTCCCATCTAGGTACTCGTGTACAGACTGAGAAAAATAAATAAACATATATGTTGATAGTTACAAGTCAGACAGATGATGAAGACCGTGCTACACTTATTTTTCAAATAAAGAGGGTTTGCCTTACTAGAAAATCAATACTGAAATTTTTAGTTAGGTTCGAACACCGACCAGTAGCACCGCTGGTTGATAATTCAACTGCAAATTCATCGTGCTAGTTTTGTTATTTAGTAAGAGGGGGTTCAAGTTTGTAGTGGTGTTCTCTGTCGTCAGAGAGCAAGGAAGCGTTTGGAGTTCAAATGAAGGTTTTGCTATTTTTTCGAACGTCAATGCAAATGTCCTGTAAAATATCTTGAAAAAAAAATGTTTAGTCCAGTCTAACTCTTGAAGAGAAGACAAATTTGTCCCCGCTGTAATTCAAGAGCTGTTGAAGTCTTCCACAAATATAGGCTTTTCCCTTTTTTTCGGGTGTGTCAAATGAAAATGATACAAAATTCCATCTGCCCGGAGAAACTGGTAAAGTTCACTATTTCTGCGCTAAGACATTTTTACAAAAATAAAATAAAATAAATATTCTGCATAAAATCCGAAATAAAAGCTGTCTTTCAATTTAGCCAGTCGTCGTATGCTTGTAAAATCCACCAAAGACGTACTGACAACAGTTGGTAATTCACATAGCAGTAGACCCGGATGGTCTAGTCAAAAGGCGTATGCAAAATCCACCATAAAAGCAGATTTGCAACTTTTGAAGATCAATATATTAGCGAAAGTGACACATTTTTTTCGGTTAAGCAACACTAGTTTTGGATAATATCAAATGGGCGATCAGTTGATAATACCCGGAGCTGTAGATTTTTAATAAATAAGTAGAATAAATTCTTCCTTCGATTGAGAGTTCGTTTAATCTCAGCCCTGATCAATTCAACGAGACTAGGGCTAAATAGAATGAATCCAATTGTAAGCAATTATGTCCTTTGCATATATTGTTTCCACAGTCATCGGATATTGATAGGTTGCCATTAGCAAACTGCTTGACTATTTTTCTCTCGTAGAAAAATAAAAAGGTTTTGAGAGTGACAGGAATTGTTTTCAGTGTGAGAAAAGCGTAAAAATACTTCAAGATAATAATGTATAATAATGACAAAATTTATAAATAGAAACAACATGAAAATGTTCAACAATATGCAATGCACGCTGAACAGATTAGAAACAGAAAGGAAAGAAAGAAAAGGTTTTCCTTAAAGTGTGTTGGTTGGTAGATAAGAGGTTGGCGCTTTGGTGCAATGTAACGCGCGTATATTGGACACACCTTTCTTCTGCAGAGATGCATCTGAAGTATAAAACCTTACACGGGGGCAATAGAGATTCGTAGAAGGGTGAAAATGTATCTAAGTCCCTTTTTGGTGGAAAATAATGAATATATTGGATACGCCTTTCTTATGCAGCGTTACACGATTAAGTGGGTAATAACCATTCATCAAACGATAAAGATAGGACTGACCATAAATTCCTAGGTCCCTTTTTTTCTGTCGCAAGCAAACAGGAGTTTCTTTTTTTTTCTTTTTTTTTTTTTTTTTTTACTTAAAATAACATTTGTCAAATTCTTTCCATTCATTAAAATCTCATTTATTACAAAAGGTCGATTTTATATATAAGTTTGATCATATAAGCCCTATTAGAATAATTTCGTACACATGTCCAGGTGCGTGTATGTATGATCTAATTACTTAAGGTATGAGACTGCCAGAAAACACGCATTAATAACTGTCCACGCTGATATACATCATATATTATTAAACACGCACACACACACACACATATATATATATATATATATATATATATATATATGTGTGTGTATGTATATGTATATATAATGCCATGATACTCAGTGACGTTGGCAATCATGATTCTCCACCGATTTCTTTTCCTTTAGTATCTGAGAATCGGCATACTATTTGGGGAAAATAGTGGAGTGCTTTCTACATGGTTTTGAATACGGAGTAATCCTTCTCTTAGACTGGCTACCACCCAAGGCTAAAGATCACGGTACTCTTCTATTTAAACGATAGCTGGAGGGAGAAGTGAACTCATGCTTTTCAAAACCGCGCATATATAATTAATAGTTAACTATCTTTTCTCTTCATTTTAAACTTAAAATTTAATATGCATAAATTATTATTTATAAATTCATTTCCCCGCAAAAAGTTCTTCTGATAATATTTTTAAAAAACTTTTAAAAGTTTGTTAAAGAAGAGTTAAAAAATAGATAATTTCAACAACAACAAAAAAATTAAATATATGCATAGATATGATTTTAAATAAGTGAACGAACATTATACCTTTTAAAAAAAAGCCTTAATCAAGAAGTGACAGCTAACAATAAAAAGCAATACTTGAAAATAAATAATGCGACATTTTCAAATGACAAAATAAAAGCGCAGACGAAATAAGAGAGAGAAAGAAAGAGGAGGTGAGAGAGAGAGAGAAGGAAATATTGAATTAGCGAACGACCAAAAATATATTCAACTTGTTTAGAAATCTTATCAAGAAAAAAATGACACAAGTAGTGGCAGCAGATAAAAACTATTTTGGAGGACGAAAAGAAATAAAAAAAAAATATTTAAAATATCCTTCACTCTACTCCTCAGAGAAAGTTTTTTTTCGTGGAAGGAAAAAATAGAGAAATTGAAGAGAATTAGCAAAATAAACATATTACACCTACCGTGGTGTGATGTGAAACTGTGTGAGTTTGTTGTCGTCGGAGTTTATATATAAGTCGAGCCTGGCTGGCCGTTAGCAAAGTTGGTTGGCTATCTCCAGACCCCGGTCTCCTCCGTCCCTCTAACTGAATGTCACTCCTACTTTTACAAAACTTTTTTCCCTCCTACCGTTATGTCTCTAACACCTCTTCCTACTATTAGATATTATTTTCTATCTCCGACTTCTCGACAGATTTTGACGGCAGGGGTGAGTGGACAACTGCGGGATGTGGTGGGTCGACAGCGAGATATAGGAGAAAAAAGTTGGAAACAAACACGCGAAAATACAGGGTAGGGAATGCAAAAGAAAGAAGTGGGGATAAAGAGACCGGGGAGAAAGAAAGAGAGACGGGGTTAGGGAATTGCGCGAAAGGGAAAAAGAAAACGAGAAAAGTTAAAGAGATTAAGAAAAAAAAATAACATGCATAAAGAAAAATAAAGATGCAATGAAAGATCGATAGGAAAGCGACTAAACGAAAAAAAAAGAGTTCATAATGAAAAAGAAAGAAAGAGAAAGAATTTGAGAAAAATAAGAAAAAGAAAATGAACTGTTTCGAAAGAATACGTAACAATTGCTTTATTTTTATTTATTTATTTTTTGCGCAAAACGATTTCTTTGCTCTTTTTTCCTCCTTCGTGTGTCTCACTGAACGAAAAATGTCAGAAACGAAAAAAAAAATAAATAAAAAAAATTACTAACAGGTGTTTTTTTGGTTTTTTTTTAATACAGTGTAACTCGGATATAAGAGACCCTGATATAAGAGAAACCCGGATATAAGAGAGGTTTTCTCTGGTCCCAAATTAGAGCCCATACTTACCTAAACAAAATAGACCAAACCCGGATATAAGAGAAACCCGGATATAAGAGAGATTTTCTCTGGTCCCAAATTAGAGCCTGTGTTAATGTATATAAAATAGACCAAACCCGGATATAAGAGAAACCCGGATATAAGAGACTTCTTCTCCGGTCTCGACAACTCTCTTATATCGGGGTTACACTGTATATCATTTGATTTTCCCGTATTTTTTATGCGTTTTTCGATATGCAAACGAGAGAAAGAATAAAATTAAAAGTGACATCAATTTTGTATTTTAACAAAAAAAAATAAAAAAAATAGCGTTTCTCGAATTTCGGGTCTGGTTCAATATGTAGTATCTGTTCTCCTTGTTTTACAAGGGATAAGGCACCTGCAACCCTGCGGCAACACTGTAACTAATTCTACACGAATTGATGTGGGGTCGGTGTAATATCGGCGCCAAGCGAGGTAAATATCTAATAATAACGTTTCTTGGATTTCGGGTCAGGATCAGTACGTAGTATCTGTTCTTCTCATTTTACAAGGGAGAAGGCATCTGGTCCCGGGGATTACAACCCTGTGGCAGCACCTCCCTAATTATGCACGAACAGAGGTGACGTCCATGTAGTATCGGCGTCAGCGTGAAAGTGGTTGCGGGGACTGAGCAATTTTTGTCCCTAGCCCATATGCATGCGTATGGGTGCCCCCCACATAAAAAAAAGATCTTGTGTTACCGCCTGCCTTAGTGAGGAGGCTCAGGTAAACAGATAATAATTCCTCGAATTTCGGGTCGGGATCAATGCGTAGTATCTGTTCTCTTCATTTTACACAGGAGAAGGCGCCTGGTCTCGGGGTTTACAAACCTGCAGCAACACCTTCCAGGTTGCGCTAAAAAAATAGCAATATCGATGCTAGTGTGACAGTGGTCACGAGGATTCGACAATTTTTGTCCATGGCTCAAATGTACGCGTATAGGCTGCGCACATTAAAATTGACCTTGTGTCACATCCTAAATTAATATAAAGAACAGTTTTTGTTTCTTAAAATCACCGTTTTTTATTAAATGTGTTTATTTTTGCATTTATATTAAGTTTAATTTAGAATGACACAAAGTCACAGAGCACGCAGTTAGAATCAAACTCTTACAGTGTTAAACAGAAAAGAGAGACCAGCTTACTTCACAGCACAGTTCGAAATACTGTCTCTGGCTCATAATAGTTGCGACGTTTAGTGCATGAAATGTGTTTTCAAATGTAACAACTATTATGGGACAGAAATAGTCTGAGAGAGTACTGAAAAGTTTTCGCACCAGCCAAAAAAAAAAAGGGATTCCCGCCACCACCCCCAGAAAAAATGAAAAACAATCTAAGGTTTGGTCAAATCTGGAAATGTACCGGAACGAGAAATTTTAACATCCCATTATATTTCTTGAATTTATTTGGGCATCTCGGCGTGGTGTAATGGTTAACAAGCTTGTCTCACAAAAACAGTTACGACTGAATAGTGAGTTCATCGCTGGGTGCCACATCTAAGCTGCGCTTAGAAAATCATTTGGGCACCTCGAGGTGGTGTAATGGTTAGCAAGCTTGTCTTGCTAGAACAATTACGACTGAGTAGTGAGTTCGATCCTCACTGGGTACCCCATAATTTTGTGCCACATCTAAGCTACGCTTGGAAAATAAGGGCACCTCGAGGCGATGTAATGGTTAACAAGCTTGCCTGGCTAGAACTGAGTAGTGAGTTCGATCCTCACTGGGTGCCCCATACTTTCGGCCTTGTGCCACAGCTAAGCTGCGCTTAGAAAATCACTATAAGGGCACCTTGGCGTGGTGTAATGGTTAGCAAGCTTGTCTTGCTATGTCAGTTACTACTGAACAGTGAGTTCGATCCTCACTGGATGCCCCATGCTATCGGCCTTGTGCTACATCTAAGCTACGCTTGGAAAATCTTTAATGGTTAGCAAGCTTGTCTCGCTAAAACAGTTACGACTGAGTAGTGAGTTCGATCTTCACTGGGTACCCCATACTTTCAGCCTTGTGCCACATCTAAGCTGCACTTAGAAAATCAATATTTCCTGGGTTTAATTATGGTTGGTCACAATTATTGGGTATCGAACTGGTTGAACAGACGACCTAATAATAACTCCACCACACTTTGCTTTAGATATTCTACTAAGCCTGGTTTAGAATATCACCGGAACAGAAGTGTGAAGCACCCAGTGGGATCGAACTCACTACATTAGGACTGGCTTGCACGAAAGTGTGTGTGTATAGAACAAAATGAGTCCTAAATTTTATCATGCAAAAAAAAAAAAAAAGTAACAAATGTTTAATATGTGTTCTCATAATTTTTTTTATTACTATCATTATTATTATTATTATTTTCTCTTTTTAAGAGTCACAAAGAATTTGTGGTTTTTATTGCGGGGAACGAAAACAGACAGAATCGTACGAAACTTATATTCAGTCATAAAAATGTAATTTTTGTTAACAAATGTTTTGATATTTGAAAGTTTTGTTAGCTTCTTGTTTTAAATTATGTAATAAAGTTGTTTTTTTTTTAATACATCTGCTCCGTGGAGAAATAAGTTCCCGACCCACCTCCCAAAAATAATTTATCAAATAAAAATATAAAATAAATAAAACACCACTTTAATTTTGTTATGAATTAAATAAAAAAAAAAATACTCATGCAGCGAATGGTTTATACATTGTTCCTTTTTAAGTGATAACAGAGGCGTCCACAAAACAAAACTGGACAATTTCTAGCTCCTCTCGCATGAGACTACGCGTTGTAACTTTGTATTTGTGTGTGTGTGTGTGTGTGTGTGTGTATATATATATATATATATATATATATATATATATATATATATATATATATATATATATATATATATATATATATATATATATATATATATATATATATATATATATATATATATATATATATATATATATATATAAAAAGAAAGTACAGTAAGATATATAATCTGGTGTTCTTATAGATATTTTTATTTTTACAAAATAGTGCTCAATGTAAAGTTACAGAGCATTAATATATATATATATATATATATATATATATATATATATATATATATATATATATATATATATATGTGTGTGTATATTAAACGTTGTTTTAGTGGATGCTCTTATTTGAATCAACGCTGAGTTTATTTATTAAACAATATATTTTTTTTATTTTCTCCTACCGGCCTAAACATTCGAAAAATCTTATTAAAGAAAAATATGCCAGAGAACGCAATATTTTTTTTGTAATAAGCGTTTCCCCAAATACGAGTTTCTACTAAAAATAACATTTAAGTAAGAAAATTCTATTGGAATAATAAATAAAAAAATCCATATATATATATATATATATATATATATATGATAAAAATATAGGTTTTAGGTATGCTATGTTTATGGATAGGATGTACAAAACAGGGACAGAGCGTAAATATAAGTCCGTTTCCTGTTTAAACGCAATCGCTCAAGCACGCAGTCTTGATCTCATTCTTTATATATATATATATATATATATATATATATATAATTCATTGACATTGATATCCTTTGACCTTATTTTTAGGTTAGTTTTGTATTTTCAGAGATCATCCTGGATTCGAAATAAGAAATAGCGAGCTAACCTGACGGTATATGTGTATAGCTAGAGCGGCTAGCCAATCCCTATTCCAGGCGCATTTTATTCAAACCCACGGAGCCCACGTGTGGTTTAAACTGCCACTATGCTGAACAGGTTTATGGTTTTATACTGCAACTATAGTGAGCAGACTTTATTTACAGGTTCTGAGAAAGAGCGTGTTATCTAGCATGATCAACAATTTGAACGAGGCCAACATGCTCAAGCCCTCGGCCACGATGACTTGTGACTTCGTGCTAGCACAACAATCGACGGTACCCATGAGTTCCCTCTACCCAATTTCACTCGTAAGGCTTGGGTCAACCAAAGATGCCGCACGCTGGGATCTCCGGGTCTCGTGGTTAGAATGCTCTAGAATGTTCTAACCACACGGCCACGTACCCATCAATATTAGTATAAGTATAAGGAAGATGAATAGTTATGCATTGGCTGCATCAGAATTTAGCGATGAAAATATTTTAAAAAAATTGACGTATTTTATCCTGCGAACGGAATTCTTTACACTAGGTCAGCGCTACTAAAAAAATCGGTTCACTTTGTCGAGTGAGACAATTTTTCTCTCCCGAATCTATAAGTCTATAAGTTGTCCATGCTTAGAATATTGCTACCAAATATGGTTCGGTGCCTCTGCTATTTACCTTGCGATCCTTGATAAGATCCAAAAAAGAAACTGCACTGTTATTGGTCCTGATATGGCGGCTCAGCTCCAGTCACTTTCCCACCGCCGTAAGGATGCCTCTCCATATCTTTTCTATAAATAGTTAATATTAATTACTCGAATGAGCTTTTTGCTATGGTACCTAGAGTTTATCGATTTAAGCGCAGCACTAAACTGACGTCGAGATATCTTCAATTTACATTTGAGTTGGTTACATGTAGCCGTAAGTTCTATGCTAACAGTTCCTTCTCTCGCTTGTGGAACTATCTTCCGGCTTCATGCTTTCTAGACAACATTAATCTGGAAAAGTTTAAATGCAATGCCAATCGCTATCTACTGTCCTCCTGATTACTCTCTTCTCTTTCTACTCATCATTAATGTTTCTCTTCCTATTACATGGGGTGATTCCGATTTTAAAAAAAAGAAAAAAGATAAGTGCAGTGTTTTGACAGAACTAGACACGCACTCAGTTTCATACACAAAAAGCAACCATTGCTACATCAGCTACTAAGAAAGTCGGTTCACTATGTCGGGTGAGGCAGTTTTTCTTATCTATCTTACATATCTATAAGTCTACCATTCGTCCATGCTTAGAATATTTCTGCCACATCTAGTCTGCTTCCTCTACTATTTACCTTGAGCTCCTTGATAATGACCCAAAGAAGAATCTGCAATATAAATGGCCCTGATGTGGCTGTTCGGCTCCAGTTACTTTCCCACCGCCGTAAGGGTGCCTCTCTATGGCTTTTCTATAAATTCTTTCATGGTCATTGTTCGAATTAGCTCTTCACTGTGGTACCTAGAGATATTGAATTTAAGCGCAGCATGTCGAGATCCTATCAATTTACAATTGAGCTGGCTAGATATAGCCATAAATTCTATGCTAACAGTTTCTTTCCTCGTACTTCTCGCTTGTGGAACTCTCTTCTGCTTTCCAGTTAACTTTAATCTTTAAAAATTTAAATGCAATGTCAATCGTTGTCGCCCTGATTACTCTCTTTTTTCTGCTCATGTCTAATGTTTCTGATCCTAATTCTTCCACACCCTGTAACCCCTTGTGTTTTCATGGCATTACTGTTTTGCTTAGGGTGATTCCGATTGAAAAAAATAATAGTTTTCTTGATGGAATCTTATGCTCAATGTTATGGTGGCTACAAAAGTATAATGGACGCAGGTGAAAATACCACATGGAGAAACGTTGAAGTTTGTAACCAGTGTTTGTTATATCTTCGTCTTCCAATTTCACACACATATACATATATAAATAAATATTTCATCCCAAGAAAGGTGATAAAGTCACTAAGGCCCAAGGGGTTATCAAGAATGGAGGAAACTGAGAAAAATTGACAGAGAAGAATGAAACGTATTCAAAGACACCGAAAATGGTGGTTGATATTGCATTTAATTTTTTGAAGATTGTAGTTGTCAGAAAAGCAAGAAGATGAAAGAGAAGTCCACGAAATTAATTATGAATACTGTACAAATGTTTTAAAATGTTTACAGTAGATAGTTTAAAGTATTTAGGTTTTAACTAATAGTTTGTTTGTTTATTTAAAAAAAAACAAAAAAACATGAAAATTTCAAACATAGTTACCTCCCCTGGCGAATACACACTGAAATTTAAACCGCACAGTACATAACCATAGCGATTTTCACTTCACAGTTTTAAAAAAAAAAAAACTTTCAAATCAACTGGAAAATATTGTCTTAGAAAAAAAAAACATTTTGCTAATGTCGTAAGTACTCGGAATATATGAATATGTATCAACATGGTAATTTTCTCTCTTCCTTTAATAAGGATATTAAGAACCTTGTCCCTGAATATGAGAGGATCCTATTGAAAATAAGTAGACAAATCTTGTCTAAATTATTCAATATGACATGTCATATATATATATATATATATATGTGTGTGTGTGTGTGTGTGTGTGTGTGTGTGTGTGTGTGTGTGTGTGTGTGTGTGTGTGTACAGAGCCTGCTCCCCAAAATAATACACACTTCAAAGTAGGAATAACTTGTATAGATATTCTAATACTAAATTTATTCAGATATTAATTCAGAAATTACTACAAGTTACCTTTGATCTCTACACGAAAAACTTAAAATAGTCCCCTGTAGCTTCCAGGTGTTTATTAGTACAGCGAATTACTGCTTGGGTAACGTTGTCCGAATTACTGCTTGGGTAACGTTGCATATACATTCACAATTTTTGTTTAAGATCCGACAATGTAATGCCATCTATACAGAAAATTTATACAATAAACAGTGTCATCGGTAATTTAATGTTTCCTTTCCTGAAGTGTGTATACATTTTTTGCGGGCACTCTCTCTCTCCTTATATATATATATATATATATATATATATATATATATATAGGGCTGGCACTAAGGTCTCAAAAAACACCCAAAATCTTTGATACAGTGCTCCTCTCTCTACTACATATCAATTTCAGGTTTTCCAACCTGGGGGTCACAAAGACCCGAAGGAAAATTAGGGGGAAGGGCAGCGCTTTTTTAAAATTACCAAAAATCAGAGAATTATTCAGTATAAATGAAAATTTCGATACATATTCATTAATTATTTACTTTTATAATAAATTGGTTTAATTGTTTTAAAAAATCCGAGGAAATATTTTTCTTTTTTTCAATAACTACCAATATTTTCATGACTAAATCTTACTCGAAAAAAATGTTTAAGTCGCAAATTGTTACATTTCTATAAAGATTAATCGTCAACGCATCTCAGCTAAAAATAAAATAAAAAAAGTTTTACAAAGATTCCAACAAAACACATAAAAAAAACATCACCGATAAATTGAATTTTCTTTTTTTAAAAAAAAAATGATGCTATGCATGACAGGACTTGATGTATTTACTGTTTTGCCGATCGTTTGACGTAAAAATACGGTCAGTTAGGGTTTTTTAGGGTTAGTGGTAGGCTAGGGGTAGAATTTTTCCGTAAACGTTTGACGAATGAGATAATCCGCAATTTACATTTACATTGATATATGATTTAGCGTCCCTTACTAGCGTCGCTTTCCCTTGGTCATGTCATGCATTTGCATCAAAAAACGCAAAAAATGTTCCCTCTAATACGATTCATATCTAAATAAATGCATAGTTTTAAAAGAACTGTTCAGAAAGAAAATTAAAATTAAAAAAAAAATAAGCTCTACTGAAATTAGCATTTCTGCACCCACCCTACCCCAGTAGACGTGGGGCCCCCAACGCGGTTGAAAGATTCGGGGTAGTATGCACCGGCCCTGTCGTTTATTATAGTTGAGGATTGAAAATATAACGTTGGTAGAAAAAATTAAAAGAACAAAAAGAAAAAAAAAAAAAAAACGCTGCTGAAACTATCCCCGGGGGGCTCCAACTTCGTCGGGGGCGGGGGGGCTACGTTGTACGCACTCCACCGGCCATGCAGATATACGATGTGTATTATTAGTTGATGACTGACAATGTAACGTCAGTTTAAAAATAATTTTAAAAATGGCAGATGGCCATAAAACGGTGCTGAAAATATATGGCAGAGGCAACAACAGGCCCCCAGAACCGCGGGGTCCCCGGTAGTGAGTAAGATGCGCCGGCCCTATATATATATATATATATATATATATATATATATATATATATATATATATATATATATATGGGAAGCAAGCTTTGTTTTAAGTATATTTCGTTAAATATGGCAGACAAGAAAATTTAACTTTTTATTTAGTTTTTCCTGCGTTCTTGTGTTTTACCGTTTGGCGGGGAGTAAGGGAATACAGACACACACACACACACACACACACACACACACACACACACACACACACACACACATATATATATATATATATATATATATATATATATATATATATATATATATATATATAATCACATCTTCCAGACAAAAATATTCAAATACATTTGACATATGATAATAGATTGTTTCTTTGTACCAAGTTTTGGTTATGGGATACTTATATTATTTTTCACCATTATTACATTTACAATTGAGTGAAGCTATTTACCTGAGTTACACTCAAACTATTGTCTTCAACTTGTTTTTTATTATTAAAACGTTTCGGCTGTTGTTCCCTCTGACCTTCATCAGGTGTTTGTCGATCCAGTTAACCTTCAGGTAAATTCGAATTGAACCCTTTATTCAATCTACAGAGTTAGATTGTTCTCGCTGATCATCATGTCTAGTTTTTTACTTACTATTATTCTGCTATTACTCGCTTCGTTTCCACTGACTCTATGCGCGGGACAATAAGACTAATAGATGAAAGCATTTTTTCGTGAGTTTGATGATTGTAGTAATTATGAATTTTGAGTTCAGTCGCTTCAGCTATTAAATTAGATTATGTCTGTTCTCAGATGCCTATTTTGGCTTTTCGAGTTCTGGTAAAAATCAGATTTTTCAATGCGGATTTTCAAGATATACATATTTTTCCTACTAGGAAGGCTGATACAACACAATCACAATTTGATGGCCTTATAGCAGACTAGCCGGATGTTAACAAATATTAACTCAAATCCTATACTTGTCCAAAACTTTCATACATCTAGCACAATTTTATTTGAATTTTTAATAATTTTAAAAATCTTTAAATATACCCCAATCCTTAAGTTCTGTATAATATTCATAACGCAAATTAATGCAAATAATATTCAGTTCAGTTATGTGCCATGTGTGATACATGCTTAGGCCATCATGTGTCTTTCAATTCATGACTGACGAGGCAGATTTTTTTTCCCGCTGTAGGCTGCCATTTCTTTTTTTGTCATTTCTTTCGGTAGACCATCCAAGGCTATAGAACCTGGTCTGTCCTGCTATTTACCCATAGCTGGGGGGTGCGAAGAAGAGCATTCATACCTTTCCCAAGGGTATTAGCACGTAAGTGAATGTAATGGAATTCGAACTCGGCTCTTCAATTCCTAAATCTGAGCCGCTGTCTATTACTCCACCGTGCCTCCTGCAAATAATATTAATACCCTAAATTTACCGCAGGAATAACTCTCATGGATTTTGATCTTAATTGTTTGGAGGTGCTCATGTGTACAGGTTCTGTCTTGATGTATTAAGGCAGGCTGGAGTAACAGCTCCCTGTATCACTCTAGTCACTCTAGCCTGGTCAGGCTGAAAATGCCGTACTGTTGGCACTCTAGCCCGGTCAGGCTGAAAATGGCTTACTGTTGGCACTCTAGCCCGGTCAGGCTGAAAATGGCGTACTGTTGGCACTCTAGTCCGGTCAGGCTGAAAATGGCTTACTGTTGGCACTCTAGCCCGGTCAGGCTGAAAATGGCGTACTGTTGGCACTCTAGACCGGTCAGGCTGAAAATGGCGTACTGTTGGCATAATTTGGGCGGGAGATTCCCAGTCCTCACTTTCCAGTCTTGATAGAGTTTTAAAGCGCCTTTGAGTCCTTTTGGGTGATGAATTATTTTCCACCCCCCAACCTCTCTGTCATAGGCGGAATGTGACAAGCCTCTCACTGCTTTATTGCTACTACCATGAAAAGTACTCGCACGAATTACAGGGTGGCCTGAAAGTCTTGTCCTCACTAAATAATATAATTTTCTATTTCAGATGGCTGACACGAAAATGATGGTATTTATACGGACCTTCTCAATGTGTGACAACGTCAAGGAAAATGAATAAACTGAATTCAATACATGTGCTTTGTATTACTTGTTCTTCTATTGTTCTCATTACATTTTGGTAAGAGGAGACAAGACTTTCGAACCAGCCTATACATTGCTTCCGCCATTTCTAATCTTCACGGCAAGGACCCGCCATGCCACTTATATTTTAGCAATCGGCACACATTCCCTCCATATCGGTAAGAAGACAAGTTCACTCAAACAACTTCTACCCGTGAGCCACTGTTCTGTGGAACCGACTCACATTAGGATGTTCCCTGATCACTACAATCTTAACCTGTTCAAGTCTAGGGTTAACAGTCATTTCTCTTTTCTGTCCGTATAAACTACCTCTTAATGTAACTCTCTAACACGAGTGGCCCCAAGCATTGTACAGGGTGAACCTTACTGTAATATAATATATATATATATATATATATATATATATATATATATATATATATATATATATATATATACCCTGTTCAGTACTACAGATTTGTTAGTCAGATACCTGACCTTAAACAGTTGGATGTGTGTCCCTTTGTTGCTGACGCACTGTGCATCTCTAATCGAGTGTCTAGAGGGCGTCTTTTTAGTTTGAAGGCAGAATCAGTCAATACAACTTTGGAGTCACATCTAGATGCTTGGGGACACCATCAATTGGTGACCGTGTGGCAGATCAGGTTACCCGACCTGAGGGTTTCTTTTTCTATCTGGGTCTCACCTGCAATGTTATGCACTGCCTTTAACCAACCCTGTTACCAAATTAATTACACAGACTTATAAGTCATATATAGCTGGCGTTTCATAGTGAAAGATGTGCTATTTCATCATAAATAGAAAAAGCGTCAGATATTTAGGTTTAGTAATGAATACTGAGATTTTCATGAAAAAGGCAAACGAGAAAATTCTACGGAGAATAAAAAGGAAAAAAAAAATTGCTCATAGCCAGAAAGGGACAGCTGACATTTTTGGAACACATACTGAGGAAAGGAGGCTTGGATAATTTAACACTCGGAGAATATATCGAATGCAAAAGAAGCAAGTTAAAACAGCGAAGCACATATTTGACAAAATTTTGCAAATGGATATGGAAACAATTAGCCTGAAGAGAAAAGACAAATCGCAAAAAGAAAGTACTGCATAAAAAAACAAAAGACAGGAAGTTGTGGAGATCCATAATCAGAATTACTAAAGTGACACTACACAGAGAAAGAAAATTCACTTTAGAATGATCTTTTTTTATTGAATCGACAATTTTGCAGCATGTTGCTTTTTTCTTTTTAAAAAAATGTAATATTTGTTGTTTTTTCGTGTGTGCATTTTAATAATTGGAGTTGTTAAATAATAATTTCAAATAAAAATGACACATTGTACCAGGTGTATAAAAAGTCCTTAACGAGTATTTTCACTCAAATACTTCTAAAGAAAAGATGACTATATTTAACGCAGGAGTAAACTAGGAGTTTGCTCGAAATCTAAACTTCACACGTAAAATATCTGTAAAAATTTATTGAATAGAAAGAATTTCCCGACATCACTAACGCCTATTACTTTGCCATGTGTGAGACATCATGTTGTGAAGTCTCGTGTTTATTTAACTTTCCGGCAAAGCAACTGTTTCTTTAACCAAATAAAAAACATGTTTTAAAAAATAAATAGAAAAGAGTTACGGAAAAGTGAGCAAATATTTATTGAGGGCGTCTGCCACAGCGCATTTGTTAACAAGCTAAACTGGCAGGCACATTCACTGGGCTAGCGTGTTCGATCCTCACTAAGAGCTCCACTAGTGTGGTATTAGACCAAGCTTAACAAATGCCGATGTTGGTCTACATAAGAACAAGGTGAGTTTAGTATCTGTCTATATTTCTGAGATGAGGTATTATGTACACTATTTACATTATTCAGACTATTGTCCTCATCTTTGTCGCCATATTTATCACAACGTTTCGGCTGTTGTACGCTCCGGCTTTTTCCACGTGTTTGGAATGTCGAACTGAACCCTTTATTTCGCTCACTGGGGTAGACTGTTCTAGTTCCACATGCCATGTCAAATGGAAGTCAGTTATCAGTTATCTCCTGTTAATTCCCCTCTCAAATTTCTCCACTGCCTTAACCAGGTATTGAACTCATACTCTTTGGATCCTGTCACTGGATCTAATGCCTTTATCCACCGTGCCATGTGTCCTTTACGTGAGTTTATGTACATGGTAGGATTGGAAAAGAGTTGTTTTTATGAGCACTTTCGGGAGAAACAAACAAGTACTCTTTCTGGTTACATTAATTAGCTAGCAAAAAAAAGGTAAAAAAAGTCTTCGAGATTAGATAAGAAAGAAATAATTTATAGTTCGCATAAGGATAATCATTTAATCTGCTGTTTACCGAATTCTTTATATTTGTATTCCTTGAAAAGATAATGAAAAAGATTCTAGGGATTTGATGTTTTTTTTTAGAATAAAATATATTGTTTTGAAGCTAATTTTTATATACAACCTATTCATGTGCTCGTAATCATCAATGGTGTCTGCAAGGAGATCCTAGTCCCAGAACTTTCTGATATCGCATACATAATCCCACACTAACATATATGTATATCTGCATTAAAGTGCACAGAAAGTAACTACTTATTTAATCATAATGAATTACGAGTCAACCAACCACGGCAGAAGCAAAGGATGAATGGTAGGAAACTATATCTAGAATTAGTTTATCATTTATGGTACATTGTGTGTATTTAGGAAGTAGATTAATGACTCCTGATTGACATACTGAAAGGAATGGATTTCTAATTAAAGATATAATTATATTATGGATTTTGGGAAGTTATTTTGCAATTCATTGTTATGAACTATGAATCAAGCAGCGGAAGCAGAACCAAAGTTGATTGGTATGAAATTACATCTAGAATTAGTTTATCACCTCTTCTATCTGACAGTTCATAGTAATACAAAGGCATTTAAAACATTTGTACTGTGTATAGTGATTTTCTAAGCGTAGATTATGATATGGCACAAGACCGAAAGTATGGGGCACCCAGTGTCGATCGAACTCACTATGCAGTCGCAATTGTTCTAGCGAGACTAGCTTGCTAACAATTACGTCACGTCGAGGTAACCAATGGTAATTTTCTAAGCATAGCGTAGATGTGTCACCAGACCGAAAATATGGAGCACCCAGTGAGGTTCGAACTTACTACTCAGTCGAATCTATCGAAACAAGATGGCTGACCATTACACCGCATCAAAGTGCCCCACTGATGCGGTGTATGTGGATGCAGTAAAAGCCCGTACATGTCAGATGTTGTGTAAAAGGTTAAAAAATGATGATTGTGACATAAACTAGCCCCACCATAGAATACAGACCACAACCCGTTCCATATGAATCTAAGCATATTATTATTATAGGGATTAAATTAATTAATTGACTATATTCGTGATTCTAATGAAACAAAATTCAGAGCCTTTTATATGAATGTTCAATCGTGTGCGCATGCTCAGTCACACACTGCACTTTAATACATATAGCGAAATGTTTCCTAAATGTGTTCAGGCAGGTTCTTCCCACATCAGGCGTATCACCATATTACCAATCTTTATTTGAGCTTGTCTGGGATTCAATATCCGAATTTAATCGCCGAACGACAAGTGTTTTGATTGGTTCTCGATTAAAAAGGCGATGAGAAATAAACTGAACGAGAGACGGTTGATTGTAACTTGAAGTAGAAAAAAATAATTCAGGAATATTCCTAATGTTCTTCGGTTTAAGCTTTATCATATCTGGACATTTATACTTCGATTACATTTTATCAAATTTCGTTATTGGGATGCACAGGCAACCTGTAAGTTGTTGGGATGCACAGGCAACCCGTAAAAGGAAATTTCATTTACGACCCATGTATTAAAAAGTCCGATGTTCAGTCTTAAACGACCCACTTATAACCGACAAATTTAAGTAGATGTTTTCAAAAAGTTATTATAATCCACGGTTTTAGAAAAAAGGCTGGAGAGCTACTTTCCCTTATTATTGTTGGAACTGTGAACTGAATAGATTACAAAATTTATCTTCTATGATTATGTAATGCTGTATCATGTCGAAAATCATTATTACTATTCATTTTAAAATAAAATAACAAAAATTTCTCTGCCTTTTTTTCTTTCCGAAAACATTAACTTCTAAGACATATGTAAGCCTTATGTGCGAAAGAACTATCACTCTCATTCCGGAAAATAAGTGCAAACAAGCATAATTTATGTGCATTTAAACTTGTAATGACAAAAGTACACAGGTGTAGGCATTAAGTAAGCTTTATTCAACTGAAAATACAAGGTTCGCGTATAGTGTCCTTTTAAACAGAAATAGCTCTCGCAAAGAGAAGAGTAACAGAAGAAGGGCAGAACAAAACTCAAAAGAGAATGTTTACAGTAGTATAATAGATAAAAAAAAAGTTCATTTTATAAGGTGGGGGGCAGATTTTGAAGAAAAAAACAAACAGAATCAGAAATCTTTAAAACTTCAAGATGTTTAGCCCCCTCTTTTTTTTTTTTTACATCGACTTTGCCCTCAACATTTGACTTAGCGCCTCCTCCACAGATCTGATTTTAACATCCACCCAACTTTTTTTTTTCTGACTCCATGCATGCCCTGTTATATGAAGAAGGGTTACTTCTTGAGTTGAAATTATTTTAGTTATTATTTTATCTTCATTTTTATTGTTTTAGTACAAATGAACTTTTACCCTTCTTATTTGTAGTATTTGATTAATATGACTGAATGCAAAATAATATTAAATGTCAATGAAATATCATATTTAATAAAGTATTTATTCATCTAAATCGGAATCATTAAATTTAACAAAGACAATAGTATTTATTGTTTTCTTATATTTATTTCTAAATTTAATTCATAATAATAATGATGATAATTTTACTGGATACGGCGTTTTCCTGAATATTTTATTTGTAAAATGAATTAGAAATTTTTGCAAATCTTTACAACCGATTTCTCAGATTAATAGTTAAAAATGGCTTTGAGTGAATGAAGCTTGTAGGCCTTAGCCAAGACCACCCTTCTTCGAACCTCGTCGCCTGGCGCTACAGAATCACAAAGAACTGTACCAAATAACGGAAACCACATCAATTGAGGACTACCAACAACGTCAACAACTAAAATGGACAGCATATGTAACTCGAAGAGAACAGAACGTAATCAAGATGTCGACGTCAAACAAAAGATTAAGATGGAAGCTCCATCATTACTGGAAAGAGCAGTAACAGCTACGAGACTGGAGAAGCTTGTATTTTTGAAAAATTGTTTTAATAGAAAGATTACATAAATTTCAACCAACTGTGGTACTGGCTGCTCGGTCGATGAATGCCGAAGTTTCTTCATAAGAAAACGGCTCTTCTTCTTCTTCTTCTTCTTCTTCTTCTTATTATTATTATTATTATTATTAGTAGTAGTAGTAGTAGTAGTAGTAGCAACAGCAGCAGCAGTATCAGAAGAAGAAGAAGAAGAAGACATGAGAACAGGTAAACTTTTATCCCAGCTCGATGGCCAGGGAGTGAAGAAAACAGTAACTCGATTAGTACTAGCTGTCCGGTAAATGAATGCTGAATGTTTCCTTATAAGGAAAAGGTTAATATTGCCATTAACATTATTTTCAATACAATGGACAAGATATATGCATATTTTTTTTTTCATTTTAAAATTTAAATTCGAAGAATAAATTTAATATTTCCTATACAAAAAGATCGATATTTATACGCAAACAAACCAATTTAAAACTTCACTGGCGATGTTCAATTAAACAATGACACGAACCATTTCTACTGAGTTTGTTTCTCTTTAGTTGTTCGAACAATGTGGCACTGTGCTAAGCAAAATGTTGTAGATATCTATAATTGATTCTAACGGAAGTCTAAAGTAAGTCACTTTATGCACATTTATTTCAATGTAACAGAAAAAAAAACATGTCTAACATAGGTTAGAGTCAAGCAATACGTAAGAATTGCAAGACATTCTTTAAATGATTCATCCGGATGGAATTTAACAAAGTGGCCATTTAAATCTAATAATAGGCTTGCATATTGAAACAAAGGTGGCCATTAATAATAATAGCAGAGTGCGCAAAGAAGTAGAGCGGGATATAAATTGATTTGAAATTTCATGTGATTGTTGAAATGGTGATGATCCATTTGTCTACATTCTTTTATGTGCCGTGTCCTTTCAGGACGTGGTTGATCATGGCACTCTACAACTTCGTCTCCATTGTAGCTCTTGAGCAATGTTAAAGGAAACACAAAAGGGAAATAATTAAAAAAAAAAAAATCAATGATGCCGGTGCGCAGTCAAACAGAACTTCATCGCAGGGACAAAATTATCCCCTCTTTCATATTGATAGTACCGCGCATTATAATCTACTCTCTCTCTCTCTTTCTCTCTCTCTCTCTCTCTCTCTCTCTCTCTCTGTGAGGTATCCTTTCAAAGCGAGAGTGATAATGGCTCTTCACAGCTTCCTATGCTGTGTACATCTAAGCATTTTACTATCCCTTTTTTTCCTGCCGTTCATTTGCACAAAGTCGTTAGGTAAGTTAGTTGTTATTTCTCTTTGCACCCCCTTGCCTCCAATACGTCCTGTGAGCATCAAATTTCCCAAGCCCTCTTTCTTCATCATATATTCCAGGAATGTAAACTGTGTCTTTCTAATTCTAAATAAAAGGGTATTTTTTGTTTGTTTCCATTTTTCTTAAAACTTCCTACTTGCTTTCATGTACCGTCCATGGTAATCTCAGCATATCTCTGTGCCTCAATTCTTCTCTTTACTTGGGGAGAAAATTGTTGAGTCTTAATTACCATATAAAAGGATTGATATCACAAAGCATTTCAGCGCTCTTTTGTTTGTTTTTAACGAAATTTTCCTTTTTCTTAATACTTTGTTTAGCCTTTGAAAGGAATCTTTCGCTATTCCAAAACGCTTATCAGGGAGTTAAATTGTTCTGTATCTCTGCCATTCGTAACTGAGCCGTCCCTCTTGTTAACGATCACACATTTTGTCTTCTTACAATGGATGGTTAATCCTTTCTTTCTGCTTTTTTTTCTTGTCTAGTATTTTTTACAGTTCATCAGTATGATTGATGCTAACCTCCAGGGATAACGGTCTCTTCTAATATGAAGTGGAAAGACTATATTGAATCCATTGCTAGGCCACCTGCTAA
>CAHIKZ030005352.1:932500-935000 GCA_903632075.3 Acanthosepion pharaonis | reverse complement strand
ACCAATGACATCCTTGCTTTTGTATATAAAAAAAATAAAACCTACATTGCCTTGATAAAGTTCCTCTGAAGCATTAGCTAAGAATAGTTTTTCCGATGTCCTTTATTCACACACACACACACACACACACACACACACACACACACACACACACACATATATATATATATATATATATATATATATATATATATATATATATATATAGAGAGAGAGAGAGAGAGAGAGAGAGAACGGAAGTGTGTAATTTTCTACTTTTAAATGTTCCGCTGATGAAACTGGTGTTTTCAGCAAAGGGATTTTATTTTACAACAACAGAATAACAACGTTTATTTGATGAATCATGTCAAAAATAGTAGTTTTAATTTTCTTATATATCATTCGAAATTTATTGACATATATACACTTAAATAAGTAACATATAGGAAAACATTTATAAATTTTAAAAAGTTTTCACAATTTACTTAGCGATATCACAAATTTTGGAAGTGGGATAATCTAGTATTGTGATTCTATTTAAAAAATTTTAAAATTCTATATTGTTTTCTTTGGTAGATTCTATTTCATAGATTTATTTTATGGCGTTAGTGTGTATACCTGTGTATACCAATTTTAAAACAAATTCTGTGCTTATTTTGTTTTCACTGTTATCTTTGTCTGATATAAGTTCACATTGCACAATAATAATGACCAGTTAAAACCCTATAATATAAATGCTGTGACAATGCCCCCACGATAATAATGGAGGGTTAAAACCCTACGGCATTAATGATATGACAATGTCCCATAATACTAGTTGCGGGTTAAAAAAACCACAGTATAAATGCTGTGACAATGTCCTGTAGTAGTAATGACGAATTAAAATACTACTGCAATAATGCTGTGATAATGACCCACAGTACTAATAGAGGGTTAAAATCTCACTAATTCTATGACAAAATAGCCCAGTATAGTAAAAGGAAGGTTAAAACCCCACGGTACAGATGCTGTGACAATGCCCGACAGTACTAGCGGAGATTTGGGTTCCAGTTTACAATTTGCCAACTTTCTCTGTTTACCTTAGTAGCCAGCGCGGTCAGCTTTGGCCGATGCAAATGCCTCATTGAAGGAGCTGCATTTGTCGATCCGACTGGATTTTGCTTATAGTGACCGGACAGGAACCCGTGATTTCAAAGCGTGCGTCATGGACTGACCGAAAATGTTGGCCGAAGAGAATGTAATGCCACTAATCTGCATCAGAAGTGACTGGAATTTCTAATACATTTTAATGGCCCCAACAATAGCTGCTTTTTTTGGACAAAGCAACCAATGACCAGTCAGGTGCAGCAAGAGTAGGTGGACAGGTTGCATGTGATAATAAGCAGTGTGCAACTGAGTGACACATTCAAGCCAAGTGTCGGGTTTGGACAATTTTGCAGTCAACAACAATTGGTGGCCATTCCAACAATAAAAAAAGAAGAGAGAAATAAAAAAAAGAAAGAGACAAATGGGCTAAGTTTAAACCTGACAGAAAACAAAAAGGAAAAACAATCACCAAGAAACTAAACTATTTATGTCCAAGATCAGCCTCGGGATATTAATTTGGAATATTTGAACGAGTAACTCGAACAGCCAAGAACTGGTTATCAAGGTTTGACGAATGCTTTTAAAGAAGGGGGACACAAGAAAGAAACGAAAGTATTTTTCTAAGCTGGTAAATTATTTCAGCTTCATTCTGCGCCTGACTACTCGATATAAATACAGTTTGGCCAGGATATTTGCGACATTGATAAGGACTCTTGTTCTGCGTGTGTGGCCTCTTGGTTGAAGGTAAAAACTTGCTGCAGGAACGAAAATCAGTCTAGACTTTACAATCAGGCGAGGTAAATAGAGATTTAAATAGACGAAGAGAATTTGAAATGGTGATAGGGCAATGAAGACAGATGTCTGAAACAGATTTTATTCTAAGGCATTATTTTATCAGGACGATTGATTTCAGATTGGATTTGAAAAGTAAGACATAAAGGAATTCACAGAACTGCTTTTGTAATTATTCAATAACACTTTGAGTGTGCAAAATAGCATCATATGGTTTAGCACTTTGACGGAAATAACAACAATTCACGCACCAACTATTCCAAATGTTATTTTGTAGATACTCATGTTTGAGTAGATACTTTCTTCTTCTTCTTTTTTAACAATGGGAATTATGTCTACATGTTATATATATGAAGCATGTCTCATTAAATAAAATTGCATCACAAAAATTCATTGTTGTGTGTTTCAAATACGGCATAAATATTCCCCACTGAATTACGTGTTATGACAAAGGTGGATTTTATGTTGAAAAATATTTGTTTTATAAAATGAATGTTTTGTTTTTATCATTGGGCCATGAACTCCTTAGCAGCCATACCTATATACATAACGTCATCCACAGACAGACTATTTCGCTGCTAATCAGTGTGGCTAGACATCCGGTTGCCTCTAGCTAAGATCGAAACCCGACTGAATTGATATC
>CAHIKZ030005352.1:915000-925000 GCA_903632075.3 Acanthosepion pharaonis | reverse complement strand
AGTAATTTGTAAAGGTCGTTTTTTTTTTCTTTGTCTGGAGGTTTTCATGAAGCCAATCAGTACTCTTCCGAGATTGTTACAAGATCTCATACAAAAAGGCATAAACCAAATTACTTTCTAGTCAGAACTTTATCAATGGGCAAAAGAAAACATCAAAATGTCTTCGAACATCCCTTTTTACAAAGAGAATGGAGTATTTCCCATTGGTGCCAGTTATCGGTGTTCGAGTCCAGGAAAGGATTAAAATATCGAATATTAATTTTCAAGGAAAACTCTCCGGAATAAAATGCTCGACAAGACAATATTTTTAAAACCTATTTGGTTTATTCTCTCCTATAATATGTTCGTAAATTTTATTAGTGATTATTATTACTTATAATTATATGTAACTATTATCTATCAATATTAGCCTGCCTCATGGCTAAAGTAGTTGAATATATTGTCGTTGATCTAAATAAAGAAACATTTAGAATTCTGATTTAAAGTCAGACTCTCTACACATAAGAAATTGGTGAAATGCACTTTTCTTACCTCAGCATTTTTCATTTGGTTGCGTTGTTATTCAGTTTTCAAAAAAATAAGTTTATTCCGTCAAGATCATCGGAAATATCATGGGTTCAATCTCAGGTTATGTTTCTTTGCAATTTATTAACTTACGCGGAAAAAATATGAATCGATCTCTCCCAGCTATGGATCAAATAGTAGAAGGTTTATCTGCAGAAGTTAATGTGATTCTAAAAAAAAATATTAATGCAATATTTATTCGCAAAATAACAATTATTCTTACAATCCAAAATATGTCTCAAATTTAAATAACCAACGAAAGGGTGATAAACCGTAAAAATAACAAATTAGTCAACAAATAAAAACTGAATCTGATTCAGATATTGATAAGATCCCCTGGGTCAATCATAAAAATTAAGAAAGTGGAATGGATAAATACTAAACACTTTTAAATACCTCGGTGTATGGATCAGCTATAACAAATTTAGCCTAAGAGTTAAAGGAATTAAACATAGAACAGGCTGCACTTAGGAGAATTTTGTGTAACATCGTAAGATTTTATTTTACTTTTTTAGTCAGTATAACCTCATGCAAGGCAGCAACGCCACTAAAATATAAGGGGTTACAGGGTGTGGAAGAATTAGGAACAGAAATATTAATAATGATCGGGAAGAGAAAAGAGTAATCAGGAGGAGAGTGTATAACAATTGACATTGCAATTAAATCTTTTGCAGATTAAAGTTGGCTGGCAAACATAGAGAGGGAAAGGAGTTTCCCAAGCGACAAATTGATGAGATCTCGAACCAGTCTAGTACTGCACTTAAATTCAAAAACTCTAATGACAACAGCGCAGAGCTCTTCTGAACAATTACCATGAAAGTATTTATAGAAAAGACACAAGTAACCTTACGGTGGTAGTAAAGTGAGTGAAGCCGAGCCGCCAGATCAGGACCAATAATATTGCTGATTCTTCTTTGGATTTTATCAAGAATCTCTTTCTTTTCTTTTTATGTGCCATGTCCTTTCAGGACGTAGGCGATCATGGCTCTCCAACTCCCTCTATCGCTTGCAGCTGTTAACAAGTTCACTCCATCTGCTATCTCCCCCAGACCACGTCCTGTTATCCACCTGCTCAAGCCCACCAGGAATGTTACACGCTGCTTTTCCTTGTCTCTCTTTCCCTCTATTCGACCTGTATTATGTGTCCCAGAAACTTCAGCTTCCTCTTTCGTATGAGCTTCAACCTTGTCACCATTACTCCAAGACCTCATCGTTGCTCACACGCTCGGTCCACGATATCCTCAGCGCCCTTCTACAGAACCACATCTTCGTCGCCTCGAGTCTCTTCTTCATCCTTGAGGAAATCGTCCAGGATTCACTGCCGTAAAGAAGGACAGATGTCACATAACAGCTCAGTATTCTTTTCTTTGTTACCAAATAAAGTCTCGCAATACTCTGTCCAGCTTTTGGAATGCGTCCTTGGCCATCCCAATACATCTACGGATCTCGGTGTTGCTTTTACCGTCCTCTGTCAAGACGCTTCCCGGATATTTAAACTTCCGCGTCTGCTTGATTCTAGTATTCTCGACCTGCAAATCGCATTTTGGGCTCATCCTCTTACTGATGACTTTGCACTCTGTCTTCTTGTAGTTTATGCTTCTCACTCACCATCGCTATCTTCTGTAGTCTCTTTTCCCTGTCTGCTATCAGTACTGTGTCATCTGCGTATCTTATGCTGTTGAGATTGTGCCCGCCAACGCTAGGTAAATAGTAAAGGCACCGGACCATATGTGGCAGCAATATTTTAAGCATGGACGAAAGGTAGACTTATAGATATGTAAGAAAAATTGTCTCGCACGACACAGTGAACCAACTTTCTTAGCAACTGACCTAGCAATAGATACAATAAAGTCTTTCCACCCCATGTCAACTGAGAACGTTAGCCCGAGAATGAAGTGACTTTCTTGCAGGTTAGTATCAGCCATGCTGATGGAAGGCAGAGAGGGGTCTCTCAGATGATTAATAGAGAGAAGTTTAGTTGCTACAAAACGAAAACACTAACCTAAGAATTCGATTCAGATCGAGACTTTCATACGGATGTCATGCACGACACCAAACTCAGTCAGAAATATATAAACTTTCCACTGTGTTCATCCGCTTTCTCAGGTCGATGACTAAAAATGAATTCATTCGCTCGAAGTCTGTACGTCTGAACAGAATCACGAAGATCTGTGTCAAACCACAGAAAACACATCACTTGAGGACCTTCAACAGCAGTTACAACTAAAATGTATAGCACATGTAACTCAATGAGAAAATAATGGCATAATCATATTCCACACTACATAGAACAAAGGCCTTACGAAGGAAGTCCTATTTATACTGGAAAGAGCAAATAACAGTGAACTTGAGAAACCTCTTTTCCTGAAAGACTGTTTCAATAGAAATTCTTTGAATTTCAGATGACAGTATCACAAGCTGCTAAGTGTTTCCATATAAGTAAGCAGTTAATGTTACCACTGGCAACTCAGCTTAGTCGAGTGCAGTGATTCTCAGCCGCGTGCTGCGGTGTACTAGTTAAGTGTACTGCAAAATATTGCCAAAAATTTGTTGAAAAATAAGAAGCGAAAAAGAACACCCTCAACTGAAGAAGAAATGAGTCTGATTATCTCAAATTCGACGAAACATTGAAGAAATCGCGAAAAAACAACAGGCACAGGTTGCACAGTAAATAAACTTCAATTGTTAAATAGAAACATTGAAATAAATTAAGTTCATATTTGTGTATTTTTTAAAAAATCTATGGTTTTATTTCATAACACTGAAAAGCATACCCTTTAAAATTTAACTAAGTATGCCGAGATATTTTGATTTGCACCTAGGTGCGCCGGTGCTTAAAAATGTTGAGGAACACGGGTCTAGCACAAGGAGAGGGGAATAAACTCACTAGACATGCTTTCAAACCACTGCTAAAAAACCAAACACACTATAATTAAGGTTATCTTTGCCTACCATATTCTAGGTTGTCATTTCTAGGACGCATAAAGATGGAAGAGAATGAAGATTTTGATACCCACAGGACATACGGGAAGCAATGGAGACAGAGGTAAACAACGAATAACCGACCTAACAAGCTTGTGAAAATGGATGGTGGAACATGGAGTGGGAGATAAAACTTAACAAGAGATACAAGGGATAGGAACTTGCTGAGAGCCATGATGGTACACATCCTAAAGGACGTGAATAAAAAGAAATTTATCACAAGGCCACAGAATCTAGAGAGTAACAAAGTCACTACAATAGGGAGGGCCTACTATACTATCTCGTTAACCATTGCACAACATCAAACCACTTTAAATATTTATTAAGTTTAACAGAATAAAGAGGCACGAGAGTTGCTTCTTTAGCATTAGACGTTCTTGCGTCGTGTCCGTTTGGGACGTGGATAGCAGAAGGGGGAGAGGAAGGGATAATACACATTGCTAAGAGTTACGAAGGATAGGAAGTTGTGGAGAGCCATGATCACCCACGTTCTGAAGAGGCACGGCACAAAGAATTATCTAGTTTAATGGCGCTTCAATTTATATACACGCATGTGGACACGAACACACGTATGATTTCATAAATTTAACCTAGTCTGGCAAAAGGCAGCATATGCGGAGCATCTATTGTGGATCGAACTCACTGCAACGAAATAGATAGGAATAGAATGGAACTAACAGAATTCTTTTAACTAATTGTTCATCAATTACAAGGCCTATGAGCCACTCGAGGTAGAGGGTTACTTACTGAGATTGATGAACGTAAGAAGAGGAAGTAAGAAGTGCAGTTTTGAGGATTTGTAGAAAAGATAATGCTTAATCCTAGACTTAAAGGGATTGTAGTGATCGAGGAAGTATCCACACAGGAGTCTGTTCCAAAAAGCAATGGTTCTTGGAAGAAGCTGTGCGAATGGAACTTTCTTCTTACTAACGGAATACGAAGAGAATGATGAGGAGGATGATTTATTCCAGTGTCCATTGCAGAACGGGTCTTAGCTGTGGATGTCAGGGCTGGTGAAACTAAGGAATGGAGCTCGGTTGAACATTTGCCGTGGAAATAGCAATGGAGTAGCGACAGTCTCGCGATGTTTCGTTTGCGTGATAAGAAAAACAAGGCCGCGAAGATGCTTCTGAACCCTATCAAGGCTGGAAAATATACAGTGCACAGCTTCAGTCCAGATTCTATTTTCGATTTAACTATTGACGTGTGTGGTGTTGAAAATTCCTAAATAATCAAAGGTCCGAATTTTTCAAAAACAACCGCTTTTTTTTTCAGCACCCCTACCCATGGAAATGGAAACCCTTTTATGAACTTGTTATTTATGAGTAGTGCTAGTTAAGGTACCGATGGTGTATAACGTCATTCAGAAAAATGTTTGTGCTTACTCTCGACATTAATCCAAATAAATTTCTTTTCTCTTCTTGCCCTCCTAAATTGTATGTTTCTTCACCCCTTGCCCGGCATGTGCCGGTTGTGTTTTACGGCAATCTCTAAATTTGAATCGACATAACTTCAAGAATCCGTAAGCATAGCCTTCAAGACTACTACAGTGTAATTATCGCTCGATAACCAAACTGTGGATCGTTCAAACGAGCAGACGACAAGGGGTGTCGTCTGCTATTCTCCTTTTCCCTTATTATCAGTTTCGCTAGGGAAATGTCTGTGACTATAGTCATTCAGTTCGTCAAGATCTGACTGAAAGGCCTGGATGTGTCGAACATAGTATTCAGTACTAATTAACACGGATAAGGAGTATTTAGAAAGAACTCGATGAATACAGGCTGACACTTGTCATAATTTTAATAATTCTATATCCGATATTTATTTAAAAGAAAAGGCAGACGTGCTAGTCACGTGACTGGTGCCCCCTCCCCGTCGGCACCTGAAGTCTGATAAAAGCCATAACTTCTAATGCTGAATTTGAAGCAGGTCCTTCCCCTACTTGAGAAACTGATGCAACACAATCTTTTTAACTTATCTCTTCTTATTTGGCAGTGTTTAAAAATGAAGCTAAATTTTGTTAATACCTCCATGGCTTGCCTGAGATACTTGCGTATTCACCACCTGTTGTTACAGATTTGTGTGCGATTTCTTTTCTTTTCTTTTCTTTTTCTCTCCTTCCCCAATAGGAGTAAATAAGTTCGCCTATCGCCCGGTTCACACACCTCCCCAGTTTTTGTTTTATTTTATTTTATTTTTTAACAGGAATAGAGGTTTATCAAGTTTAGGAAAGGGTTTCCCGTTCCTTCTGACATCTACTTCAAACCTATACGCCTAACGTCTCCGACTGAGCTATGAAATTTTATTCACAATTTTTTTTATCTCAGCCAGTAGGAGTTTTGTCTATTGTCCGGTTCACACCCCTCCCCGATCTTTTGAACAGGAGTTGAAGGCTTATCTTTTGTTTCCTGATTAGGAATGGGTTCCCGATTCCTTCTAAAGTCTACTTCTACACTTTACTGCATAGACCCAAGAATTTCACTTCTTGTCTTTTCTTACGTTAATACAACACCTCACAGTTACCCTCTAACTTGAGTGGCTCTTGGTCCTTGTATTGGGCGAAAATTAGTAAAAAAAATATTATCTACATTCAGTTTTATGCCAAACTATTTTTAAATGTCATGTTTCTTGTTTCTGTCTTGGTTGGTTGGCTTATAATTCATAGCGATGAAATATTTTCCCAACGCCCTAAAATATTGAATAATGAAAACCCTTTATCTCAGAAATTCCGACAACAATTAGATCTCATGATTTTAAACTATTTCTTTTCACGTCCTTAATGCTGTATCGTTTCTAAATTTTGCCTAATGACAAAATAGCTTTTTTGTCCAATGAAAAGCTCTTCGCTCAACAATAATTAGCTGATTGTTTTCCCTCTAATTAATGCCCTAGAAATCTTTTCTTTTTTTACTTTTTTTTTATTTTACTTTTTTATTTTTATTTTTATTTTTTTTTATTTTTTGTGATGTTTTCCGTATTTTGGTATTTCGTGTATTTAAAGTCGTATCAAAAAATAAAATAAAATAAAATAATAAACAATAAAAAAAATGTTATCGTCTGCTTTGAAATAAATCCGGTGCGAATCAGCTGATTGTCGCAATGCCTACTTTCCTCGCTGTGCAGATTAATTAAAACAATAAATGTTTCTAATTCTCGGTCAGTGCAAATATTTTAATAACATGATGTTTAATTCAAATCTTAAGATGGCAAACAAAGAATTTCAGTATCACACTCGATACTTACAAACCAATTAAGCCTCAAGAAATAAGAACAATAACCCCTCATGTAAAACTGCCTATGTAGAAACTTATAATATTATAAGATAGCAATATAAATAACAGATTCTTCATTATTTACATTATTCGGACTATTGTCCTCATTTTTGTCGCCATATTTATCACAACGTTTCGGCCGTTGTACGCCCCGGCCTTTTTCAGGTGGTTGAAATGTCGAACTGAACCCTTTATTTCGCTCACCGGAGTAGACTGTTCTAGTTCCACGTGCCATGTTTGATGGATGTCAGTTATCAGTTATCGCCTGTTAATTTCCCTCTGAAAGTTCTCCACTGCCTTAACCGGCACCGCCTTTATCCATTGTGGCACAGTGGATAAAGGCGTTAGTTAGATCCAGTGACAGGACCCAAAGAGTGTGAGTTCAATACCCGGTTAAGGCAGTGGAGAACTTTCAGAGGGAAATTAACAGGAGATAACTGATAACTGACATCCAACAAACATGGCACGTGGAACTAGAACAGTCTACCCCGGTGAGCGAAAGTTCGACATTCCAACCACCTGAAGAAGGCCGGAGCGTACAATGGCTGAAACGTTGTGATAAATATGGCGACAAAGATGAGGACTATAGTCCGAATAATGTAAATAATGTACATACTACCTCATCTCAGAAATATAGACAGACTCTAACAGATTCTTTTTTGGGGCAGAGTAACCAGACATCCCAGCTATGGGTTAAATAGGACAGACTGGGTTCTTTAGACTTTGTAGGCAACCTGTCTACCGCAGAAAGAAATGACAACCTACTGCGTGAAAAATCTTCTGCCTCGTCAGACATGATACATGATCGCCCAAGCGTATATTACGTGTGACACATAACTGACTGAACCAGGCATTACAATTTCTCCGTTTAATAAAAAACAAAACGTTAGTTTTAGTCAGGTGCAAATGGAACATGCACAAGGAGAGGCCTACATGGCATTCATGGCGCTAAGGGAGGGAGTCCTCTCCTCATTTTTTATTGGAAAGAAAAAGAAAAAAAAACAGCATATGTACTTTTAGCCTCAATGTTTGAGTATGCTACTGAACCGAGCTGTATCAATTATCTAAAATTAATAATTAATAATAAAATTAATTTTTCAAAATAATAAAATATAATATAACAAATTAAGAACAAAATAAGAAAAAATAAGAAAATAAATAAAAAATAATATAACAATAAAATAAATAAAAAAAAAAATAATAATAATAGATTAATTAACTCATTAATAACAGAGCAGATAATATAAGAACAAATAACAAAATAATACCAAATTATAAAAGGATAATAAAAATATAAAATATATGAGAAAATAATAATCAATAATAAAATATTAAAATTAACAATAAAATAAGAAAAAATAAAAAAATCATAATAAAATTAACCTTAATTTTTTTCCCCGAAACATTAGGTATATATATATATATATATATATATATATATATATATATATATATATATATATATATATATATATATATATATTCATTCAACTTATAAAAGTGTCAGATAAAAAAAAATCACACTCTTTAAAACTGCATCTGACTGAGCATCCCCACCTAACTAAAATTTTATCATCTGATTTCACTCCTTGGTTTATTTTGTGTGTACCGCCTCTGGTAAGTCTCGAACTAACTGTTTAAAAGAATATGGCCTGTGAGCAAATGTTCCTTCGTGTTGCTATACATTTTCAAATAAAAAAAGAAACCTCAGCTGAATCGACTGGAACGCTATAAATTTGCAGATGTTCGATACAACAACAACAAAAAATAAATAAATGCGAACACGGGATTTTAAAAGTAGTTACTCTAGCTAACTTCATTAGATGCTTGATGCAATTAACATAATTAACTTCTTAACATAATTAAATTAATGACTATCAAGTAATTAACCTAACGTTGGGGCGCTTGCCATAGAGTGGTGGTTAGCAAATTTATCTCCGAGAGCATTTCGCTTTTAACTTCAAAGCACACTAAACATCTCACTACGCGCTGCCTTGCGACAGACTATGCTAACTTTAATATAACACCAGAACAGCAAGTGTAATTGTTAGCAAGTCCGACTTGCAGACCAATTCGTTCGTTTAGCTACTTTGATACGCACTTGTCTACTATGGCTTTGTGCCAAAGATAAACGAAATGAATGACAAAAGACTAAACTAGAGCATAAGTAGAACGAGATCAACATCATTGTTTGAATACACATGAAAGCCGATTTGGAAGTCTGGCGCAAAACAATCTTCCTATTCCTATATATGGTCGTGCGCCAGCGAAATTAAACTTAATAAATATTAAAAAAAAAAAAAAAGAAAAAAAAAAGTGGTCTCTTCTGTGTGAAACATAGTAGAAACTACCTGTTTTGACCAATATTTACCGTTTAGATTCTTATACGAACGGGACAAGTGTCTACCTTTTAGACACTAATGCAAACTGTCCCTGTTTCTATCTTTTAAACTCGAAAGCCAACTGGTTCTCTGTCCAACTTTTTTCCTCTATTTTAACTGGACATGTGTCTACCTTTCTGAATCTAGTGAAAACTGGACTTGAGTTTACTTTTCAGACTTTAGCGCAAACTGGACCGCTGTCTACCTTTTAGAGTAGTGCAAAATGGACTAGTGTCTACGTTTTTGAATAGTGCAAATTGAAGCAAATTGACTAGTGCAAACAGAACATATGTCTACCTTTCTATAAATTCATTAGAGTTTTTGTCATTTAAGTCTTATATCCGACATTAAATAACCCACAACGGTTGATATATCCTTCGACGTAAGTTTTAAATAGAAATACTTTATTAAAGGAATTGTTAAAATATGATTGACGCTGTTGATGAATAAACTTTAAATATGTTTAAATATATGCGTAAATTAAAAATTAGTTTAGAAAATTAGTTTTAATTAGATTTATTTTCATTTATAACATTGGTATAATTCAGGGGACAAGCTATCATACTTATTTAATTTTTGTTTAGTTTAATGTCCACTAAGTTTGGACATAAACAAGAAAATGTAGATATTTTTATGTATTATATTAGTATGCAATTGCAAAATAGCTTAAATATAAAGTAAAAGCTCGATTTAAGAAATTTCTGATTTAAGAATCACTCTTGTATCGCATGGGTCATAACGAAATTATTATTTTCACTGAAAGAAGTTAAATAAATACAAGAAGAAATTATGTATTGATTC
>CAHIKZ030005352.1:875000-910000 GCA_903632075.3 Acanthosepion pharaonis | reverse complement strand
CTATCTATCTATATATTTATATATTTATCTATCTATTTATATATTTATCTATCTATCTATCTGTCTATCTATATAATATATATATATATATATATATATATATATATATATATATATATATATATACACACACACACACACACACACAAGCACAGAGACACACATATATATCATATATGCATATATATTATATATATAATATGTATATATATTATATATAAAAGATGTGTCAAAACTACTTTTATAAACTTGGAGGGGGGCGAGTTCCTCACACCAAAACAAAGACAAAAATCTATATAAACGTACATCCGCAATTCCACCATTTCTGAGCTATTAAATTTTACAGTATACGCTGTTAATTGTACAATCTAAGATACAATAAAAAATTACTTGTACAAAATTTAGAGGCGGGTCCCTGACACTAAGACCAGGTAAAATGTCTATATGAACATATTTACAAAGACCATCGTTGTACACAGCAACTGACAACAAATGTCCAAAATGTCCTCCGCTTGCTCCCCCCCCCATATATATATATATATATATATATATATATATATATAGGTAACTATACTCGTTTCGAAAAACCTTCAATTTTTGATTTGCCAGTAATCAAATCAATCTCGCTGACGATCCGCTTGGGTAGGTTTATCTATCTATCTATCTATCTATATATATATATATATATATATATATATATATATATATATATATATAATCTATCCATATGCATACATATATATTTATATATATAATCTATCCATATATCATATATATATATGATGCATATATATATATATAATATATATTCATATAATATAAACATATAATATATACCTATTATATATATAGTAAGTATATGTATATTTAATATTATAAATATATATTATATATTTATAATTTATATATATTATATATATTAAGTGCGTATCTCTTAATAAATATTATATATATATATATATATATTATTTAATATGCTATATATATATCATATATATTACATAGATTCTAATAAATATATTATATATATTATATATAATATATATCATATATATGATATATAATATATATTATATATATGATATATAAAATATAATATAAATTTTATATATATATATTACTTAAACATTATATTTTAGTGCATACTTGTGTTTGAGTACATGCCATGTTTTTTTTTTTTTTTGTTTTGATTTTTTGTTTTCTTTTTAAGTGTGAATTACATATAGTGACCTGTGCGTTCATGTAACTTAATAAACAAAATAGGCACTCGGCAGTGATGACTGCTCGACGACCGAGAATTTCTTCTTGGAAATTTGATAGCCCATATCTCGCTATGTGCTAACTTTATTTTCGTATTCGAAAAGTAAATAAAGAAATTTTCTAAGGAATTAATGGATTTTATTTTCAATTTGTCACTATTTCTCATTACTTTCATAGACAGATAAATATATATACAATGTAAATTATAATAGGTTTTACCTTGTTTATTTTAAGAGCGCGTATACGGCCACTAAAAAAAAGGTCTGATATAAATTATTGTTTAAAATCGACTTTAAAAGAAACTAATAAAACGTTTAAAATCTCGGTCTCAGTTTTTAAGTATTCTCTCTCTTTCTCTATCCCTATCTCTCTCTCTCCCTCTCTGTCTCTCTCTTTTTCTCTCTCTCTCTCACACACACATACACACATGCATCTATATATGTGTGTATGTGTGTGTGCGTGTATGTATGTATGTATGTATGTATGAATGTATGTATGTATGTATGTATATAGGGTCAATATCCCTGAGATGCGTGACATTCACTATGAATCTTCGATTTCTCCATCTTGTCTCCATTTAGTAGTGCTGTTTCTAATATTGAGCATTCTTCCCAATAAATATGTTGAACAACAACTTTAATAATAATAATAATAATAATAATAATAATTATAATAATAATTATAATAATAATAATAATAATAATAATTTTGCCAATGTTTAACTTTCGTATTTGCAGTAAAACGGTGCGTTGAAAGGGACGGTTTTTTCCTTGACACCGCTATTATTTTGTATTATATCCACTCCTTCGGTAATGTTTTTTTCTTTTTTTTTTAAAAAAAAAAAAAAAAAAAAGCGATAAGAATTTTAATAAAATTCAAACATGTGACTGTGAATTTATACATTTGCTTTGTTCTTTGAGAATTTAGGACAAAAATATTAAACACTATTTACTGATTAAATTGTTTATTTGTAAGAATAACTGTATATTTACATCATTCTAACAATGCGAACCAGCTAATACAATACAATGTTTATCATTTATCAATTTATAAAGAAAGAAATATGAAACAATTTTTTTTTCATAATTTTATGAAAATTTACTAAATCATGAAAATATGTAAATCAGCTATAATTAAATCTTTATTATTTACCATTGAAAATCGATTTCTATAATCAATTAGGATTTACCAATAATTTCCCAACCATTCCAAAGCATACAATTCGTTGAAAAAATTATATGTTTTTATAAATTTAGGAATAAAATGATTTCTTGTCAAATTTATTTCTTAATAAAATGATAAATAATAAAACTTCATAAATCGTAAATAATAAATACTAGCAGTATAAACGTCTTCGGTCGGGTGTTTCATTACTGGGAATTTTTGCCATTCAATTGGAGCAGTTTAAGTTTAAAGTCAACCCACATGAAAATCAATATTAGTAACAATTGAATGCAACTGAGACACATCCCCAAATGGGGCGGGGGGTTAACAATTTGAATGGCGGAAGGGATGGACCTGCAAAGGGCCGTTTTTACATTCTCAATCTTGCAAGGAAGGAACCTCTTCCATGGATCGTCATAATTATAATATTCGATAATTTTTATTTATAATATAATTATTTTTATAATTTTAATAATTTTTTGCATTAGATTTCAACTCTCTAAATTGATTGTACGCTGTTTTTTACAGACATTAGATTTTGCCTTTTGTGCAAAGAGTAAAAAATCAGTCTTTTCGATTTTTCACCTTCAAATTTGTAAATTTTCACAGCCAATTTGGACTCAAAACCAGCACGGAAGAATTATCTATCAAACAAAAAAAAAATTTATCGAAATTGGATGAAAACATCCGATCACACACAAATACATACATACATATACGCACACATTTTGAGAATTATAGATATACATTGCATTTTACTTGGTCCACATATTTTTATAATCTTGTTTTAAACATTGAAGTTTAAACATTGCTATAATTTTATTATCTTTATTATAATAAAATAATAAATAAGTTTTTATTCTGTGTTTTTTCTTTGCCAATCTTCCACGATCATGCAAGCCAGAAATAAAATCAATAATATATTTTTTATTTATTTATTTTTGCTTTGTTTTGCTTTTGTTTTTCAAAAATTAACTCTAATAATAAAATACCAATAAGAATAATAATGCACATCCCCAAAATATTTTATGGTAAAAGAATGGGGCTTCAGACAATGCTAGTAAGGCCGGAGAACGCATCGGCTTAAACAATTCGCTTTATTTAAAAAGAAGAATAAAAAGAATTAGTATACTTGTTCACATATAGCTTCCTTTCAGCACTTTAGGCAACATACTCTGTAATATTGCAACGAATATTTACTGTCCTTTCTGAGAGCAAGGTTTGCACTCAGACACACACCCACACGTTATCCGCTAAGCAAACACAGCCCCTCCCATTCAGAGAACTTTATAACTTTTATAAGTGCTAATAACGCTGACTGTTGCTACAATAAATATGAGAAACACAGGCCTTAAATCAACTGACTCACACGTTAGTGCCTGAAACTATTTATACCATCTGTCACGTTAAAATCTTAGCCTACTGTGACTTAGGTTTATAACTGTTTTACATATATATATATATATATATATATATATATATATATATATGAGTTTGGTTGAAGACCAAATAAAATTCTTTGTTTAAGATTTACTTAATTTTCCAACTGTTCGAAATATTTCTCTGATTTCCGGGTAAAATTTGAACATGAATTGTTTAATCTTTTCTGGCTTGATAGTTTTGTTTCTGAAGATGCATCATGCGTCGATTTATGCATAACTATTATAAAAAAACAGATTGCTAGATACTCAGTACACACACACACACACACACACACACACACACACACACACATATATATATATATATATATATATATATATATATATATATATATATATATATATATATATATATATATAACATATCCGGGTTTCAATTCTCGGTAGTGAATGCGCAGTGGTGATGAGTCCCAAATATAGGACGAAACGGCCGTCCAGTGCCTTCTGCATTCTATTGAGGTTTCTTCTAGACTCGATGAATTAATTAATATTAATTATCTCAAATCCTCCGAATTTCCATCACTTGTATATTCTTGTTAGTATCGGCTTTAATGCTCCAGTTGGAGAGGCTTATTGCGGCTCGTGGGGGCACAGTCCTATGGGTAAGGCAAACTAAGATGAATTCCACCACGGAATATGTAATCGAGCGGCGGTATATCGAGTCTAATTCGTTACCTCTTCGTACCTGCGTGGTTTCTTTCGGCATTCTTCTAGACTCAACGAATTACTTACTCGGTAATATATATATATATATATATATATATATATATATATATATATATATATATATATATATATGTGGGGTGAGAGAGAGAGAGAGAGAGAAAGAAAGAAAATAGGAGGACTTGAGATAATCCGCCTAATAGAAATTATCTCAAATCCTCATAATTCCTATCACATATATATATATATATATATGTGTGTGTGTGTGTGTGTGTGTGTGTGTGTGTGTGTATGTGTATGTGGGTGAAAAATATATAGAAAATAGGAAAGAACTCGTTAGGTAAATAATCCAAAGTTTTTAGTATTTTTTTTCCCAAAAACAATAATCCAAAGTTCTTTAGTATTTTTTCCAAAAAAGATTTCGCTTTAAGATGGAACAAAGCTTACTTTAATTCAACTTAATTCAAATAATTATATTGAAGTTTTCGGCTATATATATATATATATATATATATATATATATATATATATATATATATATATACTGTAAATCCAGAAATGATGTCGTTCATTGTGTGGAGTCTACAGAAACATTGTTTCAACGTCAATTTGTTCACTGGGCAATAACCCTATTCTTTCAGTAACGCTTGCATTTTATTTCAGTTTATTGACATCTCTTCCTCATTTCTAATGCGTTTTCATGGTAAAAGCAATTACACTAATATTCTATATTAAAACCTGAGCGATGTGTTTATATTAAACATTAAACTTCTTACTGTAATGTTGCGTGTTATACATGGTCATTTTATGGTTAACGCATTTCAGAAATAAATATTAACAAAGACCAAGAAAGTTTTAACTATGGCTAAGAAATTACGAGTTTTAGAAGTAAGTGTAAAAATAGGACTGATTGAATAGTGAGACTAGTATTTTGTTGCGTTAAGAGTGATGAGGTCTTGAATAGATTTGTTGTCACTTAAACTTCAATGTAATTTGTTGCTGCTAGGAAGACGATGAATGAAATTTAAACTATTTTACCGATATTGTTCTATTAATTGTAAAGGTTGAATATGAATTTCGATAGTAGACTGCCTCAAATGTTAATTAGGGGAGAGTGGATATATTCATGAAATTTCAACTTTTTTTTTTTAAATTTTTGTGCTAGACAAGGTTTTATGTATGTGTATATATCGTAGCAGCGGCTACACTTGGTTTGGCCAGAGGCGCGTGCATTGAAAGCCTTGACAACAGCTGACACTTTTCAGCTTTTCGGCTTGTGTAAACAAAACTGGCGCATGCGTATTGCAAGAGCCGAATATATTTTATACCACGTCGCATACGAGGGAGGACGCGAGTCTGAGCGTTCCCGGGACACACGCATGGTCGAAGCAAGACACCTGACTTTCTCTCTTTCACTCACCAACAGAGTCCAACTTGGTCCATTCTTTGATTTTACAGGGATTATTGTATGATCATTCCATTAATTTACTCCCTCTTTCAAGAACCATGCTTGAACACTCTCTGTATAAAAAATTCCCAAGAGAATAAAATATTCTTTCTCATTTTGTCCATCATCTTTTTTTTCTATTTTTGTCTATTTCTTTCAAACAATTCAACACGTGTTATTTTAATTTGTACGGCACCTTCTCAATCTCAAAACCCTATCTATCTATCTATCTATCTATCTATCTATCTATCTATCTATCTATCTATCTGCATTATTACCACATTATTTCCATTATTCAGACTGTTATCCTCATCTTCATTGTCATATTCACAACGTTCCGGCCGTTGTACGCTCCGGCCTTCTTCAGGTGATTGAAATTTCGAACTGAACCTTTTATTTCGTCCACCGGGAGAGATTGTTCTAGTTCTATGTGCCATGCCTCTTCCGGATATCTCAGTTATTTCTCTTTAACTCAACTCTTCAAGTTTTATTGGTTTACCACTGCTATAGCCTGCTATTGAACTCACAACTCTGGGTTTAATCACTGGATCTAGCGAACGCCTTTATCCACTGAAACTTCTATCTATTTATCTGCCTCTCTCACAATTATTTAATATAACAACCGAGCAATTATGGACTGCCCTTCAGGAAGAATGGAATAAGATCACCCAGCAAGAAATTGAAAATTTAATTTCCTCATGGAGTCGAAGATGTCAAAGTGTGATTGAAGCTAAAGAGCTTCACACTAAATATTAAATAATTCCAGTATTCTCTGTCATTTTTGATTATTTTGTTATTTTTTCAACCGTTCTGACCATTTTGGCCGCCATGGGTTTTCCAGTAAATCACTAAATCATCCATAACTTTTGTATTATCCTCTCAAATTACACCAAAATCTCAGACAATAACAATTAATATCATTTTTATTGTCTGTGAGAATTATAGAATATAAAACTTATACCTACTTTTCTGACGAAAACAATGCCGTTATGAACATTTTGGCCACGCAACTTTCTCTTTCTCTCTCTCACTCTCTCTCTCTCTCTCTATATATATATATATAGAGAGAGAGAGAGAGAGAGATATATATATATATATATATATATATATATATATATATATATATATATATATATCAAACGAAAAACTAATCGACATAATATTTCTAAATTATTTAAGCAAATGTGTTTGTATATATATATATACTCGCTCATGTGTTATCCGCACTATTTACAATAAAAGAAAATAGATGAATAATAAATATATAAACACATTATAATCAATGTTATGTAATTTAATTTAATTAATTTTAATCTTTTTTGAAAATAGTAGATAAAGGAAGTGTTGGTACCGTAACGGTTATCAATACAAAAAGCAGAATCGACGAGTCGTGTTCAAATTACGACCTGGTCTGTTGCGTTCACTTCTTTATTTCGCAATTATACCCTCGAGAAAGTCATGAAACCGTTTTCCCTGAAGCTTAAGGTTAACTAGAAGAGTAAACTAAGTTCTGTAGTCTTGGGTGGCAACCAATCTGAGAGAAGGACAACTTAGAATTCAGAACCGCGGAAAAGATAAAAGAAAACCACTTCATTATCTTTCCGAAGAATGCACAGGAATTCAGAGAAATAATAAAGAAAATGAAGCAGGGGAAAGCCATGATCGCTTATCACGTGAAACAAAATGGCATTAAAAATGGGTATGTAAATAAAAATAATAATAAATTAGCCCGATTTGAAGCCCGCGGTCCATCGCTTCAGGGCCAAACACGAGGAGGAGCAGTTACCTCATCCTCATCCGATTATTCACACTATACTCTTCGTTTATGGACCGAGTGGTTAAAAAAAGATCTTGGTTCAAGTCACACTAAGGCCGATTTGAGATGATCTTACCGACCAGGGATAGTTATCTTATCGCGCGACATGAAAACCATACTGCTGGTTGATCTCAGCCTTGAGAGTGAACTTGGGCAGATAAAACCGCTCGAAAGCCGTTGATTGCTGTGCTAGTACGGATTCACAAGTCATCGTGACCAAGGGTTTTGAGCATACTGGCCTAGTTCAAGAAATAGATCACGCTAGATTATGCCCTCTCTCCGAGAAACTGGTACGACATAGTTGCTGTACAAACCACAGGTTGGCTCCGAGTATTGAGAAGGCGTCTGTAATAGAATTTGGCTAGCCGCCCTGGTAGACGGAGTGTGTAGAGTAATTGACCATGGGTAAGCGTAATTGGCAGAAATGGCCAACAAATGAAATTTACAAAGTTTCCAATAAACAATAACAAAAGAAAGAAAAAAAAGGGCCAAAATAATAGAATGAAATATATATATATGTGTGTGTGTGTGTGTGTGCATGTTTCATTAAAGACGACAGACAAGGTACTACGATTAAACTTTTTATTTAATTTTTCATGTATTCGAACAAGTGTTTTCTTTTCTGAACACAAGGTGTGTAGGAATTGTCCAAATGTTCTTTAATTCCGAGTGCTTTCGGCTATTATCAAGGATGGTTTTATTTTTACTTTTTAACTGGATGTATGCGTTGTGTGTATGTTTCTAGAGTTATAGTGATGTTTTATTTTCCGAACACAGTCATCACATTGTGGCCGTGTTCGTAGTTAATATTATTGATTGTTGGCTTTTTCTTTTTTATTATTCAGGCTTCCATTATTTTTAATCTTTTTTACATGTGGATGAGATTATTATGCTTGTATTTCCTACTAGTGTATTTCGGATGGAGTCTGATAAGTTTGTTTGTGTGTTTAAATGGTTTCTGATGGAGCTGTGGTCGGATAGGTGTAACGTAAGGCGTCTGGATAGGCATGTAGTAGTGTGAACGACGTAATTATTCGGTTTGATCAGGAGCACAGTTCCTTAAGGGACATTTGAACTCGCAAATAAGACCTAAAAATTGCCTGTCTTATTGTCTAGGAAGAAATCCAAGAGAAACTACAGCCGGCATCAAGGCATCTGATCGGGAGATTGAAGGTTCATTGCTGTTGTTCACAGGTGTATCCCGACCTGGGGTGGTAGTACCTGTTAGGGTCCCAGTTATGGGCAAATACTGAACCCCTCCCAAACAATAAGCAGCAGTAGATTTTTGTAATAAAATGAGCAAAAATATAGATCTTTATAGCAAAATGACAATCAACACAACATTAAAAAAACATGAAAATACATTTTTTTAGTAAAATTATCAAAAATACATTTTATGATCTACAAACTATATATCTAAAAAATAGAATTCTACCCCGAAAATTGTGTACAAAATATCTGTAGTTGAATGCATATAATTACACACGAAATATATATATTTCGGCATTAAAAAAACCTATAGAGTTTTATATACCGCCAAAAATTCAACCAGATGTGATAGCAATATTCAATGCATAGAAAATGTTATTAATTAACTGGCAATGCACGACTATAAAATAATCGTGCAAATCTCCCTAGAGCTAAATATTTCTGCTCAACAACATTACGATAAAACTCATAAATATTAACGAAGGTCATTATTTAAAGAAGCAGGAAGGTACAAATGAAAACATTAAAAATTGACAAGATTTAAAATTTCACTGAAACAGACGTTAAAGACAAGAATATTATTGCTTCGTCTAGCTTCCCTTTTCTACCGTCTGTCATTGAAATCAAAATGAAATGAACCATTATCTGAAATCTTTGAACAAGAGACAGATAAGATAGTACAAAGCGTAACGTACGAATTAACTAACGAAAAAACTAACAGAAATGTTCTGTCCTGTTCTTGTAGCTTTTTCATCCAATTATTCGGAGGTTCATATCATTAAAATCTGCAAATAATAGTTCTTTTTTAAATAAACAAAGTTGAATCGGAAAAATAAGTAACATCAGACGAGGTTTTAACTCGAATATAAATTGAATCAAGAGTACAAAATATTGAAATCATGATTTGAACCAACCAATACGGAGAAGGCTTGGTATATGTGCGTTTTCCATTCTTTTCTCTTAATATTCTTCTTTTCCTATCACTAACCCAACGCTGTTCCTTTATCTATTCATTCGACAAGTACGTTTTACGATGCTTTCTTCTCTCTCTCTTACCTTCAATCTGTCCTGTGAGTATCAAATTTTCTATGCCCTCTTTCCTCATTATTTCCTCAGTTTGTAACTTTTGTTTCAATTGTCTCTAGAACGTCATCGTTGCTCACATATTCAGTCCATAATAATCTCAGCATTCTTCTACAGAACCACATTTCTGTTGCTTCAAGTTTCTTCTTCATTTATGAGGAGATTGTCCAGCATTCAATATTATATAGGAGGACTAATATTACATTTCAGTACTATTTTCTTTGTTTGTAAGGAAATTTTTCCTGTTTCTTAATACTTCGCTTAGCTTTTGGAAGGCAACGTTCTCTATCTCAATGTGATTTCTTATTTCTGCATCGTACTTTCCGTCAGTTAAAAATACTTTTCAGATATTTAAATTTTTGTACTTGCTTGATTTCGGTATCGCCAACTTGTTATTTGCATGTTGGGCCAATCCTTTTGCAAACAACTATGCATTCCATCTTGCAATTGATGTTTAATCCTTTCTTTCCTTTATTAACTTCTGGAGAAGTTCTTGTAATTTCTGGGTCTGCTGAATAGGACTTCTAATTTTCTCAGAATTGCTTCACTGTATAAGTTGAATATGTCTGGTGAGACTATCCTTAAACAGTGTAATTAGAACTGTCTACCGCCGTAGATCAAATGAAGGTTTCATTTCAGGATTCCTTGTAGATTATCCAGATCGATATACGCCTGAGGAAGGTCGGGGGCCACAACTGCTGAAACGTTGTGATAAGAACAACAAAGATAAGGACAATAGTCCTGAATGATAACTCCTCGTGCCCTAAATTCTAAGACTGCTTTTCTTTTCTTAAATATTATGATCACGTCGGCATCACGTGGGCGATGTTGTGTAAACGTATTCCTAAAATATAGTATTTTGAATGAAAAATGAAAAGAATTTTATTTTAATCTAAAACTTATATGTACGTTTGTCGAGCATTAATCTTGCTAGAAAAGGGGAAATATTAAAGAAGCCAGGTCTAGTGTTCACCGTGCGTGAGATAGATATTATGACTGCCTCATATTGAAACGGAACGCTGATCTTGAAAAATTTCAGTTGTCTGTTTTGATGAGTCTTACTCTTATGTCCATCGTCTTTTCATGTTGAATTAAATATAGTCTAATGTTAATTATGTTTTATTAATATGTCCTGAAGATGGTCTACTAGACCGAAACGTCCGACGTTGACATTATATTAACATTAAAACAGCATAATTGCATATTAAAAGTTTTGTTTGTTTTTTCCGTATACTTTTCTTCATATATATATATATATATATATATATATATATATATATATATATATATATAATATAATTATTTATTTAAAAATATGATTCCAAAACGCTACATAAGAAGTCTCATTTTTTTAAACAAGAGCCGAAAACTTCAATATAATTATTTAAATTAAATTGAGTTAAAATAAGCTATTTTTAAATAAATAATTATATTTATGCTCTACTTTTGTATCGAGCACTATTTTTTAAAAATAATAACTAAAATACTAAGGGACTTTGGATTATTTACCTAACCAGTTCCTTCCTATTTTCTATATATTTTCACACACACACACACACACACACACACACACACACACACACACACACACACACACACACACACATATATATATATATATATATATATATATATATATATATATATCCAAGTATATGATAAGACACCGAGGGTGTTGAAACAAAATGGCTATTTTTGTAGTGATTTTATAACATATTTATGTTGTAATTTTTTTTTTAAAATAAATAATTATATATATATATATATATATATATATATATATATATATATATATATATATCTTTGTTGTTTCTTTTACATTTCTTTTGGGTGGACTCATCTTGAGCTCGCTATATTTGTAGTGGGCCCTGTTTCAGGAGATACACGTGTTCATGCACAACGCGTATAAACACACAGTCCGCTACAATTCTCAAAACTTTTTTTTTTTTTCCTTCCTTTCTTTCTTTCCATTTCTTTTATCTTTTCTTTCTTTCCTTTTCGTCTCAACCGTTCTTATTTTGTCTTATCTTTCATCTCTTCCTCTTTTTCATCATCCTTTCTCGTTTACTTCTTTTCTTTACATCCATTTCCTTAGTATTCATTTTTCCTCCACTTTTTTATTCTTTGTTTTCTTTCAGCACATTTTTTGTACGAAATACATAGGCTGATTTTTATCACACATTTTCTTCTGATATTTGTTCTTCTTCCCTCCTTTTTCTTTTTCTCCAGTAATCAAAACGGGGTCAGTATGAAATCTACTAATAATGATGTCCTGCTGACCTGCTACTTGAAGCATACTTTTTGATCGGCGTTCTTCTGCAACGAAGGACAAACAGACAGACTGACCGCGTTCCGTTCGCACCCAACCCACCGCGTCGTCCTACACACACATCTGACAGCGGACGGATCTTCCCCTGCCATCATGTAGATTATGTCTGATTTATTTTCTCAATATTTTCTTTTCAAATTGTCAACTATCTGTTGCCATCGAAAACAAACACGAGTCGTTTTCAATGCGTTTTTACTACAAGCGTTCATTTCCAATACCGATAGATAGACAGAAAAGGAATAGAATGTTAGATAGATAGATAGATAGATAGATAGATAGATAGATATGAATAGAATTAGATGGATAGAAAGATAAGGAACAGACGGAGATAGATAGATAGATAGATAGATAGATAGATAAAGAATAGACTGAAATAGATAGATAGATAGATAGATAGATAGATAGATAGATAGATAGATAGATAGACAGACTTAGATAGATAGATAGATAGATAGATAGATAGATAGATAGATAGATAGATAAAGAATAGACTTAGATAGATAGATAGATAGATAGATAGATAGATAGATAGATAGATAGATAGATAGATAGATAGATATGAAAAGAATTAAATGGATAGAAAGATAAGGAATAGACGGAGATAGATAGATAGATAGATAGATAGATAGATAGATAGATAAGGAATAGATAGATAGATAGATAGATAGATAGATAGATAGATAGATATGAATAGAATTAGATGGATAGATAAGGAATAGACTGAAATAGATAGATAGATAGATAGATAGATAGATAGATAGATAGATAGATAGATAGATTTTTTAACTAATTGTTCACCCAGTACAAGGCCCAAGAACTACTTAAAGTAGAGAGATACTAAATGAGCTTGCATAATTGTTTTTGTTCCCAGGTCCACCCTGACTCGGGGCAGTAGCACCAAATAGGGTCCCAGCTACGAACAAACAGTGACCCCCCTGCATACAAAAAAACAATAATACATATTTATAATACAATCAGCAACAATAGATTTTTTTTTATCGAAAAATGATAATGCGACACTAAAATATATATATATATATAAAAATACATTTTTATAGTAAAATTGCCAAAATATATTTTATGATTTGTAAATTATATACCTAAAAAAGACATAACTTCCCCTGAAAGCATAAAATTAGGTACAAAATATGTAGATTTCGGTATTAAATAACCCATAGTTTTTGATATGCTGTTAAACAAAACGAACCAATTGAATCGTTCCAGTGTACGTGGCATGGTGGGACTGTGAACGTCGGCACTGGTGAAACTAATGAATGCAGCTCGTCGTCAGAACATTTGCCAGGGAAATTTAATAGGAATAGATATGTTCACCTGTCGCTCGTTTCAGACACCTCCCCGATGGACAGGAGTAGTGGTTTATTCCTGGTTTCCTGTTTAGAATTGTGTTTCCGATCCCTTCAAAATTCTTCTTGGAATCTATACTTCTAACGTATCACTGAAAGTTATACGATTATTGTATTTCCGGTTCCTTCTAAAGTCTTTTCCTTTTATTTCACTTCCAGTTGGCCCTTGCTTCTTAGTGGTGTTATCGCCTTGCTTGGGGTGAATTGATTAAAAACAGAGAGTTGCGAGAGGCTTGTGACGTTTTGTTTGTGGAAACGAGATTGTAGATTGGAAACTATTTCATCACTCACAAGGACGCGTAGAGGCTTCAGAACTCTATAAAATCTGGAGAGCGAAAACTGGGCAACTTGGACGAATCAATAAGTATGAAGAGATCTTGACAAATATGAACAGATATAGATAGACGGCCCACTAGATAGATAGATAGATAGATAGATAGATAGATAGATAGATAGATTGGGGTTTAACCTTAGAGTAAAAAGCCCTTCCCCACAATAGATCTGATGTTTGTTCTTTTGGTCAGATTTTTGGGAAGTGAGTCGGGCCGAAAGATGCATGTAAATGTTCCCAATGTTTATTTTTCTTATTTTATTTTTTAACTAAATATGCAGACAAGAACCGGTTTTTTTCTCGAGAAACTTTTTCACACTAATACTAATCAAACCTACTTATCGAGATTGTGTGAATGAATGGCCGAATAGAAACAAATTGAGATGGGAAAACAACAAAAATAATTGATGTAACAAAAAGACGAGAAGTGGGTGACGAGCCATGATCGCTAACGCCCTGAAAGGTCATAGTGAATATATATATATATATATATATATATATATATATATATATATATATATATATAGAGAGAGAGAGAATTTTAGAATATTACATCGAAAACACGTCAAAATCGCTTCACAATTGCAGCTTTGTTTCGATGTATACAACGCATCTCATCATTTACAATGATTTTACTGATGAGACGCATTACATATGCATCGAAACTCGACTGCAATTGTGTAGCGATTTTGACATATTTTCGATGTAATATCATAAAATAAAGAATATTGCTCTACTATACATATACATATATATATATATATATATATATATATATATATATATATATATGTCTGTGTGTGTATTAATGTGGATAAATCAAATAACTAGATATTAGTAACCGTATATGCCTGCGTTAGCGTGCATACACAGGTAATCGAATAAATATTTACTCAATTTAATATAAGGTGTAAACAAAACAATGCTCAATGTAATTAGACAGAGCTAAGAAGTGCATATTAATAAATATACATATACCTATGTTCGTAGTGCAACTTAAAGTTTCGTTGTTTATATATATATATATATATGTGTGTGTGTGTGTGTGTGTGTGTGTGTGTGTGTGTGTGTGTGTGTGTTCAGATATATAGAAAATCAGGAAAGAACACGTTAGGTAATTTTTGTTTTTATTTTTAAAAAACAGTGCTCGATGCAGAAGTAGAGCTTAAATTATAATTATTTTTTAAAATTATAATTATTTTTTAAAATTATAATTACTTTTTAAAAACTCCTTCAATAATATTAGAAATAGAAATCAGACATCTCTATGCAAATATTTTCGGTATTTAAAAGAAAGGAATAAACCACCAAAAGTAAAGTAGAAAATAATAAATAGAACCTGGGATGACCCATGCCCTTTACGCCTACATGAAAAACTACACATTATTAAGTTTCTAAATAATGAAAATTTATTAAACCATAGACATGAGTTAACGGTTTTTTGCCGACATCAACAAATTTTCGCATTAAATAATTAGCATAAAAAAATTAAATTTCATATTGAAATTTAACCCAATCATAAGATAGAAAAACCCTTTATGAAGTCGTCAAAAAAAATTGTAGTTCGGTGCGACGCGTTTATGTATGAAACAGCACTTTAAAAAAAATAAAAATAAAAAAAAATAAATAAATAGATAAAATAAAAAAAAAATTCTGTAGACACTTAACGACATATTACGGTGCCAAAAGATATCTTTCGCTGTGACTGACCAGACGATGTGCGCACATGAATGCCATCATTCGCTTCGTAATGGACACCCCACCCTACCTCGGCTTGACCTCTTTCCGAAGGTGACTGATATGTGGATAAAAATTAACTCTTAGGCCCCTTATCAAAATGGTCGCCCCATCGGTTTCCATAGTAATTAATTTTGCGAATGAACATGCTTATAAAGATGCGGAAATTTCAAGATTGGTTATTCCTAAATTTTCACTTGAGGATGAAACAGAGCTTGATATTTTAATTCAATTTTAATTTAATAATTATATTGAGCTCTTATGTAATGAAGGAATCATATTTTTTCTAAATAATTATAATATATATATATATATATATATATATATATATATATAAAAGTTAACGACCAGATATAGATTAAATATGGGTCAGAATCTGTCAGGATGATAAGATAAAGATCTTTCTTTCAAACATTGTTTCGTTGGATAAGAGAGGCAAGGAAAATTTGATGAATTTTTCATTTATTTTTTTCTAATATTCTTACATTTATCCGCTTGGTGAGAGTAAAGGAGTGTAAAAATTGTTTGTAATGTCTATTGTCACAAGCACATTGGACCACTTCCTTAGCCATTTTCCAGGGAGTTTTCTTAAGTGATTTTAATTTCTTTCCATGTTTGTCTGTTTAAGATGTACTTTTAGTGATGTCTGAATAATAGTATCATTTTTTCAGAACCTCGTGAAATGAGCGTGGCTGAAATTCAAGTTAGTGACTTTCTATTACACACACACACACATATATATATATATATATATATATATATATATATATATATATATATATATATATTCTATTTATACGTGATTTTTATGGATAAAAATATCTACCAGGCGCTTCCTCTGTAGCTAAATAGTATATAACAGTCCCGTGTAGTATACAGGCGCGATTTCTGTCGGAGGATACATATTTCAGGCCGGTAAATGTAGTTAATACTGTTTATTATAAACATTAGCATTTACTTAAATATTTATAGCTATAAAAATAACGTATAAACAGAAAATATATTAAAATAATGGTTGGACTTAATCCATTTCATATTATATGACATAATTAGTTTACATTAAGATATGCTTCGAGCAGATATGAGCGTTTGAGAGAAATCATGGGAAATTTGGAGTTTAAAAACAGTAATTTAACCTTGCTAACCATGCGCTTTGTCCGTAGATAAAAGGTATAGCACGATATATGATGTATGTAGGATACAGGTTCGATTCCTATCTGAGGACACATATTTTCTATGAAACTTGAAAATTCAGGCCTGTAAATATAGTTAATACTGTTTATTATAAACAGCACATTTACTTAAACATTCGTATCTATAAGAATAACGTATAAACAGAAAATATATTACAATAATTGTCGAACTTAGTCCATTTCATATATATATATATATATATATATATATATATATATATAGTATGCAGAACGTGGGCGATCATGGTTCTCGGCGCTCCACAGCTTCTTGTCTTTTGTTTGTATAAATAATTTGCATCTTTACCATCTCCCTTGTCCATATTCTGTCATTCATTCAAACAAACTCGAAAATAAGTTATTTTTTGCTTCTGTTTCTCTTGTTTTTAGCATACCCTCTGAGTGTTAAATTCTCCAAGCCCTCTTTCCCCATTAAATGTCCTAGAAATCTCAGCTGTTTCTTCCTGATCGTAAGTATAAGCGTCATTTTATTTCCAATTTGCCCTAAAACATCCTCGTTGTTCACAAGTTCCGTGTGTATTAATTTCAGCATTTGTCCATAGAACCACATCTCTGTCAGCTCTTTTCTTTTCATCTGGACCGAATATTCACTGCCATATAGAAGATCAGATACTACATAGTAGTTTAGTACTCTTTGTTTTGTTTCTAACTAAAGTTTTCTCTTTTTTTTAATACTTTCATAAAATGGAGATATTTTAAACATCGTTTTGTTTTGCCAACTAGAACAATCTGAGATTTAACGTTGTTATATATAGCAGACACGGAAAGAAAACTACAGTCACTTCTACAGAACATAGTAAAGGAAAGCGAGAAGAAAGGACTAACCATCGATTGCAAGAAGGTAGAATGTACGGTCACCAGCAAAAGGAACAGCCTAATTTCAAATGGGAGAAATCAAAATCAAGCAAGTACAAAAATCTAAATATCTAGAAAATGTTTGATCAGAGGTTAGAAAGTGTGATGCAGAAATCGGAAGACACATTAGAATAGCGAAAGATGCCTTCCAAAAGTGAAGGTAAGTAATAGGAAACAAGAAAATTTCGTTTGAAACAAAGAAATGAGTACTGAACTGTTATGTAATATCGGTTCTTCTATATGATAGCGAATGTTAGACAATCTACTCACAGATAAAGAAGAGACTTGAAGCAACCGAAATATGGTTCTACAGAAGGATGCTGAGAATACCATGGACTCAAGAATGAGCAGGGGCGAGATTTTAAGAAAGACAAACAAAAATGACATTTGTATTTAGAATCAGAAAAAGACACATGAAATTTATAAGGTACGAGGAAAGAAGGCTTAAAAAATTTGACACTCACGGGACATATTGAAAGCAAGAGGAACAGGGGAAAGCGGTGAAAAACCTACTTAACGAATTTATACAAATAGTTTGCAGTGAACGGATTAGGAGAAATAGCAAAAACGAATTAAGTGCATTGACAAGGGAGGAAATCTAGTCATGTTTAGCAACCAGTCTATTAAAAGGACAATACTAAATTCAAAACCCATTTACTTGAAGCTGTATAAAGATGGTTAGACATGGGGTGCAGATGAGCCAAGGGTTGCTTAACTTTGGTGTCCGTATAAGAATTGGTGTTTCAACGTGAAAAGGTCGTAAATCTACAAAAATAGTGGGTTATGGGGTACAGATGTTATTTCTGTAAAATAAAAAAACGATAGATTTGAACAACTATAGAATCGGTTCTCTTGCTGTGGTTGGCAACAAGTGTAGGAACAAAACGACCTGTAGCTATAGAACGATGCTTAGACATGGGTGTAGATACTGTCTGTAAAAGAAAAACGTGATAGATTTAAACAATTATGGATGATCCCACTTGTAGTGTGAATATCCAGAATGTTCTTGATATCAGCAGACATTGAGCCCACGAATGGATGAACAGACTTTTTGGTTTGATTTAATTTTTAACGCTTTTTGATTTTAAGTAATTTCCTTATTCCGTTTTATTAAATATACTTACCGATATGTACAACTTTGGGCTCCTGGATTTTCTGTCTGCACTGTCTTCTCTCAAGAAAAACGTGTGATAGTTCTGAAAGTAGATAAATAAATACTAAATAATCTCTGCTGGATTGCGAATACAATATTTTCAAAAAGCTTCAAGAACGAACTTTTCAAAAGTGTATAAAATACATACAAAAATATAAAACAAAGATGGAGAATAGCAAACTTAAACATAATAAATAAAGCATTGAATCGAAAATATATAATAAGAATGAAATAATAAAAAGAGGCTAATTGAATCTCGATTCTTTCTCTTCAGAGCGAATCGAGGACAAAAATATCATCTTGATCTTTTTCACAGTCAGTCAGTTATGTGCCATACGTGATACACGCTTAGGCGATCATGTATCTTTCGATAAAGTATGTATCTTTCCCGCAGTAGGTTGCCATTTCTTTCTGTGGTAAACCAGTTGCCATTCAAATCTGTCCGGCTATTCACCCATAGCTAGGGGAGAGAAGAGGAGGATTAATATCTTTCCCAAGGGTATTAGCCCGTAACTGAATGTAATGGAATCGACTGGAATTCGATTCCACAATCCGAGCCGCTATCCATTACTCTACCGTGCCTCCTCATGGCTCCTTTTAACCATAATACATTCAAATGAATTCTTTAGACTATTTATATTAAGTCTAAGTAGCCTTCCCTCTGTAAGAAGCAGGAATCGTTGTTGGGTCTAAATCTAATTAAGATGTCATTGATGCTGCCGGTTACATGGAAGTTATTTTGTTCATCTACCTCTTTTTTATCGTTGTGCACATATTTTTGTTCTCGGTTGCCTCTGAAGAGCGAGGATCGATAACCAATTAGACATTCTTTTTGTTAATTTTTGTCTGTTATATTTTTAAAATCCACGAATTTAAGGTAAATAATTTATTCTTTTATCCGTATTGTACCGCACCTTTTTTTTTTTGTATACTTTCAAAATGTCCGATTTTGAAGCTTCAATAAATAATACTGCAAATATAGAATAGTAAGGACAGAAAAGGGAAAGTGCAAAATACATAATCATCTAACATAGCACATTGTGACACAATGAACACAGGAAGTGGCATGCGTGTGTGGGTAATGCAAGCCACATCACAAGCGATTACATTTTGACTAAATTTTTTTGCCTGTGATGTGTTCAAAGCGGAATGTGTCTTTAAGAATGCAACAGTGGGACTTTGGTATTCAAATAAATCTCATGTACTAGGCCTGAAGACAGGATCGAGACGGCGTTGACAAAAAGAAGAGAACATGTCAGACAGTGGATTTCACAGAAGAGATCTGAGGGAAAATAAAAACATACGTATCTCGAGCTTGCTAGAGGGTGTAGAAAGTATAACATGAAAGCGACAGTCGTGCCAGCTGTTATAAGAGAACTGGGAACGGCACTGAATAACCCGAAAAAAAGATTGGAGGAACTGGTAATTAGAACAGTTGGAACTATCCGTACAATAATATCACTGAAACCTGCAAGAATAGTGAGGAGTGTGCTTTTTAAATCATTTCACCTCAAGCAAGGCAATAAAGCCATTAAGACGCAGAGATTTATAGAATGTTAGAGAAATAAAATTACTAATACTAAAAATAGAGAAACAGCTCTAAAACCAGCAGAAAACGAGATCAAGTTAACGTCCCTTTTACTCTACTGGTTGATTTGATTGCAAACGTTGAATAAATAAAGCGTTGAATCGAAAATATATAACAAGAATGAAATAATAAAAAGGGGTTAAATACAAAATCCATTTACTTGAAGGATTATATAATATATAAAGGAAAATTATATAAATATTATAATTTATTATATAAATAAACGTAATATATTAATAATAAATAATATTATTAATTTTAAATATTAATAAAATATAATAGAATGTTGATATAAATTAATTAATATAGTATTAGACTCGACATTGTGAAAAGGGGGTGATCTTCGACTGTCATTGGCCTTGATGGAGTCGAATATAAAAAGAAATTGCAGAGCAAGGATCTCATTGAATAAATGCACACTTTTTATTTTTTAATTAGTCACATATTTTAATATGGTTTATATCATGTGTTATTTTACTAGTGTGCATAAATGTCACATAAAATTTAGTTTTTAAATACAAGTTTATTTTCATTAAATTAGTTTTACTTCAAAATAAAGCATATACATTTACTATTTCTATAGTACAATTCTTAAAAATATCTCTTGGTAAAAAAAAAAAAGAAAAAAAAAGGCTTTTTTTTTCATTGAATGATTACTGGGTTCCCCCAAAAATTAAGAGTAAAAGTTGTATATGGTTAAAAAGGGGGTGTTGAGAACCATTGGTCAACACAAATGAATCGGACTTCTAGTCATTCTAAACATTAGTCTTATTCTTTTCCTATGTGCCGTGTCCCTTCAGTGTTGGTCATCATGTCTCTCCACAATTTATTGCCCATTTGTAGCTCTTAATATCTTTGCCGTTTTGCCACCTCTCCCAAATCCAATTCCTTTCACTCAAGCTCGCCAGGTAGGTTGTGCGTTGCTTTCTCAATTCTCACTGGGTACTCAACATCTGTGGCCTTGTATCAGACTAAATTAAACTTACTAAATATATGATGTTGTTATTATTATTATTATTATTATTATTATTATTATTATTATTGGCATGTTCTACAGAAGAATGATGAGAATAACATGGGCGTACTATGTGCATAATAAGGAAGTTCTAAAAATGGTAACAAAAAGGACACTTATTTAGAATCAGCAGGAGACAGTTGAATCTTTTAAGACTTATGATAAGAAAAATGTTTGGAGAATGTGACACTTACAAGTCATTAAAATGAGAGGAAATCAGAAATTCACCGATCGAAAGAGCTTGTCTAAGTGAATGACAACAAGGAGTGATGGGATAGTAAAAAGACAAATATGGCTAAAACATATGAAGGATAGGAAGTCGTGGAGAGCCATGACACAAAGAAGAAAAATATTATGTTTTGTCTCTGCTTTGTGTAGTACTAGATGTCCACAAGTCTAAACCAGAGGTTTCAAGAGATACGTTTTATTTTGCACCAAACTATGCAAATAGAAGATGTGACATGCAATCAGAAAAAAATGTAATTGCGGTTAATGCTAGGAGTAAATTCTACGCAAAATTTTAGAAGTATCCATCAGTATGATTGTTTGCAATTGGCATTTTTTTAGGGCTACCAGGAATTCGATCCAAATATTCGTATTATTATTATTATTATTTTATCCTTTGATTTCTGTGATATACACATTTCCTTTCGGGCCCCAACCAGAGAACTAAGATCAGAAATGGCTTCATGACATTTTTTATTTGGACAATTTCTCGATAATTTTTGTGGAGGTGTTTCTCTCAGATGGTACTGTTATGTCAATACGCATACACCTGAATTTCTTGTCTTTTATGATTATATCAGGTCTGTTGGCATTTATGTCCCTGTCAGTTTGAATTGGCATGTCCCAGAGGATAGTTACATCGTTATTTTGGATAACGGTGTCTGGTTGGTGCTCATACCATCTCTCAGTGGTTTCGATTTTGTGCTACTTGCATATCTTCCAGTGCACATATGTCGCTACCTTGTTATATCTGTGGGCATATTAATTTTGTGCCAGTTCCGGACATCCGCAGATAATATGGTCGACAGTTTCATCATATTTTCAGCAGATCCTGCATTTCGGGTTAGTTCCATCCTTGATTATGTGACAATGATAGGATCTGTTTGCGAGACTTTGAACCTGAGCTGCAATAATTAGGCCTTCTGTCTCAGCTTTCAGCCCCGGTGCTCCACTGACATCTTTTCTGTTGGTCCACATCTGTTTCTGTAGTTCTTTTTATGTTTGCCAAGCAACGCCTTTCCTCCCAGTTTTGTTGTAATTTCATTACTACTACTACTACTACTACTACTACTACTACCTTATATTGTACGGTTTTTCACTTTCAACCGGAGATCTTGCGTCAGGGGTCTTCACCATAAATGTATACAACCTCAAAAAGATAGCACCTTTCACAGAATATGTGCAGTACCAAGCAACACAGACTTCTGAAGTTATAGGATAACAAGTTTTATTCTATTTTTCTTATGGTTTACCAAGCTATACGTTAGATTTTTTTACGCATGCTTACAACACATGAACTGTTGGCGTAACACAATCTTTCTCTGTTTACTGCGTCACATTTGTCCTTCTACAGTAGTAAGCAAAAGCTAGTAAACAAAAAGTAAACGACATTAGTAGTAGCAATGACAACGGCACTCAGCTTGTGTCAACCGATAATTAACTCGATACCAGCACTAAATGATAAGCTAGTGATGTCACCAGTAAGTAGGCGATATACGGGTCAAGCTGACTCTTGTCGAGTGAGCTTGGGACAATGGAATTAAAAATAAATATTTGGGAAAATGGTGGCAAGAAGTTGTAAATAATAAAACCAAATAAATAATAAAATAATAAATAAATAAAATAAGCAGTAAAAGCGGCGGTAGTCAAAAGAACGATTCGTCTTGATGACATCAACAAGGGAAACATAACAACTTCACTGTTGAGTGATTCTATGAAAACTTAGTGATTACGGTGATCGCGTGCTGGGTTTTCTTTAGGCTACTGTTTGCGCTTGTGATTCTATCGGTAAGAGGAAGAACTTAAAATGAATTAAATGATTTAATTTTTCTTTTGTTTCCCTGGTTGGATAACCTTACTGAACGTTTGAGAGAGATAACATGACGTTACTTGTATCGATCAAAATTTACATTTACATGGGGAGGGGAAAGAAAGAAAAATGAGTTTGAAAATAAAAAGGAACATGTTGACTGTCAAAGAAATGAATAAAGGAACAAGTTGATTAGAAGAAAGGACAAGAAAGAAAGAAAGGTGATATATATATATATATATATATATATAAGTATTAATGGGGATAAATCAAATAACTAGATATTAGCAACCGTATATACATGTGTTAGCATGCATACACAGGTAAGCGAATAAATATTTTCACAATTTAAGTTGTAAAAAAAGGAGTGCTCAGTGTGGTTAGACAGAGCTAAGAAGTATATATAAATAAATATACATATCTACGTTCAAAGTGCTTTTGATTGAAAAAAATTGATTAAAAATTTTTAATCTAAAGTAATAATACGTGCCTGATGAGTTGGTAGAACAACGAAACATTAAGTTGCACTTCAAACGTAGGTATATATATATATATATATATATATATATATATATATATATAAAACAACTAAAAAGTTGCAAATTAAAAAATAATATTTTTATGAAAGTATATTTCATATTTCAGATCGACCTCGATCTTTCTTCAGAAATAACTGTTTTTAGAAGTTTGTTTACAAGTAGCGTCCGTTGCTCTTTCTTTCTCTCTATCTCTCTCTATCAATCTCTCTCTCTCTCTCTATATATATATATATATATATATATATATATATATATATATATATATATATAGATAGATAGATAGATAGACGTAGATTTTTTCCTCGCCATTAGCATAACTGATCTATATTTGCATTAGAATTATATATTCATATTTGGCGGTATTAAATATATGTATATATTATTTGATTCATTTTTTGCCCCTTCCCATAAATAAATGAACTGCCCCACTCTCATTACAGTACGGTAAAAATATCAATATTTAAATTATGAAAAGATTAGTTTTCAGTCAACACCTGGCAACTGCGCTTATAGTTGTGGAACTGTCGAGAAACAAATGTATATTTATTATTAATATAAATTATATCCCTGTTATAATACATCGAACAGTATTTTATTATCACCAGCACTCAATGTGCGATATTTTATATACCTTTTAAAAATATGATTCCATCGCTACATAAGAGTTCTCATGTTTCAAAAACAGAAGCTAAAAACTTCAATTTAATTATAGAAATTAAATTAAAGTACCTAGTTCTGTTTCATCCTCGAGCGAAATTTGGAATAACAATACCGCCCCTTATTAAAATGATTGGTTTTCTCCGTTTCCATAGAAATTAATATTACGAATGTATATGCTTATAAAGATCTGTAAATTTCAAAATTTTTTATTCCAAAATTCGCTTGAGGAAGAAACAGAATTAGGTACTGTAATTTAATTTAATTTCTATAATTAAATTGAAGTTTTTAGCTTCTGTTTTTGAAATATGATAACTCTCATGTAACGATGGAATCATATTTTTAAAAAATTGCACGCTTTATATTGGTTAGGTTAGCTTTCAGTACATTCCCTTTTTTTTTTAATCCGTTTATCACAGGCATGGTGATAATGCCACTAAGACGCAAGGGGTTACCGAGAATGGAAGAGAATTATTCTATTCCAATGCACATTGCGATTTCGCTGTCTTCCTTTCCGTCACCTGCTAGAACATTTATCAGATATTTACACTTGTGTACTTGTTTCTTTTTGATATCTCCACTTCGGAGATCACATCCAGACTTTTTCTCTTACTGACAACCATATATTATGTCTTCTTACCAATGATATTTCTTACTTCTCACTTTCTTTTGCTAATTTGTCGCGGAGGTTCTGTTTTCCTGTCTGCCATGAGCACAGTGTTATCTTATAAACCACTGATTTGATGACTGACTGAAGATTATACTGACCCTTTGAAAATTTGACTATGAGGACAAATTTTTTTTTTGTTGTTACCCCATCAGCACTCTGTCTTCTGAGTATCAAATCTTCCAAGCCTTTTTTCCTCATTACGTGCCATAGAAATTTCAACTGTCTCTTGCTGAAGTTATGTATAAGTTTCATTTTTGTTTTCATTTTTTTTAAAAGTTTATCATTGGTCACCTATTCTGTCAATGGTATCCTTGCATCCTTCTGTAGAACTATATTTCTGTTGCATCGTCTCTTCTTCATCTTTGAGAAGATTGTCCAGTATTCGTTGTCATATATAAGAGGATAGATATCACGTAATATTTCAGTACTCTTGGTTTCTAACGAAATTTTTCTGTTTCTTAATATTTTGCTTAGCTTTGGGAATGTACATTTGACTATCCCAATGCACTTTCAGATTTCAGCGTGCTACTTTGCGTTCTCTGTTAAAGTACTTCTCAGATATTTAGGTTTTTTTACTTGCTAGGTTTTGGTATCTCCATTTTGTAATCTAAGTTTTGGGTTCATCCTTTTGTTCACAACCATGCATTCTATCTTCTTTCAGTTGATATTTAATACTTTCTCTCCCTTTCCTTCTATCAGAGTTATTGTATTATTCTTTACGTGTCTTCTATCAACATCTGTGTTATCGGCATATCTTATGTTGTTAAGATTTTGGCCGCCAATAATGAATCCTGTTAGCCTTGAATACTGATCTTTTATTGTCTTTGCTGTTTCGTCGTTTTTCCAAATTGTCAGTTTATTGTCACGACCAAGGAATGGATTGAGTTGAAGCACATAGGTTGAAAGAAAACTTGTTAAAACTCGTGTAACAGTGAAATTAATCTCGGAATTTTAGAACAAATTAATCTTGGGACTATTAACACAAATTAATCAACAGTAGAATGTAGAATAGAGTTGGACTCAAAACACAACGGTAGGACGATGACCTTACGATAACTTTGGCAGGCTAATAATTCAGGAATTAAATATAAATGAGAGACATCTATCAAACAGGAATAAAGAAATTCATCTAAAGAAAAGAAACAATTTAAGACTGGTAACTATCACGTTATTGGCAGCAATTTAAGATTTGGTATTTATGTTACTGACAGCAAGAGGATTAAAAATTTAAAATTTAAATTGTTTATTCACTAAGAAAATATATTCAATTTAAATAGAGAAGTAATAAAACTTACTTCAAAGAGTTGTACATTTCAGTTTATATTCTTATCTGTTATGCAGGGGTTGTTCTCAAAAAGAAAGAAAAATTAGAACTAGCGAGACAGATTTCCATTTTTTTCCTTCAAATTTTGCCTGTATCAACACTACTGGCAAAACATTTGGGATCCACGCTGCATTTATTAAAAAATCACCTTAAAATGTGATATTTTTCTATTTTTTTTAATTAAAAGATAAAACTTCAGTAACTACAGTGCATTTTCTTTTATTTTAACAAAACTAAACTAAAAAAATTAACAAAAAAAATATCATACAATATTTTGTTTTCGTCAATAAAACCACCACCTGCCAAATTAGTGCCATTCTTTCCAGAAGTTTATTAAAAAGTAGATGACAGACCTTCCCAAGTATTCTTCACGCAGTGAAAAAAAACTCACTCTTACTCTTTGGGTATTCTCTTGGAACTCTTCTACCCAATTCATCCCATACTAATTCAACGGGAAATAGATCTGAAGATTGAGGCGACTAAATTATAATTTCAAAAATGTTCTTTCTTTTGACTCGAGGTAATTTTGATATAACTTAGAAGAATGCTTTAGATCATTGTCTTATTGAAAGGTGACTTTTTTAAATTATTCGTAAACCAGATGGTATAACATGCTTTTGCAAAATCAAATGATATTGTTCTTTTTCCGGGATCCCCTTAACTAGAATCAAATCTCCAGCCCTTTTGGTAATCCCAGAATATCCATTGAGAGGTTAAATGTGAAAACAAAATATAATATTTCTCATGTAAAATATTCATAATTTAGCAAAATGCATTGTGGACAGACGAACCCAAATTTGAAATTTTTAGTAGCAAGAGAATTTGGGATGTAAATGTACTTACTGTAGTTTTATCTTTTACTATAAAAAATACAAAATATCTCATTTTCGATGTTTTCTAAAGAAATGCAGGGTGACCCAAAACTTTGTACTTGTAGTGTACGCATACATATTTTAATTTAATGATTGACTCTTTTTAAAATATTTCTACAAAATTTGAGAGCAAATGATTTTCGAAAGGTTCAACGAAATCTTATAAGCACTTTATTTAGGTTTTAAAATATATATATATAACGGTTTCCTTCATGTCTCCAACTTTATGATTTTATTGCTCAGCTCAGGGTAGGGTTTGTCCAAACTAACTAAAGGGAGAGTCTCTCAATTTAAATTGAATCAAATTGTGTGTATGCATATATGTGTTTGCTTGTGTGTACATTAAAATTGCATAAACACATTAAGTCACAACACAAGCATATGCATATATATGACATACGCAGAATTGGCTCAGAACAAAAGTTCGTAGCGTTTTTAAGTGAATTTCAAAGACAATATTTAGATATTTGCACATAGATGTAATCAAACATAGATGTGGCCTTTTATTCCATTACTTTCCGCCATCTTTAAATGTTTTGAAATGTCCTACAGCGCTCATATGAGATATTTGGAGTACGTCTTCGATATTCCGTGTCATGAATTATTTTTAATCAGTGTTTTGTATTAGTCACCATCAACGACCGCAGACCTTCCGGAACGAACATTTCTCGGTATTCCATGTCAAAATCTCCACTTCAGAACATAGCGAGCTATGTCCGTACTCATGGCTATGGCACCATCTCCATAAACGGCACATATCTTTTTTACTCTTTGTTCAACTTTTTTACCTCTCCGGAAAAAAAATCAAATAACGCAAATGCATATCATTTTTTTTCTATTTCCATTTTTAGGGTACAAACATCTAAAATTTTCAGTCTCCACTCGAATCGTATAGAAAGATACGTCAAAATAGCACATTTCATAATCTGTGTGTATAACATAAATTCCAGTCGCTTGTGAAACGTAATCACGTATTCAAACGCCACCGACTTAAAAACCGTTACGAATGTTTGTTCCAACCCAATACAAGAAGAAGGTTGCTACATCATGACAATTTTGGTTGAGGCGTGATCCATTCAAAAACCAAGCTCTTGATGGGTGGGACACATGCTCGAATTTCGATCGAAGCTAATTAAGTCTGAATTACTAACTTTAGCTAAACAGCCGAAGACTAACTCTGAAAAACAAGTAAAAACAATGTTACCTTAAATAAAGGACAAAAGTACCTACTTGCGTTGTCTTTGGTGAGTACTAGTTAATTAATCAGAAAAATAAATGCGTAATGAAATCAGATGTCGATTAAGAGTTTTGCAATGGTATTTACTACTAACTGATTTGTAATCACAGCTCAAAACCAACAAAAACAATTATTTAGTTTACCCATTGGAAACTTTCTGTCAACCTCATTCCATTACACACTTGTCAGTTCTGCTCGACTTTGACCACAATGATTGATATTTATTTAGCCGAGTTTAATTATTTTTTTATAAAGTGGAATTACTACTCCTAGACGGGATGTGTGGGTGGTGTAATGGACAGCGGCTCGAAATGAGAAATCAGAGAACCTTGTTCGAATTCCAAGCGGGTTCGTTACAATGACTTACGCGAAAATACCATAAAGGAATGAATCCATCTGTTTTTCCACGCAGCTATCGTTTAAATAGTAATATGTGCATCTGAGAAAAAAATACATTGTTATCCTAAAAAAATTGACAGTGCAATATTCACTCGCAAAAAAAAAATAAATAAATATAATTCAAAATATGTTTCGGCTTTAAATAACCCACAACCGTTTGATAAGCTATAAAAATAACTACTACAAGACTGAAGTGTTAAGAATTTTTTAAGTTCTACGGGAAGATTCAGAATTTAGGAGTGATTAATTAAAACCATTTGAACAAAATAAATAAATAATTTTAAAAAATGAAAATAAAAAGCAATAAAAATGTTTGGCATTAGTTTAGAATGAAAAGTTATTTGAATCAGCAGCACACACAGCAGTTTTTAACTGAGAACAAAAAATATATAAAATGCACAGGCATGAACACTAAAGAAAAAAAATCTAAAAATAATGAGATTTATTGTCAGTAAGTGCAAGTAACAATATAAGAAAACTCAAATGACAGCGGGTTGATGAAAGACCTAGGACGAAAACTGCAGGAACCCCTAGAAAAAGTAGTCATGGAAAGCGAGAAGAAGGGAATAACTATCAGTTGCAAGAAAACTGAATGTATTGTCGTTAGCAAGAGGAGCAGGTCAACAGCTTCAGTATTTAGGAAGTGTTTTAACAAATAGCAGAAAATGTCACACAGAAATCTAGAGATCGAGACTCCAGATATGCAGGTTTTCAGAAAGGCATTGAGCATACCATAGACGAAGAAGCATTGGAAAAATGGATAATTTTACTTGTGTGTTATTTTTTTTAAGCAGTATGACTACTTACAGAAAAGAAGACTTCTCAGAAAGAAAAGGGAGATTACTAGCCTGTAGAGAGAGAGAGAGAGTGACGTCAAAATCTAGTGTCACATACACCACCGAGCCCTCGATAGTGGTGTCGAACAAATACAGGTAGCTTCTTTTATCGAAGAGTGACTATTGTTATCTTTGGGGCGTCTGAGTAAATCTGTCCCCAACTAATTGGTTTGTGAGCAGAGACCGACTTTGGCAGTTTCAGCCAACACCAACAAGCCATCTTCTGAAAAAAAAAAAAAATCACCTCTTGGGGGTTATTACTTGTTCGGTGAATCTATCGTAGCCCCAGGGTGTGGTCATACTTAGAAACGGAACGAATATAATTTCAGGTGTTAATCTTTCTACTTTTCAGCCTTGGAAGAATTTAAAATCGTGTACACATCCTTTGAGGGGATGAACTGCGCCCCACCCAACAGCGTCTTTCCCCACAGACGCAACGACGCAAGCTTCTCCCTACTATATATCTAATTCCATTCCGAATGTTCAAACGAACTCTATTCTTTAATATCACTATCTTAGATCTTTAAAGCCAAAACCTTTGCGATGTTCACAGGATCGATATGATAGAGTAGACCCCACTTCTAAATCGATAAAATAAATATTTTTTCGATTCTAACAAGTGTTGCGGCGTAAGGGATGCCTAAAAAAAAGGCTAAATGCAAGAACTATTTCACAAAATGTTTTCCTAGATTTTTTTTTACGAGTGGACCATTTTATTTACGCAGTGCCGGAGATATTAATGAAAGGAAAAAAAAACGTAACTATCCCTTGGCTTATTATATTCAGTCCAGTTTCTCACGATACACACAAGTTATTTAAATTACAAATGCAATTTAGCATTTTCTGGTGGTTTGTTGATAAACTTTAATAAACGTCTTGTTGGCTGAGGCAAACACCTAAGATAGATTTACTTAGAAAATGGCAATAGATTTTTCTTCTCTTCCACAATAAAAACAAACACTGAAAAATTAAAAATAAAGAAATCCGATCTGATTAAATTGAAATAAAATTAGGTTTCTTTTAATAAAATTAGACTTCTTCCTATTTTCTCATGCTTTGTCGGAGAAACTATTTTTTTCATGTTCTTCAGGGTTTGTTTTGTATATATTTTATTTCTTCAAACATTCTTGGCATAGTTAAAAGTGGTTGTAACGTCGCCATCTCGACAGTTAATCAGTCCAGTGATAACGACTTGCCGGGTATATATATATATATATATATATATGTGTGTGTGTGTGTGTGTGTGTGTGTGTGTGTGTGTGTGTGTGTGTGTGTGTGTGTGTGTGTGTGTGTGTGTGTGTGTGTAGTTATCATTTCTTGATACAAACATATCTTATTCTATGAAGTATAAGAGAAGATGCAGTAAATCTCTTGGCCCTATCAAGAAGCTTTTCCAAAAATAAATCCGTTATTTGGTCATATTTTGTGAAGTGGGTCGGGACTAGATCGTTTCAGCTCTTTCTGAAATATATATATATATATATGTGTGCGTGTGCGTGTGCGTGTGTATGTGTGCGCGTGTATGTGTATAAATTTCCGTTGATACGAGTCGGCATACCCACAATTACCTACATATATGCTTAGACGAGATACAGTTACTATAACATATATATATAAGTACAATATAGCCTAAAATAATGTATACACACGCACACACACACGCACACACATATATATATATATATATGTACAAACACATACACACACAAAGACACGCACACATATATTATTTATTTTAGAATATTAAAAGAGAATCGGAAAACTTAAGAAGAAACCAGAAACCCAATCCTAAATAGCAAACAATAAATAAACTTCTGCGCCTGTTCAAATGATCGGGGAGTGGCGTGAACCGGGCGATAAGCAAATCTATCTACTCCTATTGAGTAAAAAAATAAATAATGAAAAATAATGAGTTTAGGTGGAGATATTAGAAGTATGGATTTGAAGTAGACTTTAGAAGAAACCAGAAACCCAATCCTAAACAGGAAACAAGGGATAAAGCTCTGTTCAAAAGACTGAGGAGGAGTGCGAACCGGACGATAGGCAAACCTATCTACTCCCATTTGGTGAAAATGCCAAATCACTCTGATAAATGAAAACTCTTATAATGAAAAGCCACGTTTTGTTCTGAACTTTTAAAACTGACAAACGCAATACAGATATTTAAACTTCCTTTCGAAGCGGTGACTGATCTCGCTACTCATGGTCAAGCAGTCTAGTCTCACCAGCCATTACTCGAATCACCCTCAGATACAGGGGGAATTACGAAAGGAGGAATTGATAATACTTCGTCTAGAAAATTCGTTTATTTCATATTTACATATCAACAGTTGTTCAATTTTCCTAACGATCTATTATTACGAAGATATTCGTAACAAATAGTAAAAGATGAAAGTTTATAGCATTGAACTTTCCTCTTACCTATGGAGACTTAACATCCTTCTTCAAGACGAGGTCGTCCACCTCATTTCATAAATGTTAAGACAAAGATAAACCGAGCGCTGCATATGGATTCCAGTCAATAAAGAAACCATTGTATCCAAGATTCCTTTTTTTATTATTCTATTCAAACTGTTATTTTAGCTGCAGTTCTTTCATAAATGAATCCTGTGACGAAGTGGAGGCGGTTTATTCATTAATTTTAAAGCGTGAATTATTAGCTTTATTTATTCATATCGCGACGTGAATATTCAAAACATTTCATCTGCCAATCCCTAAATAAAGATGGCGTCACTGTGGATTTATTTTCATACCAGATTTATTTAACCTACACAGTGAGGCGATCCTATGAGAACTAGAAGACCGACCAGGATTTATTACAGTCGGTCATAATCTTAACATATGATACAAAGATGATATTCAGCTGATTGTAAAATCAGATTTGTTTTCTGTTTTTACGGCTTACCAACACTTTTGTGCGTCATTTAAATCCGAAACATATTTGGTACCATAAAAATTGGTTTTATACGGGTGAATATAGCGTTATAAATATTTTACAAGAATATTGATTTTTCCAGGTGCAAGTCTTAGTGTTTAACCTAGGAAATGAATTCATGACTTTCCAAAGGGTATTCGCGCGTAAGTGAATGCAACGAAGCGGGCTAGAATTCGAACGCAACTCTCTGAGTTCTAATTCCGAGCCGCAATTCCTTACACCACCTGCACACCAAGAAAGCAGACTGAAAGATCTTTTAGATAAATTAGTATAGGAAAGTAAGAAGAAAGTACTAACTGTTAACTGTAAGAATACAAACTTCACGGTAGTCAGCAAAAGAAATATGCCAAGAGAACTATTGGAAAATTTATAATTACGCAGATGTGACGCAGATATTGTCTGGAAAGCAAGCAACTACTTTAAGATATAAAGAAAGTCCATTATAAACAAAGGAAAAAGCGTTACACTGCTTTATATTATCAGATATCCTGTGAATGCTGGACAATCTCTTCACAGATAAAGAAGATAAACGTATAGATCTGACGACGAATGGTTAGAATACCGTGGATAGAACATTTGATTAATGAGGAAGATATAAGGAAATAAGAGAAAATAAAAGAAAACTAAAATTTACAATCAGAAGGAGACAGATGAAATTTCTGGGGTACTTAATTCGGAAAGAAGGCATGGAAAATTTAACACTCATAAGACATATTGATGGTAGGAGGAACAAAGAAACAATGAGGAACCTTCCTAATGAGTTTACACGGATGGAAGAGTGGGATCAAAGAGGGATGATACATTTAACGGTCGCTTAGAGCTACAGGAGACAGGAAGTTGTGGAGAGCCATGATTGCTAACGTCCTAAAGGGACACAGCACTTAAATGGTCTGAACGGATGATAGAACAGTGATAAAAGAGATGGTAATGAGCCAATTGTTGCTTAGAGCTATACAGAACAGGAAGTTGTGGAGAGCCATAATTGCTCATATCCTGGAGGAAAACGGTGCATAAAAGTAGAAATCTTAATAGATGACAGAGTTAGAACAAAGAAAGATAGTAAAAAGTCAATCGTTTCTTAGAGCTTCAAGAGATAGGAAGTCGATAAGAGCCATGCTCGTCCACTTTCTGAAGTGATACGGCACATAAACGAAGTATAGATTCATGCTGTCTGAAACTGGAGATTATTGCAAATTATACTAGTTTCAGTTATTCTGGGTTAACATTCGGGTAACATTGATGAAAAAAGGGTTTGCAAAATTTTCCCCCATAGGACATATTGGAGACAAGAGATGCATAGGAAAACAGCGCATAAACCCTGCCTAACGAGCTTGCGTAAATGGATGGCAGAATAAGGTTTAGGGGAGACAGCAAAAAGACAAAATTTACTAATAGCTACAAACGACAGGAAATTATGGAAAGCCATGATTGCCCACGCCCTGAAAAGGCATGTCATATAGACGACGATGAAGAAGAAGAACGTTGTACTCTTTGATCATCAGAAACTTAGCCTTATTTTATCAAATAAATGCTTTGATTTCCATGTAAGAAATCTAGCAATATGTCTCATGATGCTAAAACCTAGCTGGTCTCTTGCAGAGTCCGTTCATTTAAAGTACTGAATAGAACAGCAACTGCTGTCATTAGTTCTTGGAAATGGTCGACGCCTTATGGCCATCTCGAAAGTAATTGATGCCACTTGCTATGCTCTAACTTTATAACAGCCCGATCACATAAAAATGGAGTACTGTGATATATCAGAAGAGTTTCGCAATCCCTTCTTTTCAGATTTGATAGAGTTCAAAGGTACTGACGCTGTCTTTTAAGTG
>CAHIKZ030005352.1:735000-870000 GCA_903632075.3 Acanthosepion pharaonis | reverse complement strand
AAAGTACTCGAATTTAAAAAATAGGGGCACAGGGTTAATAAAACGTCCAATGCAACTCGAATTCACATAATAGGTCTTGGACTGACACGAGGCGACACTGATAGAGGATCTCGATTCGAATCGAATAAAAGTCTTCCGATAAGTATTTGGTCATAATTAAAACAAGACAAACATTTTTCAGATGTCAAATATTTCACTATGAAATATACCAGTCAGTGTTAACTGAATGAATTAACAGCAAAGACAATCTCATAAAAATAATATATTTAACATACCAATCATATTTGTCTGGTAGCTTACTGTAGAGCAAATTCGTTTTGCAGATCAATTCGTTTATATTGTGGGTCTGATTATCACGGCATGCTTCGCGTCTAATGCTCTATATCTAAGTTGAGTGTGTATCGTTAAAAAAGTTTATATGTAGCTATCAGTTGTTTTATTCTATAATACGAACCAAAATTTATTGACGGATTTTTCTTTACAATATAATTCAGTTATTCAAAAGATTTTCTGTATATTATCTTCAAACTAAAGGTTTTTTTTTGTTTTATTTTCATGCAAATCTGTTATTTTTTTTAGAAATACTTTCATGGTAATTGTTCGGATGAGCACTTCGCGGTAGTTGGGCATTTCGACGTTGTGTAATTGTTAGCAAACGTCTCGTGAGAAGAATTACGACTGAATGGTGAGTTCGATCCTCACTGGGTGCGCCTAGAAAATCATTTTGTAAGGCACGTCGACCGGTGTAATGGTTAGGAAACTTGTCTTGCTAGATCATTTACGACTGAGTAGTAAGTTCGATCCTCACTAGGTGCCTCATACTTTCGGCCTTGTGCCACATCTAAGCTGCGCTTAGAAAATCACTAGGGCTCACTTCCGGATTCTTCCGGGGGAATTGGCAGAGGAATAGATGCTGTAGATTTAGTATCTGTTCTGTGCCGGAGGCATTCTCTCCCCACTTTACGCCCCCCCCCACACACCGTTGCGTAACATCTGTTACATAGCGGTGCTATGACTAGCTCTGTTACATAGCGGTGGTATGACCGGCTATGGCTAGCTTAGAAAACCTATCAAGAAGGTGGCTCCGGACTAATCATTACACTACGTTGAGGCGCTCAGTTTTCCTTACTTATATACCTAAACTATATATATTTACTTCCTTCTCTATTTCTATGCCGTTTTCTTTTATATTACATCAATAGTATTATAATGCAATAGTATTCAAATTACTTAGATGAACCAGTGTCAATTATAATTTATTAGCATAAATTTTATTTTGCTTTTAATTTTAATATTTTAATGTTACTATTGCTGTCATATTTGGTCTGGTGCTTCTGTAATCTATTTAGATATTCTTGATAAAATCCAGAGAAGAATCTGCAATGTTATCGGTCATGACTTTCCATCTCGGCTTCAGTCACTTTCTCACCGCCGTAAAGTAGTTTCCTTATGGCTTTTCTATAATTATTTTCATAATAATTGTTCCGATAAACTTTCATCTTTGATAACCCTAATTTACTAATTGGATTGCAGCACTCATCATTTTACAATTGAAATTACTAGATGTAACTATGTTCTATGCTAATAGTTTTGCTTCTTGCTAAGGGAATTCTATTCTGGTTTCTTGCTTTCCAGTCAACTTTGATCTTTAAAGATTTAGTTGCAATACCAATCATTAACTTCTGTCGTCTTAATTCCTGTTCTTTTATCTTTCACACTCAGTAATCTCTTGCATCTTTCTTGAAGAAAAATGATTAAAAAAAATTCAATCTTAGCTTGATTGATTGTTTTTACAAGGATATTTGCAAACCTCTTCATCCATAACATTGCAAGGAACATTGTTTTTAAGGAAGGGAGATTTTTGGAATTATGCCGTTCAAACTAAGTAGCTTCAGGGCATTGGTTGATTGAAGGTAAAATGGCTCTTAGACTCACATTTATTGAACAGGAGAAGGGGTTTATCCCTTCTTTCCTGTTTAGGATGTTATTTACTAGTGCTTCCTACGATGGCGGTAATGATTTAAGTGTCTGAACGTTTTGGTGATCTGACTGATTAAGGTCTGCGAGTTTTCATTATGTAGCCAGTTGGCAGTTTTCTGGTTGCTGTTTCTGACTGGTAGTAAGGAGACTAAACTCTTCGGTAGCCATTAGAGAGACTGCTCTGATCAACAGCCGCATAATATCGGAGTACTTGTAGTTTTGTATTTTGCAGAAAGAATACCTGAAAACAAATTCTAGACGCGTGTTTTTTTTAAAAAAAAATTAATATTTAGTTTAGACAAAGCACTTCTGTCTTAATTCCTGTTCTTTTATTGTTGTCTTTCCTTAATAATATTTTTCATTTTGTCGTGTCCTTTCACACTCAGTAACGCCCTGCGTCTTAGTGGCTTTATTGCCTTGCTTGAGGTGAAATGATTAAAAAAATTACAACTTCTAGATCTTCATTCTTTATTTTTGATCCGCGCTGTTTACTATCGACAGGAGAAAGACGATCTGTGATTTGTCATCAAAAGAAACAGAAATTACGAAGCAAGAAATACTGGTGAAAACAATAATAATAATTGATAACTCATTTCTGAAATTCTTATATTATTTATCTGTTTAACTATTCAGCGTAAAATGTGACGTAAGGCCATCATATGATCTAACCTTTTCTAGAACAGTCTGAAAACAATAGATAATTCATTTTCTTGCTGGAAATTGCTGAGTGAGGCGATCAAGAGAAAACTAGAACTCCTAATAGGACTCTTTATTGGCGGCCACAATCTGAATAACATTAGATATGCAGATGATAATGTTAACAAACATAAGAAGGAAATTGCAGGAGACTCTACAGACAGTAGTAAAGAAAAGCGAAAAGAGATGACCACACATAAATTGTAAGAAGACAGAATTGGTTGTCAGTAAAAGGAACAGCCCAAAATGCGAACAAAGAATTGGAGTCACGAAAATCAATCAAGTTCAAAAATCTAAATATTGAGGAATGGTTTTAAAAGTGGACGGAAAAGGCAACACAAAAATCTGAACGAATAGCGACAGATGATTTCCAAAAGCTAAGCATTAAGTATTAAGAAAAATAGGAAAATTTCGTTAGAAACAAAGAAAAGAGTACTGGACTGTTATATAATATCTGTCCTCCTATATGGCAGTGAATGCTGGACTATCTCGTCACAGATGAAGTACCAATTTTTTTAGGCTTTAAATAACTCACAAAGGCTTGATAATCCGTAAAAAAAGAAATCAATCAATGATTCACAGATGAAGAAAATATTCGAAATAAAAGAAATGTGGTACTACAGAAGGATGCTGAGAATATCATGGACTGAACCTGTGAGCGACGACAAAGTTTTAGAGAAAACAGAAACAGAATGGATACTTATACTTAGAATCAGAAAGATAATTGAAATGTTTAGGGCACGTAATGGGGAAATGGATTTAGAAAAACTGACACAACAGAACATATAGTAGGTAAGGGGGGGCAGAGGAAAACAGCGAATAGCATACCTAACGAGTTTGTGTAAATGATTGGTAGAACAGGGATTAGGAGAGATATTAAAAAGATTAAACTTTACTGAATGCTACAGGAAGTTGTGGAGAAACGTGATCGCCCACGTCCTGAAGCGACCCGGTACAAAGAAGATGATGTTGTCCAGATCAGTGTTATTAATAAGGATATCGATTCTTCGAAAATGTATTGCGATTAAAACTGGAAATATGAATGTCTAATAAGAAACGATGGCTATATACGAGACATTGTTAATACATCGTCTGGCGGGCTTGTGCCCTAAATCGATAATTCCTCAAATACAAAATTACACCTCATAAAATATACGCCTCATTTTAAGTTAATGAGCTAATCAAGCGAGCCTTTTATAAATTAGATTTTTGCCGGGTGACAAACAATTACAAATTGTACTATATTATTTTCAGCTCAAATTCAAGCGCCCTACGAGGCTGGCATCCCGCTCTCACCCTTTCACTGTCGAAACAACTAAACGTGGCCGTCTCTTCTACTCCAATAGCTTCATGTCTCGCACCTCTCGCCTGTGGATCTCCCTTCCCTATTCCAGTTTCTCTGAGAGATATAATCTCCAACTATTCAAATGTAATGTCGATCGACATCTCCAGTTGCATTGATCTATCCACTATCCTTCTCCTCATTCTTTCCTCTATCACTCCTATCTGATCTTGCTCCAAATCTTCTGTAACCCCTTGCGTCCTAGTGGCTTCCCGCCTTGCTTGGGGTGAAACGCTTAAAAAAAATACCTATAATGTCGTAGAATTGCAAATGGCCGATATCGAAACAAGATGGCGCTCGTGACAATAAGGCTATTTCTCTATATACAAAATGGCTTCCAGAAAATAAGCTTAATTTAGCTGCAAGTGTGGAGCATAGAATCCAACACATGTATTGAATTGAGAGACTAGCTTGTCATACAATGACAAGGAATTCTGGCTTCCAAAATAGGTATGCTGTGTTTTTAAAGGTCAAAACGCATTCTTTAAAAAAAGCAACTGAAAGAATAATTTATCTCTGTATTCGCCAAAGATTTTTTATTTATTTTCCTGAATTTTAACTGGACAATATTTTCTATTGTAATAGCAGGAATTTCGAGGAAATGACACTCACCAGGATAAGTGATACGGATTTTTAATCTCTTTCACTTTTTTAACAAAATTTAATTGCATATATAAAAAATATTTTCATTTAAATTCGAGTAAATTTAGTTGTTTCTGGTGGTTTGTTGACTTTTGTTGATGTGTCCGTGCCACGATCAAGTTCAAACGACAAAACCTACTTAAGCATCTGGTGTCAGGAAAAATCATAAAACAGTTGTTGAATTAATTATGCAATGTTAACATCAGAGGTAATTCTATTTCAGCAGTAAACATAAAAAAGAATATCATTTTTAGCGAAATTCCCAGCAAAATAGACATTGATACCGAATCAGCTATTAAATATAAGCATTTTTTTATCTCACGAATCTTAATGTGAATGAGGTCAGATCTAATCCTTCGATCGTTGGAAGGTAGAATTAATTTAAGATCTGTATCAATTATGATTATGTAATGAAACGAATTTCATTACATAATTTAGAGGCCTCCTACTTATTTATATACCAACATTTGTTGATAGAAAGAGTACTTTTAAATATAAAATTAATAAAGTTTTTACTTAGTTATAAATACTGAAGCCAGGGCCAATCATGAAATGATTGCTTAAATGAAGATTTATATTAAAGAAACAAAGAACCTCAAATAGTGTAGATAACGATTATAGATATGCATATAATAATTCCAGTCGACAAAAATAGCAATAGAGTTTAATAGAGTTCAAAAGCATTTACACTGCCTTATGGGCGAGGAATTATTTTCCACAGACGAAATTTCTCGAGCCTCTCGCTGTTCTATCGTTATTTCCATGACATTTGTTCTAACGATCGACATTCATTAGCCTGATCTGGTACCTGCCATGCCACGTACCCAAGAATGAATCAACTCCATTCTCTTAGTATTCCATTAGTAAGGAGTAAGTTCCACTCGGACAACTTCTTCTTAAGAACTGCTGCTTTGTGGAACAGACTCCGCGAAGGATGTCTTCCCAATCACTTTAATCTTGAACTATTCAAATCTATGGCTAAAAGCTATTTTTCCTTCATAACCGCATAAACTTCACTTCTTGCCGTTTCTTACGTTCATACAACAATACACCTTAATCCTCTATCTTAAGTGGCTCTCAGGCCTTGTATTGAAAATTAATATATAAAATGATACATATACATGTATGTTCCGATGAGATAGATAAAAAATAGATGGCTTACATAATGAGGTATACGCTCAAATGTCTAGAAATTGAAGACTAGATAGATGTACTGCGTTAATCTCCGTATATGATGATGGATTATCTGTATTTTCCTTATATAATATATGAATAACATTCACTATTATGTGCATTAGCAATGAAGGAAATTATGTGAAAAATATTCGAATCTAAAAAAAATTACACTTTCTTTAATTTGTAGACTTATATATATATATATATATATATATAACGTCACCCGCAGACAGACTGTTTCGCTGTTTACAGCTCATCAGTGTGGCTTGACATCCGGTTGCCTCTAGCTAGGATCGAAACCCGACTGAATCGGTGTCAGTCGGAGCTTCTAACCATTAAGCCGTCGGCGAACGGAAATAGAAACATGCCCAGTGACTGACAGTGACTCAATTCGCTTTCGTGAAGAGTCTCCCTATATAGCTATAATAGTCACTGTTTACCAACCCACACCTCCCCCCGCCAGAGTGCTCAACTGAAATTTAATTTCAGGAGCAGGTATAATATATATATATATATATATATATATATATATATATATATATATATATATATATATATATATATATATATATATATATATATATATATATATATATAATATATGTTAAAAGTGAATATAAATATAAATAAATATATATATATGTATAATTATTTATATATTATATGCGGTACTTATTAGAAAGCGCTCAATATCAGAGATAGAGCTAACATATCATAGCCGAAACTGTCTACATATGTTTATATATACAATATATATATATATATATACAATATATATATATATATATATAAATATATATATATATATATATTATATATATATATATATATATATATATATATATATATATATATATATATATATATATATATATATATATATATATATATATATAATATTTTTGCTGAATTTTGTTATGTAGAACCAAGCGAAAAAGTTTTTTTGCCACTTACCTTGAAAAAACGAAATCGACAGGAATTGGTGGTAGCAACGGTATCAGTAATCAGAAGAATTGAAGACGACGAACGAGTAATCGTAATAGAATTGGTAATTGAAGTTGTGTAGTTAATTCGCTCAGTTTCCTTATGTTTTATTTCTTTTATTCGATGTCTGCGGGGCGGTGGTCAGATAGTTGCTTGGACGGTTTTTTGTTAAAACGACGACGACGACGACTTTTGGCGGATAGTAAGAACCACTTGGTAGCAGAGTTTGTACAACTTATAAACCTCAAAAACCTATTTTTTGTTTGGGAATCCTTTTGGGCGGCAAGGACTAACCATCAAACAGTACAGGTTCGAAGTAGTTTAGCTGTATTCTTTTAAAAAGGCACTGAGGTGTTAGGTTTTTGGTTTTAAGTTTTGGAGTTTGAGTTTCGCTTAGTTAGTTTGCTTGTTGTTGCTTTTAATAGCAAGGCAGTTTTTTCCCACACACAGTTCTTTCCAAAAATCCTGTTCTAGAATTTTCTACAACCGGACGGATGTTTTTAACTACATATCGAGAAAACTTGAATATTTGACTCTGAAAAGTTCTGGCCATCTGGAGGTTCGGCCAGCAATAATAAGAAAGGTGAAAGGCTAGCTAGCACAGTTGGGCTAGACTAGTCCGTCCACCGGAAAGGCTCCGGACGCCTTTCTCTATCTCGAACCACTTATCTTTCTTCTTTGTTTCCCTCTCACCAATAGCTGTGTGTGTGTCCTTGCTAGGAACGATGTGCCTTCACCCTGCTCGGGTTCTGCGAGCGAAATGAGTCTTTTACGTTTTGGGGTAAGTTTTTATACTGGCGAAATAGATTCTGGTGTTGGCCATGATGGCGACGCCATTAACAACGTAGGTGTTGCGAACTGTGGCATTGTTTTATGCTTTCCTCGCACCGCTACCCACTAATAATTTTATTCATTTTCCTTTAAAATATCCATTGTTTCCATTTCTTTGTCCTCCACTCTCGCTTTTCTATGTTTCATATTTTACTATGCATTTCTCCGTCTTTCTCTTCTCTTCTTTTAGATTATCTTTCTATCAGGACTCAAACTACTTTTTTGGCATTCTTTAGATGCGCAAATTGTCATTAGTGGGCGTTTTGTTCAACGTAGAATTTTATTTCAATATTCTTATACAAGTTATGTTATACACTCTTTTCCTTCTCTCGTACGCTGCTCTCTCACTCTCTCTATATCTCTCTCTCTCACTCTCTCACTCACTCTCTCACTCACTCTCTTTATCTTGCTCTTTCTCTCTCAAATCCTTTTTCTCTCTTTTTCACTCTTTCTTTTTTCCCTATCTTTTTTTCCCTCTCTCTCCCTCTCTCTCTCTCTGTCTCTTTCTCTCCTTTTCTGTTTCTTTCTCTCTTCTCACTTTCTTACTCTCTTTCGAGTTGACTCTCTTTCTCTAATTCACTCTTTATCTCACATTCTCTCTTTTCTCTCTTTCTCACTAACGCTCTCTTTCTCTTTATCTCTCTTGCCCTCTCTTTCTTTCTCTCTCTTTCTCGCTCATTCTCTCTTTTTCTCTCAATTCCTCTCTCTCTCTCTGTATTTCACTTTCTCTCTGTCTCTTTCTTACTTTATCTCTTTCTTTTTCTCTCTCTTTCTCTCTCGCTTACTCTCGTTTTCTCTTTCTCTCGCCCTTTTGTCCCACTCATAAATGCATATTATGATAATAGTCACAAACACATCAGTTTTTCAGCCAAAAGATCGGGAAATGTAAACAGCGCGGACGAACCAAATGCAGGGCGGAATCTTTTGTCAAGCTTTTGTAAGCAAGAAGCAAGCAGTCAAATTTTACCACATTATTCGAAATAGTCACCATTGTCCTGAGTGAGAAGGAACTGCTCACAAAAGTGTAGTGACAAAATCACGTACTACATTCGGGTATCGTACGCTAAATACATTCTTAAAAATTTAGTTTCGTATATTTTACGCCCTTACATAAATTTTTGCGGAAAATTATCTATCTATCTATCTATCTATCTATTTATCTATCTATCTCTATCTCTATCTCTCTCTCTCACTCTCTCTCTCTCTCTCTCTCTATATATATATATATATATATATATATATATATATGAAGAAATATAGTCTTAAGGTGTGCTATATTTATGGAATAAAGTGCTCGATATCAGAGATAGAGCGTGTGTAAATATAAAAGTGAACATAAAGTCAACACTTAGAGGCGACATTCTGTTTAATGCTATATGCAATCGTCAGGCCATATATATATATATATATATATATATATATATATATATATATATATATATAGATATAGATATATATATAGATATATATGTGTGTGTGTTCACTTATATTATTCCTATTCTAAGTTTAGCGAATATTACGTACACTATACAGGAGATTTGTTATATCTGCGACACTCCAAATAGAGATCCGCTAAGCGAAAGTTTAATTTCATATGTTACTATCAAAACGCTATCAATTCCTAATGAGCACTGTAATTACAAAGACATTTTCTGGGGAGGGAGAGTTAACACACACACAGACACACACAGACGCACGCGCGCACACACACATAAAGGAATATAGTTTTAATGTGTGCTATATTTATGGGATAAAGTGCTGAATATCAGAGATAGAGCGTATGTAAATATAAAAGTGAACATTGATGTCAACACTCAGAGGCGACAGGCTGTTTCATGCTAGACGCAATCGTCAAGCCTCGGCCTGACGGTTGCGCTTAGCATGTAACTGCTTGTCGCCTCTGAGTGTTGACTTGTATATATATATATATATATATATATATATATATATATATATATATATATATATATATATATAAATATATGCATGTTTCATTAAAAACGACAGACAATGTACTACGGTTAAGCTTTTTATTTAATTTTTCTTGTGTTCGAACAAGTGCTTTCTTTTTTGGAAAAAGTGTGTAGAAACTGTTAAAATGTTCTATAGTTCCGAGCGCTTTCGGCTATTATTTTATCCATTATAAAGTATGGTTTTATTTTTTCAGTTAAACAAACCTCTGAAAACAGTTATTTCTGAAGAAAGATCGAGGTTGATCTGAAATATCAAATATAAATAAATACTTTCATAAAAAACATTATTATTTTTTTTATTTGCAACTTTTTAGTTGTTTTTTTCTATATATACATAATAAGAAAGTATACGTGGCTTCTCATTATGCATATATATATATATATATATATATATATATATATATATATATATATATATATATATAAGACAAAAAAAAACTTATCTTAGCCGACTCGTTTCGTCCTCTGGTAAAATCTCTCCGAGGACGAAAGGAGTCGGCTAAGATAAGTTTTTCTTTTGTCTTTATTCATTTTGTACTTTTTACACCTGTACTCTACCTGAAATTTTACACATAAACACATTCACACACACACACGGACGCACTCACACACACATATATGTATCTATGTATATATATACATATATATATATATATTTTATATATACACACACATATATATATATATATATATATATATATATATATATATATATATATATATATATATATATATATATATATATATATATATATATGCAATTATATATATATATATATATATATTTATATATATATATACACACACATATATATATATATATATATATATATATATATATATATATATATATATATATATATGCAATTTTATATATATATATATATATATATATATATATATATATATAACTGAAGGGAGGAGAGATGATTGATTGATATAGATAGATAGTTATGAATAAAACGAGAAAACAAAAAGGAACATTAATAGAAGGAAAACTATACAGAAATTGAGACAGATGTAGCTGAACTGTCACAGATATAGACCTATGTGATTCCTCGTCACTATAAATCTTATATTTGTGGATACAAGTGTATGGTTAAGCGTCACGCTTTTTTAAAAAGAATAATTGTTTTGCGCCGGCCAGGGATTTTCCAGAATCTTTATTATGAAGATGAACCTTTCGACAGGGTTCTAAACGGTGTCCCTTCTATATTAAGGAAACTACTGTATACCCCAATGTGCTTTTAGACCACTCAGCTACGATAGACTTCATGGCGAAGCTAGACTCAGTTAAACTTTTTCATTAAAAAAAGCCCCGAAATAAATGTCAGTAGACGTCAATTTGTCACTCAATCTTTTTAAATTTATTCACCCCAAGAAAGGCAATAATGCCACTAAGATGAATGAAACTTAATCTTAAAGAGTAAATAGGGGATAACCATCTACACCTGTTCAAAAGACTTGGTTGGCGTGTGAATATAAAGATCCTGTCTAAACTTATTGTAGTTTTGAGATATTTAACTTCAAAATTTGGCTAACCTTCAGGTTTAATTATCTTTATTATATAGTATACTAGCAGGCTTCGCAAAGTAAGATATATTCACTACTTGAAGTCTTTGAAAAAAAAATTTAAATGAACATTTCATTCATAAATTGGCTTGGTATAGGTAAGGAATGTTTTATAAATAGATGTCAACTTGTTGAAGGCCAAGTAAAATGCAAATTTCAAACACTCTTCTGCACTATATAAGACGATATTCTTAAACAGAATTATTTTTTATATGAAAATCAAAACAATTCTCAAATAAAATAAGTAATGAAGGACATTTAATTAATGAAATAAACTCATTTTAAATCATTATGCAAATTAGTTAAACCTGAAGAGTGATAATGCCAAGAAGTAGATAATTTACAATACAAATATTGAGCCTTTTTTGTGTAAATTACTTCGGCAATTAGTTGGAGATTCGTCTCCAGCTAAGCTAGTCGAACTCTCTATCTTTGGGCAGGGAGGAATCCAGACGAGGTAATGCCGAAGGGCAGAGTCTCGTGTGGGGTGGTAGACAACTACCCGACCCCTTTTTTTACGGGTTCTGCGGGGAATTTTTGCACGAGCCTACGGGCTCGGACACCCCACGTTAAATTCGGCCATGTGCCACATTTGACCGCGTGGGGCGGTTGGCAAATATCTTTGTGTAAATTACTCCTTGGAGTGACTTGTAACACGTTTCTTTATTATCTCTTAGTTGCGTCTCTGGCCTTTAGACAGATTGTGCTCAGGGGCGAATCCGTTAAAGGACAGAGTCACAACTGAGGAAAATTATACTGAGAGGTGCCGGCCCTGGGGAACAGCTGCCCGAGGCCACGCCTTCTCATTGCACTAGAGAGAAGGATCGGTGCACGCACCGAGGCCAGCGCAACCGACGGTTGTGGGTGCTCGGGGAATATTTCTTCCTTGCCCGGGTGCACGCGCTCGGGCTCCCCACATTAAATCGACCTTGTGTCACAATCTGACCTCGTGGGGGATTGAGTAAATACAAATTACTCCTTGGCTGGGGAACAGCTGCCCGAGGCGGCGCCCTCTCATGGCGTGAGAAAAAGGGATAGGTGCTCGCACCGAGGCTAGCATAACCAACTGTTGCGGGTGCTGTGATCAATTTGTGTTCCTTGCTCGGGTGTTCGCGCTCGGGTCCTCACCTTAAAAAAGACCTTGTATCACATCTCGTCTCAGTGAGCAGACAGAGTAAATACCGTGTGTAAATTACTATAAAGCAGTTTGCAACACGTTTATTTATCATCTCTCAGTTGCGTCTCTTTCTTTGGGCAGAGTGCGTTCAGGGGCCACTCTGTCAAAGGACAGAATTGCAACTGAGGAAAATTATACTGTGAGATGCCCACCCCAGGGAAACAGCTGCCCGAGACCGCGCCCTCTCAAGGCATCAGAAAGAGTGATAGGTGCTCGCACAGAGACCAGCGAAACCGAAGGTTGCAGGGGCTGGGGGTAATTTTTTGTTCTTTGCCTTGATGTTTGCGCTCGGATCCCCACCTTAAAAAGCCCCAATTTTGCATTTATTCATGTAGATTCCATAATGTTTTACGTAATTAGCTATTATGTGTCTCTAACTCTTCAAATGTTGAATGTATATCTAATTTTAATTTCTATTTGCCATTTTTACACTATATTAATTTTATCTTATAAATTGTCCCCTGTTCTGTCACCCATGAAATAAAAATAATTGTACAGAAAATAAGGATCTGCGTACATCAAATCGTCTTTAAATTAAGTGGCAACAGAAGAATTATCGTTGAACTTTAAAAGGGTAAGCTAAAAAAGAATTCAATACTTAATTGCAGCGATCAATTTTGAGTTCTGTAGTTTATTGATGCCTATCGCATCTACCTCCTCCTAGCTATTGAGATGATGCCCAAACCAAGAATCCTCTACAGGAACTAGCTTAAATGCCGCCCGATAGACCGGCTTTTAAGCTAGTTTATAATAAAACGTGCATTGCAATTTTAGATACTAAAGGAAAATAAGAATTAATCCTCTTGAACCATGAAAGCAACAATGGCTAGTATAATATATATATATATATATATATATATATATATATATATATATATATATATATATTAACCGCATAATCTGGCCACACTGAATCTGAACTCAACGAAAATCCTTCCCTGCGCCTAACATTTCTAGGGCTTTTGAACAACCTATGAATCAATGAAATCGGACCAGTGGGAGCGGAGGACATGCTTGCACATACACAGGCACAAACACACATATACACTATACTTTATATGTAAGATATAATTTTATCGGGATTAAATAAATCGTTATGTATAAAACCTAAGTGGTCATATATCGACGTTGCAGAGAGAAGATAACACAACTAAAAAGAAAAAAAGCGAAAATTGCAAATAGAACCATTTTAATCTCATGTGACCAATTATTCTATTTAAAAAGTGAGTCAAATACGTACATTCACTATTTATAACGTTTATAGTAATGAGAAATAAACTAATAAATACATAATAAAAAGTTAATAATAGCGGATTTATTTATTAAGAATCAAAATATTCTCTTTAACTTTTCAATGACTTAACAAAGTTCCGGAATTTCGGATTTCCATCTTAATAAAATGATTTTGATTTTATTTACCGTATTTTCATTGTTGCACATATTGTCGCCTTTTTCGGCCGTTGTACGCTCCCACCTTCTTCAGGTGATATTTCTTTGAATTTCGAACCGGGCCCTTTATTTAGTCCACAAGGATAGATTGTTCTAATTCCGCGTGTCATGCCTTTTCTGGATATCTTAGTTTCAGTTAATTGCTCTTGATAAATGAAGAATGCTGGGAAGTACAACGTGAATTACAACGTCGTGAATTTTGCAATAAAGATGAGCACAACAGTCTGAGCAATGTAAATAATATAAATAGTCACAATGCTTCAAACCAGAAATAGAGACAGATGTTGTCTGACTTTAATGCAATAGAATTGTCAATCTAATTTTGAACAGAGTAGAAACCATTACATTTTTAACCAGATAAGGAATGCTACGTGAGTTAAACAAATTATGATCCGATAATACCATGTCTAGTGAATATTTAAAATCTCAAATCTACAACGTTTTTTTGGATCAACGAAGTAACGTGTATAAGAGCGTTGTCATGTCTGCCTTCCTTGACTTATAAATGGTATTTTTATTCGACTACAGAAAGTGAGACAGTGAAATACGAATGTGCATTGGGATAACCAAAGAAATAAGAAAAAGACAACATTTTATTAAGACCTACAAAAATCTGGGAATTGTGGAGAGCAATAATCACCTACGTCATAAAAGGGACAGTACACCTAGAAGAAGAAGAAGAAGGAGGAGGAGGAGGAGAGGAGGAGAAGAAGAAGAAGAAGAAAAGAAGAAGAAGAAGAAGGAAGAAGAGGAGAAGAAGAAGAAGAAGAAGAAGAAGAAGAAGAAGAAGAAGAAGGAGGAGGAGGAGGAGGAGAAGAAGAAGAGGAGGAGGAGGAGGAGAAGAAGAAGAGGAAGAGGAGAAAAGGAGAGGAGGAGAAGAAGAAGAAGAAGAAGAAGAAGAAGAAGAAGGAGGAGGAGGAGAAGAGGAGGAGAAGAAGAAGAAGAAGAAGGAGGAGGAGGAAGAGGAGGAGGAGGAGGAGAAGAAGAAGAAGAGGAGAAGAAGAAGAAGGAGGAGGAAGAGGAGGAGAAGAAGAAGAAGAAAAGAAGAAGAAGGAGGGGAAGGAGGAGGAGAAGAAGAAGAAGAAGAAAAAGAAGAAGAAGGAGGGAAGAGGAGGAGGAGGAGAAGAAGAAGAAGAAGAAGCTCAAACCTTATACGTTCCGACACGAACAATTTTTCACCTAATACACATTACGTATCCCACCAACTATAAAACAAAAGTGTGAAGTTTCTTTTTACAAAACAGTAAGAGATTCATTCATGATTTTCAATATTACGTGATAATTTTATCTCCACTGATATTCATATATATATATATATATATATATATATATATATATATATTTTTTTTTTTTTTTTGAACAATAAGAAATTAAAAAATTAAAAATTAAAATCATTAGACACACTGGGTTGTAGATTAATATTCTTTCGTTTTTTATTATTATTATTCCATTTAGATTCCTCGACTAGTTTCGACCGAAATGGCCATCATCGGGAGGATAAATATTTCTGCTTGCTGTTGGCAGTGAACTACAGAAAAAAAAAATATATATATATATATATATATATATATTTATAGTTAACCGAATATCAAAGGCAACCAACGCATTTGGGAAGCTTAAGCATCGCCTATGGGATATTCGTAAGATTTCACTGAAACCGAAAATCAGAGCAGTTTATTCTCACCATACTTCTTTATGGGCACAGTCACAAACACACATATATACACTATACTTTATATGTAAGATATAATTTTATCGGGATTATGTATAAAACCTAAGTGGTCATATAGGGACGTTGCAGAGAGAAGATAGAATTGTCAATCTAATCGTGGACGCCATACAGAATACACAACAATCAACTTGATACTTTCATAAACGCCGTCTTCGTTCAATATGAATTATAATTGATCTTTTCATCAAATGTGGCGTCGTTGGTATCGAATCCTTTCTGATGCAATCACAGTTCAGATGAGTTGTTCAGATGATCATCAGAATGAGGGATGATCGGATGACGAAAATCCTTATGTAGAACCAACTTTTTCATGGTAAGCGTAATGTAGGCCGTCCTTGGTTACGCTTCAAGGAGAAACTTAAATACAATTGAAATGCTGCAAACATCCCTATAGAGGAGTTCGAAGTTGCTGTTGAAAGTCGAGCAAACTGGTAAAACACCTACTATCGAGGTATAGCTAACTTTGAAAATAATCGTCTCAACTAACTGAGAGAATTAAGAATTAATACTAAATCTCGGGCTAATACATCAGCCTATATGACGGTAAATCCTACAGCATCTCCCTCGAGTGGACATGTTTGCAAATCCCGTGCTGGACTGTTGTCTCATACGAAACTAAACTGAAAGACACTCATACGTCGAAAACTGCAGGAGAACCCATCACACACACACACACACACACACACACACACACACACACACACACACACACACACACACACACACACACACACACACACAACACACACACACACACACACATATATATATATATATATATAATGTATGTATGTATACGAGGATACCCGTCAACTAGGGTAGCTAACCAATACCTATTGCAGATAGTGAGGGGAATGTATGATAAACACTAGAGTCTAATAACGTGAAGCCCAAGGAGACAGTCTTTTTGCTTGCAAAGAGACGGCTCCCTGGACCGAATATACAGAGACTCAAGTGCCCTCAAATGAAATGGAGAGTGCGAACTGGATTTTACAGTAAACCAATTCAGACTGCAATTTATCAATTTATTGACACTGTCTCCTTGGGCTTCACGTTATTAGACTCTAGTGTTTATCATACATTCCCCTCACACTCCCCATTTTTCCCCCTTTGTGCTGTGCATATTTGCGCGGTTTGAAATATACTTTTTTTTCCCCTCATGCCATTAATTCATTTCATTTTTTAATGTTTTAATTGTATGTAGGGTGTTTGTGTGAGTCAATATATATTGCAATAATTGTTAAATTGTTCCCAGTCGACCCTGATGAGCTTGGGAACGAAACCGGTTGGTCTGTTCTGTAAGTGTTATCATCTCTTATTTTTTATTTTTCATAATGCCTTTAGGATATAATTTGTATCTATTCCTTGCAATATATATATACATATATATATTCATACATGTTTCATTAAATAATATAGACAAGTGTTGTCTATTTATTTTATGTAAATTCTTTTCATAACGTCTGATAAGCTTAATAACATAATTATTAAACGAAGAAAGAAAATCACAATATTGATCCATATCTTTTAATCCAATCTAAGCTTTCGGCTGACATAAGCCATTATCAAAGATGTCAATTACTGTACAATATATTAAGCAATATGTATGAATGAAAAAAATGCTGCCTAAATACACACAATATATATATATATATATATATATATATATATATATATATATATATATATATATATATATATATATATATATAGTCGACTCTCCCGTCGAGTTCGACGTATGAGGGTCATGCAGATCAGTTCCCAGGAAACCGACAGCCCGACAACAGCACATGAGATTTGATTATAGTGGTGAAGGTTTCGTGCAGGACCAGCCACACTTTTTGAAGGGCCGAATTCAGAGACCTGGTGCACTAAGTTCCACAAGGTCCCCATATATATATATATATATATATATATATATATATATATATATATATATATATAAGGTTAAGTAAATGAGTCTAAGATATTAGCGACGTGATAGCGTGCATACATTGGTAAGCAAATAAATAATTACAAAATTTAGCCAAGAGGTTTAGACATAATAATGCTCAGTGTGATTAAATAGATATATATATATATATATATATATATATATATATATATATATATATATTATTAAATGCAAATATACCTACGTTTGGGGTGCAAACCCAACTGATCTTATTCCCTACTAGTTGGATACATGTTACAGTGGATAAAGGCGTTATTTAGATCCAGTGACAGGACCCAAAGAGTGTGAGTTCAATACCTGGTTAAGGTGGTGGAGAATTTCAGAGGAGATAACTGATAACTGACATCCATTTGACATGGCACGTAGCTCTAGAAAAGTCTACCCCAGCGAGCGGAATAAAGGGTTCAGTTCGACATTCCAACCACCCGAAGAAGGCCGGAGGATACAACGGCCGAAACGTTGTGATAAATATGGCAACAAAGATGAGGACAATAGTCCGAATAATATAAATGGTAAACAATAAGCTATATCTCTTGCCCGATGAGTTGGGTAACCAACTAAAATCGAGTCGCACACCAAAAGTAGATATATGTGTATTTATTAATATATATATATTTTTAGCTCTATCTAATCATATGGAGCACTACACCTCTTGGTTAAATCTAGTAATAATATTTTTTGCTTACCAACGTATGCACGCCAGCACTGTCATAATATCCAGTTATCTCATATATTATGAATTGAGTGATCGCATTAGAGAGAGTGAAGTTAGACTAAATGCAACAGGACGGCTATTGAAGCCATACTAATAAATATCCAACTCAGGTGGCCAGGCCATCTTTCTCTTATGAGCGGTAGCAGATTCCCAAAACAACTTCCCTTCTAACAAGCATATTAGTTGGAAGGCCACTCTTGTATTACAAAGACAAACTCAAAGACAGTCTGAAGCGATGTATCATCTCCTTTTCTTCTGAAAAATCAAAGCCTCAGAGCTAAGGAGCTGGTGCCTATCTATAGAAAGGTTTGAGCGAGACCGACTTGAATATCTGAGACAAGCGCGGGTACATATTAAAGCAAGTCGGCAGAATGCTGATTGCCTTACCTGCCAATGTCGCTGTGTCACACGCAATGCCTTACTCTCAACTCGCGGAAAAATGTGGCAATTAATCCCAACCACTCTAGCAAAATCGCAAAACCACATGTTCCATCTGTCTAACAGTTTGCATAACATCTGCAAGCCATGGGAGACATGCGTGTCCATAAAAGTTGAGCGCCTCTTTATTTTACTGAGCCCTTATTTTTCGCCCACAACGAGAGAGTCCACTATATATATATATATATATATATATATATATATATATATATATATATATATATATATATATATATATATATGGACCAGTTTATGACTGGAAGGATAATTCCGAGGAGGATATAAATCCAAGGAGAGCTCAATGTAGTCTACAGAGCATTATAATGAAAGTAAGAACACAGAGACTTTAATTAAAGACATTAGTTCCATTTCATCCTCAAGCGAATTTCGCTTGAGGATGAAATGAATGAACTAATGTGGAACTAATTAATTTAATTACAAAATTAAATTCGTAGCTTTTTAGCTTCCATTTTTGAAACATGGTTAGAACTGTGTAGCGAAAAAACATATTTTAAATCAATTAATTTATAACACACACACACACACACACACACACACACACACACACACATATATATATATATATATATATATATATATATATATATATATATATATATATATATATATGTCCGCATCTGGAAAGGAGTGAACTGCAAAATGGTCTATGCCTTCATGTGATAATTCCTATAAAATCCATTTCCTTGATTTCTGATTTTTTCCCAATTCTTTGCCAACGTCTTGCAAGTTTTCCAGTCATTCAACTTGCATCGACTCACCTCATCACTGAAACGCACTTGTAAGTCGGCACTTGAAAAATGTTGAAGTCTTCCACAGCGTGTCTTTTCTCCCTATGAATCAAAGTCAGTTTTCCTACACATCGCAGAGAGTTCAATGCACACACTATACTGCTTCCAAACGAACCATTTCTATAGACTTCGTCAATCGCCTTTATTGCCATAGGTGAAAATGTCCAAGAATTTTCAGCTGCATCATTCCTAATATTAGAAGCAGTTTTCTTGTAGTTCCTATTCTCGTTAAAAATTCTTCGTTACTCACATGTTTACCCATTTCTCGAATTCTTTGACAGAATCACATCTCTGTTGCTTCTATTTCATTTTTTTACAACATAAAACAAATGAAGTAAGCGGGAAAATGTTGTACACTCCTAAGATATGTGCTGTATAGATTGAAATTTAGAGAATTTGATTAGCACTCGCTAACCGAATCTAACTGCTCAATCCTCACTTTCTAGATGTGAGGCATATCGAAATCGTTCATGTAGTCATGTTGGGTGGGGGGCGTAATAGTTTCCACTCTGCTGTTTCGTTAGTTTCATGTCAAATGTTCAGATGAGTGCAACAAGCTCAGATATCTACGGCAATGGTATGCCATGCCACTCTTACGGATTTGAATCACCCTCATTCCCCCAACGTCCCAATTTTAATAATAAATATCTCACTGAGAGAGCTTTTTTTTTTAATAACTTCCACATGTAAGATTAAACTCCCGCATGTGTGCTTTCCTAAACACTTCAATCTTGACCTTTTCAAGTCAAGTGTCAATTGTCATCATCATACTCTTCAATTGCCACCACAGTTCTATTTGTATCACAGACTTTATTTAACATTTCGACTGTAACACTCTATTTTGAGTGTCTCTTGAGCCTTGTTTTGTATGAAATTTCATATTAAAATAGGGTCTACCCTTTGAATCCTTACTACTAGTTAGGTACTTTCAAATCTAAATTGTTTGTTTAATATACATTTTTTTATTAAATATGTTCAATTTAACTAAAAAAAGAATTTTGAAAATGAGTTTATACTCTTATACTTTTTTTTCTCTTACCCGCGGGTGTTGTCATCAGGCAGAAAGAGAAATTATTCTTCGCGATGCAGATGTTCATTTTAATTTCATTTTATAATACAGATACCCGCTCTATCTTAGCTTGACTAATGCTTATTCAGGCTGGTTGAGTAGGCCATTATTTGTTCGGCTAGTTCGATCCTCACTTAAAGTTCTTATAAGGTGCGCATATTTCTGACTAATCTGAGCGATAGCGCGCAGCTACTAATAATACTACTCATTATTTTCTCTTCCAAAAAATCTCTGTTCTATTCATATCACACATCTCATTCACCAATATTCATTTAGATTATTACTGTTGTAACCTAGGGAACGATAATACTTAGGACAAGAACAATACATATAAGATTCGCCGCCGGCGCGTAGAAGAAGTAGTCAATTGCTAGAAGTGAGTCAAGTGAATTCTACAATGAATCTCCAACTGCAGGATATCTATCAACCGCCCCACGCAGTCAGATGTGGCACCAGGCCGAATATAATGTGGGGTATCCAAGCCCGTAGGCTCGGCCAAAACATCTCCGTAGACCCCGTATAAAACGGGGTCGGGTAGCTGTTTCCCGAGACGCGACTCAGCCTTCCGACATATCCTCGTCTGGAGATCCTCTCTACCCTGAGGCAGAGAGTTTGACCAGCACTCCTGGAGACGAATCTCCAACTGCAGACCAACATACAGTATTTGACGACATACCCATTATTGTTCGTAGGTATGCTACATTTACCCTCTACATTGAGTGGTTCTCGAGACACGCATTGGGTGAAACTTAGTAAAAAAATTATTAGCATAGAATATAGCCTTCTTCTATGTCCCATATTCCTTCATGGCTCTCCGTAACTTCCTATTCTTTGTAGCTGTTAGTAACGTTTATCTTTTCACTATCCTTCCCAGTCGCTATCCACGCAAGTAAGTTACTCGCTACTTTCCTTTGTCTCTCTTGCTTTTAATATGTCCTGTGAGTGTCAGATTCTCTAGGCCTTTTTTCCTTAATATTTGCACTAGAAATGTAAATGTCTCTGTCTGATTCTAAGTATAAGCAGACTTTCTTTTTGGTTTCCACTTTCATTAAAACTTCGTCGTTACTCACATTTTCAGACCATGCTATTCTTAGCATTTTTCTGTAGAACCAAATCTCCGTTGCCTCTTCTTCATCTGTGAAGAGATTGTCCAGAATCCACTGCTACATAAGAGGATAAATATAAGACAACAGTTCAGCAATCTTTTCTTTGTTTCTAATTAAATTTTCCTATTCGAATATAGCTACGGTAATTAAGACTGGTACGCAGTTTATTAGACTAAAAACAGACGCATATACATTTGCCTCGATAAAATATAAAAGGCCTTTGCAGATAATCTTCGCTTGTTCGTAGACATCTGTATATATACAAATCCATATGACACATTCAGACACAAGAAGACAAAAAAAGCATTTTGACGTTCCGTCTATAAACAAAAAAAAAGCGTAAAGATAATGAAACTTAAAAATACACGAAACAAAAGCATTTCCAAATTGACTTGCATATATACGGAGATATTTCAAGAACTCGCCTTTCGCTTAGATATCATCCTAAAGCCAAAAATAAAAACGTGTTAAATTAAATAGTGATTTGGTACCAAAAATAAGTGCAGACTCTTATCTATGCATTTCTTCCATAAACGAGGAAACTTGTACGCAGAATCATCTAAGGTTGCTTGAAGATTTTGTTTAGCGGAATATCATCCTCTATGGGTTATTTAATGCGGAAATATAAATATTTTGAACAAAATTTTCCGGTATCAATTAAATGTATTTTGAACGCAATTGTATGCCTTCAACTACGGATAAAATATATTGTTGGTTATTTTGCTATAAAACCTATTGTTGATAATTTTTTTTTATAAATATGTATTGTTGGTAATTTTAATATAAATATATATTGTTGGTAATTTTTATATAAAAATGTACTGCTGATATTTTTACGATAAAAACGTATTTTTATAATATCATAATGTTATTTTTTTGTTTAAGGGTTCACTATTTACCCATAGCTGGGGACCTTAAAAGATGCTACGACCCCGGGTCACAATACTAAATCGTGTTTGCTAACCAATCATATGAAAGTGCCTACATGTCGAAATGTAGGCACTTTCATATGATTGGTTAGCAAACACGATTTAGTAGTGAGTTCGATCCTCACTGGGTACTCCATACTTACGGACTTATGACTTGGGCACTTCACTGTGGTGTTATCGTTAGCACGCTTATAACGCAAGATCTCTTACGACTGAATTACTCATATTTTCGGCCTTTTGTCACATCTTAGCTATGCTTATTAAATAATTATATTATTGAGACCTGGATACTTCAATGTGGCGTAGTCGTTAGCAGCTTGTATCGCTAGATCAGTTATGACTGAGTGCTAAATCATCACTGAATGCTCCATACTTGCGACCTTCTGCCACACCTAAGTTATACTTATTAAATCCCTATATCGTTGAGATGTGGGTACTTCAGCCTGATGTAATATTAAGCTTCACTTGAGAGATCAATTGTGACTGTGTGCTAAGTTCGGTTCTCACTGGATGCTCCCTATTTGCATCCTTGTGCCACGTCTAAGCTATTCTTATAAAATCAGTATATTGTTGAGATGCGGGAACTTCAATGTGGTGTAATGGCAAGCTTCTCTCAATTGATCAATTATGACTGAATTGTAAATTAGGTCCTTACTGTGTGCTTCCATACTTACTGTCTTCTGCTACATCTAAGCCGAACCTAGTAAATCGGTATATTGTTGAGATCAAATCATTTTTACAAAAGGGCAATGAAATATTCGGTTGTCTAATGAAAGCCCTCAGTTTTCAACCAGTTGTCAAATAGCGAACAGTATAAATAAATTAAGGTCAGAATGGGAGAGGGATCGAGAGACGACCACAGACAGAACAAATAAAAAAAAAAGGATGACGAAGCGAAAATAAAACAACATTATATATGTTCAAACCTGAACAATTCAAAGAATAATAAAGAATTATTATAATTTCCAATGATCCATGCTTAGAATATTGCTGCCAATTATAGTTCGGTGCTCCTGTTATATATTAATAAAATCCAAAGAATAGTCATCAATGTTATTGGTCTTGACCTAACATCTCAGCTTCAGTAACTTTCCCACCCCCGTATAGTTGCTTCCCTGTGGCTTTTCTATAAATACTATCATGGAAATTGTTCGGACAAGTTCTTCTCTCTGGGAATGAATGAATGTTTTATACTATTGTAGTCCCGCATTGATTTCGGCCAGTGAAGTGATGTTTCTGTCACATTTAGTCATTGTGGGTTTTTTTTATTACTAATCTTATTTTCTTTAGTTTCTTGTAAATAGTTTTTTGTATTCATATTGTAAATACTCATTGGGGTTAACTTTTAGAATAGTTGTTTTATTCCCCCCCCCCACAGACAATGAATTGTAAATATGGGGACTAGTTAGTATTTTCATAGAGACAAAGAGGTATTATGGTGGTTGTAGTAAGAAAGGTACGTATGAATGTGTTGTTTTGGTGTAAGGAATATTGTTCGTACGATTGGGTCAGTGTTTGCGGCTAGCTAAGTTATAGTTAAGACAGAAGAAAACCGTCCTTTCCCCAATCCCCTTTTCGGCCATGTGCCACATTTCTGTATTGTACAGAATAAATATTGCTCTTCGCTCTGGGACGTAGACTTTATGAATTCAAGCGCATTGCTAGATTAGAAGGAAGGTCTCATCAATTTACTGTTAATTGCCGTGAGTTCTATGCTAACGGTTTCTTTTCTCGCACTTCTAGCTTGTGGAAGTCTCTTCCGGCTCCATGCTTTCCGGTTAACTTTGATCTTCAGAAATTTAAATGCAGCATCAATCGTTATCTAATGTTTTCTTGATTCTGCTTCTATCGTTTTCCCTCCTAAGTAATTTCTCTGCTTTCTAATTCTTTATCACCAAGTAAACCCTTGTCTCTTAGTGGCTTTACTGCTTTGTTTGGGTTAAATCCGATTAAAAAAAAATTAAGTTGTTCAAACTGTCAAATTGTCATTATTAAATCTTTATTCGCAGCCGAATGGCAAAGCATTTAAGAATGGCCATACAATGTACACTGGTATAAATCATCTGTATTCCGTTAGTAAAATTTTCAATTTCGATACCTTCTTCCAAAGAACTGCTGCTTTGGGGAAGGATGCTTCTCTGATTCGAGCAATCTTAATTTCTATGTCAACAACGTCGATAAGAAACCCTCTACCTTGATTGGGTCATAGGCCTTGTACTGGATGATCAATTAATAAAAAAATTCCTAATCTCAAAATTTTCCGACGTATTTGTCATCTCATCTTTGCTATTTTTTTTTTTTTGTTTGTTTTTGCAACTCTCTTCAGTCATTCTTTATTTTCGGGCCATGACGTAAGCACTTCTTCAGGACATTGGAAATCCTGGCTGTCATCTCATTTTTGTTAATTTTTGTTGTTGCAACTCTCTTAAGTCGTTCCTTATTTTCGGATCATGACGTAAGCACTTCTTCTTCTTCTTCTTCTTCTACTTCTTCTTTTTCTTTTTCTTCTTCTTCTATTTCTTCTTTTTCTTCTTCTTTTCTTATTCTTTTTTCTTTTTCTTCTTTTTCTTCTTCTTCTTCATCTTTTTCTTCTTCTTCTTCTTTTCTTCTTTTTTTCTTTTTCTTCTCCTTTTTTTCTTCTTCTTCTGCTTCTTCTTCTTCTCCTATGTACCGTGTTCCTTCAGGACGTTGGCTATCAGGACTCTTTAAAACTTTCCAAATTCTTAATAAATTTTGTATTTTTTTTTATCTCTCCTAAACCCTGTTCCGCCATCTATTTACTCAAGCACGCTAGATAGGTTATGCAATGTCTTCCACTGTCCATCTTGCATTTATTCTGTCCTGTGAGTGTCAAATTTTACAAGCCTTCTTTCCTTATTATATGCCATAGAAATTTCAACTGACTCTTTCCGTTGTTAAATATAAGTGCTCTTTTTGTAAATATTTTCTCTAAAACTTTGTCGTTAGTCATTCGATGTTATTTAAGATCATATCCTTTATTCTTTAGAACTTGTCTAATCGTGACAATTCCTTACCGATTAGGCTAAGAAGACAGCAGGCGTCATTTTGGTTAGTCATGAAGTTAATTACGCTTCTCCCTGAATCTCTATTTGATCATCTTGTCTGTTTTTTTATGCAAGCAGTTTAAGACGTGTAGATACGCACGTAGCGGTTTTCGATGTTAAAAATGGGATCAGCGAAAAGAGTTCGAATTCCGGCCGGGGCAGTTGTGCTCACTTTCGCTCATATGCCATTAAGAATAGAATGAACGCATTCCTATACCCCCACAGCTGACTGGGCTCTTTAGTCTTGGCTGGTAACCAGTCTAGAAGAAGGACAATTCTAAATTAAAAACCGCTTATGCCTCTTCACTCTATTGGTTACTGACACCACGGCAGCACCACCCAACAGGGTGAGATATTGGTTTTATGCTTCACGGTTAATGATAATGGCAATGCCGATAATGAAATCAGCTGATTCCGTTCCAAATCAATTCGGCATTCATCGAGCGGAGAGTTCTGTTTATTTCGAGTTACATGTGCTAACCATTCTAATTTTTGCTGCCATAGAAAGTCTTCAGGTGTTGTGCTTTTTATCATTTGGTAAGGTTCTTTGAGAAAATATATGCGCTATCTGGCCGGATTCGAGCCTGCGCTCCCCTTGAGAAGCCAACTTTAGATCCGACTTGCTTTAGACAAACTCAACAACGGGGTGGGAGTTGCTTCGTCGATCAAGCAAGCGTGAATAGTACCTTATAAATGCAAATCTTTCTCAGAATCTTGAAACATTAATATCGAATCAATTTCGTACCCTAACGTAAACAAAGCAATTTCTAGAGAAGTGATGAGTTTTATCTATTATTCTGATACATTGTATTACTTAAAGTTTTTTTTTCTTTTCAGTGGATAACCATATTTGACTAGACTTGCCTTTTTATTCATTAAACATTCTTTCTTTTCGTTTATTTTCTCAGTTACCAATCATCACCAATATTCAAATATAGGTTTCCAGTAAAAAATAATATATATATATATATATATATATATATATATATATACAGTGTAATCCAGATATAAGAGACCCGGATATAAGAGAAACCCGGATATAAGAGAGATTTTCTCTGGTCCCAAATTCGAGCCTGTGTTAATGTATATAAAATAGACCAAACCCGGATATAAGAGAAACCCGGATATAAGAGACTTCTCCGGTCCCGAAAACTCTCTTATATCCGGGTTACACTGTATATAATATTTATTCAGAATTATAACATATGCATTTTATAAAATCACTACAAAAATTGCAATTATGTTTCAACACTACTGGTGTCTTATCAAGTGATGTTGTTGATTGCAAAAATATAACAGTGCTATTAAGTATATATTAATAAATATATATGTTTTCCTCACCGATAGCACGACTCAGAGTTTGATGAACAACCCAAGCTGTGTATAGACTGACCCTTATATAATTTAAAATTTAAAATTATGTAACGGTCAGTCTATACTCAGCACCACCCAAAGATTGCGTTGTGCATGAAAACTCTGAGTCGTGCTACCAAGAAAAAACTATATATATATATATATATATATATATATATATATATATTATTGTTCTGCCGTGCGCCGATAGCTTTTGGTAGGATCTGTGATATATGAAACAGGACTGTATGTGGATGACCATGTTAATATATATATATATATATATATATATATATATATATATATGTGTGTGTGTGTGTGTGTGTGTGTGTGTGTGATGATCATTTTAATATATATATATATATATATATATATATATATATAGAGAGAGAGAGAGAGGGGAGGAGAGAGAGAGAGAGATGTATACGTATTCTTGAATCAGAATTAATAAAGTTTAATACTTATCGGATGTCACCTCTGAGTTTCGTAATTTCTCACTCGTCAGGATTTCCGGCTAGAAACTCAAGTTAATATCCAGTAACTATTGAACTGTATAAATTATAAGATTCAAGAATTATTGCTATAAACAACTGCCGAACACTTGCAGAAATTCCATTCAGCGTAATATACGTACAATTACATAATTTCATGTATATATAGCATTATTATTTTATTTCATTATATATTTCTATAGTTGTCTGTGCGTGATGTAGTAATCAGTGCGTAAAATATATAAAATATTACTTAAAATATATGTAATATCCACTACATACTCCACGTAGCTTTTTAAGTAGATAAATATTTGTCGTGTTGAAAAGCTTAACAGTGATATTTGAAGGCCTTTTTGAAGTCTGCAGATATGAGGATCTCAATGGAGATCGATTTGGCTAACAATGATCTGCAAGACAAAACTTCTAAACCTCTCTCGACATTATAAGCCATCGACATGCAACCAAGACATTCAGTTCATCGTTTGACCAGAATAACTTCCGCTTTAACATTATGGAAGCCAGACAAGAAAAAACGTTGAGGAAAAAGGATTGTGAGCGTGAGAAAAAAAAATAAAAAGACAGACAGAAAGAGATAGCATGAGAGATAAGCGAGGGAGGAAGAGATTGATTAAGAAACGTGAACAGGGACATGTGCCGGACATTTCTGCGAAATGTGTTCGAGATTCTTGATATATTTTGCATTTTATCTTCTAATTTATGCTGTCTTTCTCTTTCCGCTTTCTTTTCCCCACTTCTCCTCCTCCTTCTCCTCCACTTCTTCTTCTTCTTCTTCTTCTTCTTCTTCTTCTTCTTCTTCTTCTTCTAATGTCGGTTCATAAATCTTCTTCCTATCCCTCTCTCTTACCTACTCTTTCTTCCATCTTTGTTAAATTTATTTGTTCATCTCATACCTTTCATATATATTTTACTTTTTTAATGTTTTCTTTACGTTGAAGAGACATTGCAAATACTTATCGGTTTCCTTGGTAATTGAATAACAAAATGGAAACAAATACAATTTGACATGTTTCGTCCTTAAAAAGGACTTCTTCAGGTTAAATATTGTTTTTATTAGTGAGTTTATATATGTGCAGGGAGAGGGAACGAAAAACAAACAGGGACGTTTAACTTAAAATTTTATACTTTATACTTATATGATTGGCGTCCGATGTGTCCACATGCAAAAGTCTACCCGACCTCCTTCAGTTTCCTACCACTTGTTCATATATATATATATATATATATATATATATATATATATATATATGTGTGTGTGTGTGTACGTGTGTGTACGTATGTGTGCCTGCGTGTGTATGTGCATATGTGTGCGTGTGTGCGTATTTAAGCAGCAAATTCTCTTTTAGGCATGTCTGATTAAATAAATTACAAACATTATTTTTAGTATAATCCATTCAAATTCCCGGATAGTTTCCATTGTATTACAATCAAATGATGCAAGAAATGCAGTATAACAGAGAAAATCACTTTTATTTCCCAAGTACTTTCCATCTCTTTTTGAGATCATCATCAGTGGTACAACTTGTAAGGCAAAAACTATGTGTAGCTATCCATTACTGATTTTATTTATTTATTTATTTATTTTGCGTTCAAATGTAACGGCTGGCAGTTTTGCTTTTGCTATATATATATATATATATATATATATATATATATATATATATATATATATATATATATATATATAGTAACCATTGGTATAATCCAGGTTAGTCCTATTAACACAACATAGAATTTGAAATATCTTAAAACTGAGTCACAAAAGAGCGCTCACTGTTTATTTTCATTAAACAGAGAAAATGTTCTTTACAATTGGAATTAAGATACCTTTAGTAAATGAATATTTTCACCTACGAAATTTAATTTTAAAATACGCAGGATTTTTCAAACTGTTTATGGTACTAGTCTGTAGTGTACATTTAGTAAATGGTCATTTACTAAAGCTATCTTAATTCCAACTGGAGATAAAAAAAATATATATATATATATATATATATATATATATATATATATATATATATATAGTGAACAGATCGACAATCTATGTCACAGATTAAAACAACGAATTCAGAACAAAAATCACACAATTCTATTCTTTCATTCCAATCTGGAAATGCCAGCAAAGCAGATAGATGTTTACAATTTAATTTCTTTGGTATGGAGCTAAAAAGCCGAAAGAAAATTCTTGCATTTTTACTTTTATGTTGTTTGATTTTCAAAGGTTAATTATGTTTCAAGTGCATTCGACTTGTTAAACAAACGTTAGTATAATTTTTGGCGTTCCGAATTCAAGGAGAGACGACGCGTCCATACGAAGTTCCAAGAAATTAATGGATTCCAAGCCTAAATGAAGAACTGTATTCTTTTATCTATGTAAGTGTATAATAATTCCAGTATCTCTATTAGGGATCCAGATGATATTTTATATTCGCAAGTGTGTTTGGTTATGTGTGTGTGTGTGTGTGTGTGTTTATTGGACATAATGTTTGGTGCTTTTTCGCATGTTGAAAAAAATTTTCCAAAAATTCTTACAATCCAAAAATATGTTTCGGCTTTAAATTAGCTCAAAAAAGGTTGATAAGCCGTAAAATAACAAAACAAAATCAGTCAACAAAATCACTGGAAATAATCTACGCAAATAAAACCATTGTTTGTAGACTCACTTCCAAAATGCAAAATGACATTACACTAACACCTGAATGAGGGCAAAATCTGCTTTGTATCTTTCAGTAACGCAAAATCAGGTTTATATCTTTCGGTACATAAGTTACTGTACTGTACTGATGCGGCATTCACCCTGGGCGGATTGAGCCGGCTTCTTCCTGTTATAAGAAGAAGATTCTTGGGATAAATTACAGAAGTAGGGTACCCAGGCCTACTCGGATAACGTTCTTGCTTGCCGTGGGGTTCCCACAGACGCAGAGACAGGAACGACTAGAAGCCGCCGGTTACCGATACAGACGCTCCTTGGATTTTCACCAGAGCCCTTGTTAGCCGGTGTGTGTGTCAGACCTGTCCGCCTTGGGTGGCCCTACCAGGAACGAAGTTCCGTGCGGCATAGCTCTGACACTACCGTTTACCCCCCCCCACCGACTGTGAGGTAAGGGTTGGACTTTGGGGGCTTACAGTACCAGGTGTTCCCAAGCGGTCCCCCATCTAAGTACCTAAGTTACATAAGTTAGTATCGTTTCGTCACCGCCATTCAAATCCTGAGTTTTCTCCAGTCACGGTGAACAGTTTCACACTCAATAAGGTGTCAGGTGTCATGTGTGTTTAATGTCAGATTGACACCAGAAGTTGAACTCAAGTGGAACTCAAATATAAAATCCTTTGCTAAAGTTGGTTGCTTGATTTTGTTTAGCGGCATATCAACGTCTATGGGTTATTTAATGCCGAAATCTAAATATTTTGATTACAATTTTATGGCTTCATATTATAATTTGAAAGCAATCGTATGCCTTCAACTACAGATAAAATGTATTGTTGGTCATTCTAGTATAGAATGTATTGGTGGTAATTCTACTATGAAATGTATTGTTGGTCATTTTGTTTTAAAATTGTATTGTTGGCAATTTTACTATAAATATTGTTGGTAATATTTTATATAAAAGTATACTGACGGTATTTTTATTATAAAATTATACACAGTCTACCCCAGTGATCGAAATAAAGAGTTCAGTTCGAAATTCCTACCACCTGAAGAAGGCCGGAGCGTACAACGGCCGAAACGCTGTGACAAATATGGCGACAAAGATGAGGACAATAGTCCGACTAATGTAAATACTGTTATATTTTTATGTTTTGTTTTTGTTTGGTGGGCGGTTCCTTATTTACACATAACTAGAACCCTAACATGTGCTACGACTCCGGGTCAGGGTAGAACAACAGCAACTAAGAGTTGTCCCACGCTCCTTAAAACCTACAATCTCCCAATCAGAGACCTTGCCGTCGGGTGCAGTTTCTCGTCATACCCAGGACTACGACTGCTGAAGATATTGGAAAAATGGTCGGCTCATTCCATCGCTCCAGGAACTACTGGATCCTTGTGCTATAATTAATTAATATAATAATCAGATTAAACCAATGATGTAGGATTGCGGTTATATTTTGGCTGGGGCTACTCAATCCTCACTTTCCACCCTTGATAGAGTTCAAAACAATTTAGGCCGTCTTGTGGAGGGGGGTAATTGATTCTCTATTCTTCAGCCTTCTTTCCACAGACAACGTCGCAAGGTTGTCACTACTCTCTCGCTATTTCCATGGCAAAAGTTCAGATGAGTTCCACTCTTTAGTTCCACCTTTATGCTAATAATCATGCTAATTCCACAGGGTCAAATCACCTTCATTTCCCCCGTATACCAAATGTAAGAAGAAAGTAACGATTAGAAAGATTTTTCCACTGCCACTTTGTGGAATGAACTTCCGCGCGGCTGCTTCCTTAAAAACGCCAACCTTGATCTCTTCAAGTCAAGGGTCAAATGTCATCTTATCCTCATAATCTTCATTTCCTTCCACCTTTTCTTTTATTTATACCACATAGTTCATTCAACATTGCTGTTTTTGCCGTAAACCCCTACATTGAGTGACTATCGAGCCTTTATTGGGTGAAATTTGGTATTGAAAGAAAATGATCAAACCTTTGGTTTATTAACATATCAACACTGTCTTAACCAACCTGGATGCATAGACTATTTTCTGCGTGGTTATTTCGATTCTCATTTAGAGCTCTTTTATTGTGACCTTGAGTCTGACTAATCTGAGCGACGGTTCGCAACTTACTTAGCTTTTAATCCGAGCCTCTTATCAGAGATGATCGTCTTTTGTACATCCAGAAGTTTTAATAAAAAAAACAAGCGGTCCTTATCGTTAACCGTAAGTCACGTTATATCTGATAGGCCGACATTATAAGTATCAACAACTAAATTTGTGTGAGGTTCCATACAAGCCATAAAATTTTCTTCTGCAATGGCGACGTGATGCAATATCTGCCATAAACAGAGCCGTAACTGATAAATTCAGGGGTTCGTGATATTTACTAAGCTTCATTTAGTACGACCTGAAGCCAAAATGTGGGGTAAAACCCGGTTAGGATGTTAGTACTGCGCCTTTTTTTTACATTTGAGGACGACTGTTATGTCTGCCCTGCAAACTGTCATTTGAAACGCTGGCCCAGAGCTAAACTTCAATGCGAACACCAATATTCTCATAGTCAATGCAGGTTAAGCAAAAACGCTTTGGCCTGGAAAGTAAGCAATTTGCTTCTAATGCTTATATTATATCATATATAAATTTGAATACTGTAATTTAAAAAAAATTTTAATCCCTCTTATGAACATTCTTGTTGGGGACAACGGGCATCTAGCCTACCGTATAGGGTAGACCGGGCACGATAGCTATATATGCACCCAGTGCGGTACAGATACGCCATCACAGGGCGAAGTGTTCACCTGAATGTATCTACTGTCAGGTATCGGTTATATATATATATATATATATATATATATATATATATATATATATATATATATATATATATATATATACGAATTATATATGTGTGTAGAAATATTTATATATGTAGAATGTAGATACGTGAATTATATGCGTGGATAAGTTTAATATAATGAAAATATAAAACGTGTATAAATTGTATTAAAATATATATGGGATATGTTGAAATATATATATATATATATATATATATATATATATATATATATATATATATATATATATATATATATATAAAAGAAAGAACAGTAAGATATAAAATCCGGTGTTCTTATAGATATTTTTATTTTACAAAACTGGTCGGAACTGTGTAGCGAAAATAACCATATTTTAAATCAATATTTTAAATCAATTAATTTATATATATATATATATATATATATATATATATATATATATATATACACACACACAACATACATACACACACACATATATATATATATATATATATATATATATATATATATAATATGAGCGGACACTGATGTCAATATTGATTTTCATATTTGTACATGTATGTATATATATGCATGTAATATATATATATATATATATATATATATATATATATATATATATATATATATATATATTTTTCATTAAATAGTATAGACAAGTTTTGTCTATTTATTTTGAGCAAACTCCTTTCATATCGTCTGATAATCTTAATAACATAATCATTGAAAGATGAAAGATCACCATATTGATACATATTTTTTATAAGCGGTCATCAGAGATGACAAGTACATTACAATAAATTAAACAATACAAAGACGTAGCAACAATGATAGTCTGTTTTGTTTGCATGAAAGTCTTCCAAGCAACGACAAACTCGTGCATACGAGCCACTGGAAGCGAAAATCGCACTGCGGCCCATGACATCACACATGTCTATATTATTTAATGAAACATGCATTAATGAAAAAATGCTGGCTCAATACATACAATTTATATATATATATATATATATATATATATATATATATATATATATATATATATATATATATTAGATGTGGCACAAATGTAGAGCACCCAATGAACTCACTACTCAGTCGTAATTGCTCTAGCCAGCCAAGCATGCTAACCATCCATGACACCAACTATATATATATATATATATATATATATATATATATATATATATATATATATATATATATACACACGCACAATCTGTTGGGGTGTCGGAGTTAGCATGCTTGTCTGGCTAAATCAATTATGACTGAGTAGTGCGTTTCTAAATCAATTATGACTGAGTGGGTGCTCTATACTTGTGCCACATCTAAGCTACGCTTGGTAAATCCCTGTATGTTCTTGTGGTCGTATTTGCTTGGATAATCTAGCTGTTCGCGTTTTGAGTTCGAACCTCACCGGGTGGTCCCTAAAAAATTCGACATTAAATTAACCAAAAAGCGTAAAATCAAACAAACTGACTTGTGTGTTCCAGAAGAAATTTTACCGTTTCAACATTGACTATAAATTCACCAAAATATTTTAGATCCGCAGATGGTTAACTTGAAAACTTTATCTTTTTGTGCCCGTCTATATATAGTCACGCTTCCTCAGGATACGAAAATGCCAAACATTCGCCATATCTTTCTCTTCAATCTCACTTTAAAATCTTCCATTTAGAATTCTGTCTGAAAGAATGCAATAGATAACATATATCATGTTCTGAAATACGATCATATTTTGGTGCTACTAACTTTAGCCAAGCATTTTCGTTCATGCTTATACATTGTGAACGACTGATACCGGTCCAGTCAATGTAGTTAAAGCGATAAAATTTAAATTTAACATAAGAGGTATTTGGCTGCCCAGAGCAGGAAGATAAAGTTGTGTCTTTAATCAGAGACAAAACTTTCGGCCTTGATTCAAAATACAAACTTAGAAGATATATCAGTTTACATTTTTCTTGGATAATTGAATGAAAAATATTTTTACTGCTATTGTGACGCCAACTTTTGCCACATCTTTTAGGCTGAAAGCCAATATTTGAGTTAAGAGAAACATTAAAGTTGCGTTTTAAACAATTTTAAAAAAATGTTTCCTTTTTAGTGAGGTTTTGGTTGTAGTTGGAAGATAATAGCCTGAAGGTAATCTATAAAAAGAAAAGATAAAAGTTATTTTACGTATTTCAAAAAGATTTTAAGACATTTTTAAAATATTGTCACGTTTAATTTACAATAGGTTTGCAATTTTAATTGAAAGATGTATACAGAAAATTTAGGACATTTAAAAAAAAAATTTAAAAATCAAATATATGTTCTAGAGATGTATTTCAAAGAAAATACGTAAAATTAAGAATAAACGGAATATTTGGCAAAATATTATTTACGTTTAAAATACAGCGCCAAACATTGAACACACCCGCCAATCAACAAGTTCATAGGTCAAAACATAACAGTTATTCTCGCAACACCCACTTAAAAAAAAAAAACTTCATGAGACGTAATTAGATACAAAAGCCCAAAACTACTAAAATATAGAAATTGCTTTCCTTTATGATTAAACATTTGCAAAACCAATAACTTAGGACTATGTTTTTCTTGTAAGGGCTTTATAAAACTTAGTAGAAAATGTTTATATTAGGAGGAATAAAAAGGAAGTTAATTTAAAAATTATTGAACTATTTCCTCTTTTATCTTCCGTAAAAAAATAATCTAACAGTTGTAGAAAGACAAATATTAAATGAAATTATCCTAAAGATATTTTTGACAAGAAAATGTTATTAAACTTTACATTTTCCGAATATTCAAACAGATATATTTAATAAAATATGAAAAATAAAAACACCACTTTAGTCATGAGCAAACGGATGCATTTAAAAATCGCACTAAAAAAAATACAAGTAAATTTCTCAAAAATAAATTTTTCCCTGTCAAATCTGAAAAAAATATATAGTTTTATTAAAAGATGCAAGCACCAACTCAGCACAAAAATCATTTTCTAATGATTTTTGTAAGGTCTCAGGACTATTTTTCAAGATTTCCTTGCTTTATATTGAATAAATGCTTTACTATAGATCTATTTAAATATCTTTCATCAATGTCCAGTATTAAAACTATCCAAGATGTATTGAAAAGTGGGGTGTAAAAGACCAAAAAAAAAAATACATTCACAAAACTTTCTAATAAAATAACCTATTTTGTACGGAATGCATTCGTTCCTGTTTAAGTGCTGACACTTTCATCTAAATCGGATAAATACCTGATTTTCTTTTCTTTTTTTTTTTTTTAAAAAAAAGAAAAACAGTAGCGTTTTTTTTTTTCATCCGGATGGCACACTTATGCAAATTAATCTAGCCGAGTCTTTCTAATGCATGCCAAGACAATTTCTGCAATCGCAAATCACCTGAGAGATCCCTTTCTGCCGTCCAGTCACATGTCTGATGCTAACCTCAATGAAAATGACTCGTTACGTTTTCTCAACTTTCTAGACTGACGTGAAGTGGAAAGACTATATTGAATCGATTACTAGGACAACTGCTAAGAAAGTTCACTGTGCCGTGGTAGACAATTTCTCTCACCGGATTCTGTGTTACATATCTATAAGTCTCCCAATCGTCCATGTTTCGAATATTGCTGCCACATATCCTCCGGAGACCCTGCTAATTATTTAGAGATTCTTAGCAATATTATTGGTCCTTACATGGCGTCTCGCCTTCACTTATTTTCCCACCTCCGTAAAGATGATTCCCAGTACCTTTTCTATAAATACTTTCATGGTAATTGTTTCGATAAGCTCTTTGCTATGGTACCTAGACTTTATAAATTTAAGCGCAGTACTAGATTGGCAACAAGCTCTCGTCATTTTACTGTAGAATTGGCTAAAGGTAACCTTAAGTTCTATGCCAACCCAACAGTTATTTTTCTCGTACTTCTCGCTTGTGGAACTCTCTTCCGGCTCCATGCTTTCCAGTCAACTTTGATCTTCAAAAATTTAAATGCAAAGCCAATCGTTATCTACTGTTTTTCTGATTACTCTTCTGTTGATCTTAATTTTTTTCTGCTTAATAATTCTTTCAGACCCAGTAACCTCTTGTGTTTTTGAAGCTTTATCACATTACTTGGAGCAAATTCGATTAAAAAAACACCATATGAAAAAGCGGGACTGTGAATTGTCCTTCCGAGAAGACATGTTCTCAGTAATGTGAAGATCGCACATTTAAAAGTACTTGTAACTATTTTCATTAAATCAAGACTGCCTTCCTTATGCAAGCAGAAATATTGCTTGTTCGGAATGAATTTATAATAAAAAATGTAGCCGTTTCAATATATTGGTGACACTATATTTTCCTTTTTAGTAGGCACAAAAAATTTACTTCGAGTTCTAATAAGCGGTAGTAACAGGTTAACTCATTCTATATTATTTTTCTTTCTTTTCTTTCTCCTAATATTTGACAATGTTCGTATTGACAACTATCTCCTGATATCTGGCAATAAGAATATTGCCAACTATTGTAGTTTTCGTTTTCCCGTACTTATACTAATGTATCAGCCATGACTGGGTAGATCAGTAGAGTTTGAAATCAAAATTGATACATTATTTGAGGAGAATCAACATTATATGATGCTGAATATAAGCAACATATACAAAATAGCAATATATACATAGCCGTATCGAAATTTTGCTATTTGAAAGTTTATTAGATTTTGGTCATATGATGATATTTAGTTTCTTGAGAGATGCGATTGAAAGTAGCGTAGTAGGAAGTTATTTTCGTGTTTGCATTTGAAAACGAGATCCGAGCTGGGATATATGTGTGAGATCTTAACAGGAGTATTCTTAAGGGAGCGAAGGCACTATGGATCTCAGTAGGTTATTTTCTGGACAGATCTCGTGTACATATATATATATATATATATATATATATATATATATATATATATATATATATATATATATAAAGGGGTGTATAATAGTATCCGAAACAAAAGTGAAGATGATGACAACAAGTGAAAATTTTATTAATGATTCGTTTCACCGGAGAAGTGTATGCGCTCCTTGGCTTATACAGGTTAAAACGAAAGATAGACAAAACTGTGTGGTACGAAAATGCCGAGGGATCTCTGAGGATATGGATATAATAAATCAAATTAATTACTCTAGCTTATCACCTCCTAAGGTCCAGGGAATGTTCGTCCACCTGTGTTTATTTGAGTTATTATTAGGGCCGCTTGGTATTGTAGGATTTTAAGTAAGGGAATTTTTTTATCTTGTTATTATTATATATTATATATATATATATATATATATATATATATATATATATATAAAATAAATATATATATATATATATATATATATATATATATATATATATATATATATATATATATATAATATATATATATATATATATATATACAGATAAATTGTCGTCTAAATTACACTGATTTTAACAGATATATTTACCAAAATTACACAAAAATATCTTGAAATGCTAAAAACAACTTCAGAATTTCCTGCAACACTTCTTTCTATGCTTAAGTTGGTGAATGCTACTATAATTCTTGTCTTCAATTCATCTTTGGTGTTACAAAGAATTTTATTTGTCTCACGTTCAGCTGCACTCCACACATAATAATCAAGGAGGTTGAAGTTTGAGGAGTTATGTGGCCAGATGTAAAGGGTGATGTGGTCGCAGAAATTGTATGACAGCCATATATATATATATATATATATATATATATATATATATATATATATATGTAAAATGAATAAATATAAGTACGAATGTTCGTATACAAATACATACATATATATATGTGTGTGTGTGTGTATATATGTAAATATATATATATATATATATATATATATATATATATATATATATATTGTAAGAAAAGTAGTGCTCAATGTTAAATAACAGAGCTATTTATTATATTAAGAAATATACATATCTTACATTGGTTTACATGACTTGGATTTTCATACGTTCTGCATTCGTCAGGTGTAAAAAAAAATTGTACCTGACGAATGCCGAATGTATGTATGAAAACTTAGATGTATATGCAATCAACGTTATATATATTATATATATATATATATATACAGAGAGAGAGAGAGAGAGAGAGTTTAATGGTAGAGGCTTGGAAAAGTAAAGGATGACGGATAGCGAATAATAAATAGAATCTGTTTATAGAGAAAACAAAAGGAAAAAGGCCATTTGACATTAGTGTGTTCTTGGAGCAAAAACGGCGTCAGAACTGGGGAATGTTATTCAAACAGGTCCCCTTGGTTGGCTTGTTGGTTGAGTCAAATATTAACTTCATCGCGCGATGATTGAAAGCAAAAGCTATTAAAGACAGCTGTCGCTTACACTAAAGTTCACTGAAGTGTGCCTGGTGACAAAAACACGGGACCGTTGAGAATTTCAGGCAAAAAATTATATCCTGTTTCGACCGAACAAAAAATAATCCCGAAAACAGAGTGAAAGAAAAAAAATTATTAACAAATATTCGAGAGAAATCTTTGCATACTACAAAAAATACACACAGGCTTTATCCGAGTTGATCAAAGCGTTGGTTTCTGAATTTGATGACAATAATTTTGAGTTCAATCCCTTGTGTACTTGGCCTCAGTGAAAAGAGTGCGAGAAACATCTGAGTATTAATAAAAAATAAGAACCAAACGAGATATCGCTAGACCTAAACTATGGAACAATTCCGAGCCTTTAATCATGACACAACCAGCACATCCATACTTACAGCCCCTGTTACTCCCAAGCTGTCATCCATTATTTCATGCAATCATTTCTTTTATTCAATAAAACAAGTGTGCGCTTACCTCATGTTGGATTTCCTTCACATATTAATCATTTCACAAATATTGATCACGTTTCACACGCTCCCTTGATTTCTGGAAGCCAAATAGATTTAAGAATCAAATTTTATACGCCATCTGCGAGCACGTTAAACAAAGAAACCATTCCTTGTCTAGCGGCTTCTATTTTTACTAGGTTCACCATTGTTGCCAATCTCAGCTTAATAAATATTCCCATTTGGTTTACAGGTTACATACAACCCCTGGGAAAAAAAAAAAAAAAAAAATGCCCTTACAGAATGCTCCCTCGGGTGTTTTTATTTAGTTCTTGATTTTGTTTAGCGCCATATCAACCTCTGTAGGTTATTTAATGCTGAAATCTAAATATTTTGTACGCGATTTTGTGATATAAGTCTTACTAGTTAACCCCTACCTGGGGGAGAAGAGGCGGATTCATGCCTTGCCCAATGGTATTAAAGCCAAATCGTTAGAATTTTTTTTTTGTTTTTTGTATTTAGATAATAATTTTTTTTTTACTTATATAACTGGAAGTGGAGAAGAAGTGTATTCTTATAATTCCTAAGGGTATTTGCGCGTAAGTGAATATAACGAACCCAACTGGAATTGGAACTCGGCTCTCCGATTAACAATTCCGAGTCATTATCCATTACACCACCCTCACATGCAAGCTTATAGCACCTGGTATTTTCAGATAGATAGATAGATAGATAGATAGATAGATAGATAGATAGATAGATAGATAGATAGATAGATAGATAGATAGATATATATTTTAATCCTGTTCCATTCAGCATTTCTCTGCCAAGGAAACGTTTTAAAAATATTCTTATCATCTATTTAACCACTGTTTGGTTATCAAAACTTAAAAGGTGTAATCATGTTCAATTCAGTCATCGTCTGCAAAACAAGCCTTTTATAAAAATAATCTTATCATTTGTTTAATAAACCTCTGGTTATCAAAACCGTAACAAGTTTAATTATATTTTATTCAAATATCATGTCGAACAAATACTTTCAAAATATTGCTATCGCTTATTTAAACACCGTCTGGTTTTCCAATACTTAAATCTTTGAAACCTGACCCCTGATGAGTACGGATCTTTCACACTGATTCTGGGTGGTAAACTGGTTGTCCGGGTTCAAAGGGTTGAAAAATGAGCCCCCCCCCTTTCATTCATCAATCATCTGCTAAAGCAGCGCTTCTTAAACATTTTTTCATTCATGACCCCATTTTTCATCACGAGATTTTACGCGACTCCAGGTTATTAACCAAATACACTGAAAATACATCCTTTGTTACTGCACAAGTCGAAACGGCTACGCACGGCCATTTTATTACCGCAACGCTTGTGTGGCGCATCATGTTAAATATTGAGCATTTGAGAAATAACATGTAAACTGAAATTCAAGTGTTTGAATTTAATTTTCGCGAGCCCAGCATTTCGCTTTGAGACACCATTTAGGGTCGCGACCCATAGTTTAAGAAGCGCTGTGCTAAACGAGCATTTTTTAAATAATCTCCTCTCATATTTAACAACCGCTTTAAAAAAAAGTTTAGTTCTGTTTCAATTGGCCGATGATAGTTGAATGGAACAAGATTAAACATTTTATCTTTTTTTTTTTAATAACGAGATGATGGTTAAATATGAGATAGAATTATGTTTTAATCAAATATTGTCTACCAAACAAACATTTTTTAAAAAATATATATTTATCTCTTATTTAACTACAGTTTGGTTAACAAAAATGTAAAAAGATTAGAAGATGCAATCATTTTCATTCAGACACTATCAGGAAAAAAATCATTAAAAAAACGAATTCTTATATAAGGATCATGTTTTATCTATTTCTCATCACCATTCAATAATCGAAACAAAAGCGTTTCAATCTTTTGACTGTAAACAAATGACAATCTTCATGTTTTCATGATTTCGTTTTTATCTTCTATAATATTTTGTTTTCTGTTGCATTGAATACTGTTACCATATCTGGTCTCATGCTATTCAACTTAAGATTCTTGACAAAATCCAAAGAAGGGCCTGTAATGTAATCGATCCTGATCTGGCATCTCGACTTCAGTCAATTCTTTCTCACTGACATGACATAGCTTACCTATGTCTTTTCTACATATATTTTCATGGCAACTACTTGGATAAGCTTTTCTTCCCTGGGGTCCCGAAGACATGAATTTAAGCGTACTACTAGATTGGTAACTAAGTCTCACCGTTTTACTGATGTACTGGTTAGATGCAAACACCATTTCTACAGTATCTTTTCTCGCACTTCGTACCTGTGGACTGACTTTTCCCTGATAAGTACAATCTTCAAAAATATGTAAATGCAACATCATCTGTCTTCTTGAATCCTGTTCTTTTATTGTCCTTTTCTCAATCCTCCTCACTAAAATCTTTTTATTCTCTTTCACTTTCACTCCATGTAACTTCTGCGTATTAATGGCATTATCAACTTGATTGTGGGTGAAACGATTTTAAAAAAAAAAATTAATTCTTTGGGCTTTTTAATATTCGTCTTTTTCCGATGCTGTAAAAGTGCAGATGTATTATTCCAAGACTTGAGTCGAACCTTAAGGCAAATATCTGACACGTTGATTAGGTTCAATGCAAATTATCGAATGTTACCGTCAGAAGTTTACCGACCACCCATTACTAGATCAGTCATCTTAATCTGAAAACATTCTGAAATTATCTTTAAGGATTTGGGTTATTAATTTTTCCTGTGTCAAACGTTGTATATATTGTGTCAGTTTTGCTACTTTTGAATAAAGTATTTACACAATAGACAAAGTAATACTCGTGGCTATTGTAGATATGGTTTTCTGAATGTTTTGTTGTCACTGAAAATTCTTAATTACTGCTGCCATTCGAATTGTTAAATTTTGTAAAGCTGATCAAAAGTGGCTACCAAATACTTTACTGATTTGCGGGGAAGCAGGAGGTCATTTGATATGAAAACTTTTTTTTTCTATACAACCACAGTGACCACTAATAATTATATTAAAAATAAGTCTATTTTCTATTTTGTTATAACGGCCTATGAAACTAATTTTAAGTTTTTATACAGTTGAAAATTGAATAAATTTCTCTAAGCAGAAACTGTCTTTAAAGGATTTTTGGCTATTAATTTCCCCTTTATGAAACGCTATCTATATTGGAAAAGTTACATTTACTGCCTTTGTATCTCTATCTATAAAAGGCAGAATGTGTGTGTTTGTGTGTGTGTAACGAATGCACGGCCGCAATTTTCGACAGATTTGCACCAAAATTTACATGTACATGCTCCATGTTAGGGAGAAGGCCAAGACCGACTTTGCATTTCCCAACTCCCATCGATAGGGGAAATAATCGATTTTTTCATGCTTCTACGGCAATTTTCATGTAGTTGGCGGCCATTTTGTACTGGCCAGAGTGAGAACCTATAGCTGGCTGCCACGAATAGGCAGGAAGATTCTATTGGCCAGCATGAGAGCCAATAGCTGACTGACTCGAATGTTATCTAGCATGCAAAAAATCGATAGCTGCATTCGTCACAAGTGGGAAAAATTTAAATCTGCATGGCACTTTACTCCATTTGGCTCATTCGCTTGCTTAAACTCAATGTTGATTCTGATTCCGCAGAACTGGGTTGGGTGTGAAAACGTATTTGTTGTTAACATTCTTTTATCACTCGGTTTTTTCAGTTACGAGTTCTTTTTTTTAAAGCTGATCGTTTTGTGTTCATTTTAGTTCTTTTTTCGTAACAGATTAATGGTTTAGTATAGAGGTTAGAAAAAATTCTCAGTGTGAGATAGGCAAGAAGTAAGGCATGTAGCAACATCAGCACGGCAAAGGGCACTCCTTTAAAGGCAAGGAAGGGCAAACTATTTTAAATCAAGTGATAGCGATTGCTGTATGAGTCGTAGGATTTTTTAATCAAGCACGGGCAACGCCGGGTCATGCTGCTAGTCAAGTATAAATTTGCACAGTAGACAAGTTCCCAGAAGAATCTTTTGGATCGCCATGCTCATTTCACTCGTTATTAATGTAGCTATACTCTTCTGAATATTTTTTGTCACTGTGAATGCTTAATGGCTGTTGTCATTCGATCTTTTATCTTTTTTTTAAGTAATGAGTACCAAAATCCATACTGATTTTTTGGTAGATTAGGGAGTCAAATGGTGTATAAACCTATTTACTATGCAGCCAAAATCATTCAGTAATAATTACTTTTAAAAAAAAGTCTGCTTTCTATTTTAGGCCTCCTTACGATCATATTTTAAGTTGCGATACAGTTGGAAAAAGAATGAATTTCTCTAAGTAGAAACAAGGTTAAGCCGGCTGCGTAGGTGGCCCGTCAAATGTTCTCGTCTAGTCGGGCGGTTTTCATATCTGGATTCATTCCGGTCTCATTAAATTAAGCGGTCAGTTTAGGAGTGCTTCCACCCACGTCAAGAAAATATCAGTTTACGTAACACTGGTAATCATTGTGAAAATATTATTTTATAAATGAAAACTTTGTCCTCTTTGTTACTTTTTTCATTCCAAGAATTTAATTTTTTTTTCCTATTGATCATATACTGAGATATTTTGACAAGAAGGAAAAAGAAAGTCTTCACAGAAAAAAAGGAACCGAACACTTATATAATCTTTCTAAAAAAAAAAAAATGAAATATTATCACGTCTTCCTTTAATTTTTTTTCGCAGTTCTTCTGACGTTCTAGTCTTTCTTGTCGTTGACTTTTTTCTTTGCCAATTTTTTCGAGACCAAAAATCACACAGATTGACTATTTGTTTTGAAATAGATACGTAAAAACTTCGCGACTTGTTCACTTTCTGGATAACTGCAAAGTGTTAGAGGATAGATCATAATAAAGGTTGGAAAGCCATAAAAAGAAAACAAGTTTAAACAAATATTTTTGAACGTTTTAAATGAGAAATCAGCATTTTTAAGCTTTTTATTTTCATACTATCCTCATCTTTGCTGATATAGTCACAGCCTTCAACCGTTGTACTTTATCGTATATCTGTCATAGTCATTGCACATATTTCGTGTGTCTAACGTATGTTTTTTTTTACCAAGGAAGTGAAGTGAAATTAAGGTCGACTAAGCATAGTTGCAGTGTAAACCACTGAGTGTTGAAGAAACACAAATGGGCCTGAGCAGAAGAGCATTTTCAGAAACGAGCAGCTATGTTGAAGAAATCACAAGAGGAAAAAAATCACTGTGTATCTTGAAGTCGTGTGTCTATCACAGTCATTGTATTTTTTTTTCGTGTGTCATTCGTGTGTCAGTCACATTTGTTAGCATTCTGGCAATTTCTCACTGAATATTTTATTCCATTAACAGAGCTAGATCAAAACTGAAATGACAAAACTAAACATTGTGTATTGAATAAGAGGTTCGATTTAAAATTCCTGGAAGCTTCTTCTATGTATTCTGTACCCTCAGGACGTTGGCTATCATAGCTTTCCACAATTCCCTGTCCTTTGTAGATCTTAATTTTTTTAATATCTCTCCTAAACACTGTTCTGCCATTCAAGCTCGCTTAGGTCCCTTATGCTTTGTTTTCCATTCCGTTTTGCCTTCAATTTGTCCTGTGAGTATCACATTTTCCAAGCCCTCTTTCCTCGTTGTGTACATTAGAAATCTCAACTGTCGTTTTCTGATGAATGTCATTTTTGCTTACATTTTTTTAAAACTTCGTCGTTCCATTCTCAGCATTTTTCTATAGAACCACATTTCTGTTCCCTCAAGTCTTAACTATGGCGAGATTGTCCAGCATTCACTGCCATATAGAAGAACTGGTGCTATGTAAGACTTCAGTACTCTTTCTTTTGTTACTGTGTTTTAAAAAGCACTTTGTCATATTTTGTAATTTATTCCTAGACAAAGCTCACATAGAGATTTAACCTTACGGCTACATCACGTTGAATCACCGGTTCTAGTATGATCACTGAAGTTAAACAACGTTGAATCTGGTCATTACCAAGATGGGTGACTGCTTGGGAATATCAGGTGCTGTAAGCTTTGATATGCGGAAGATGTAATGGATAACGGCTCGTAATTGTTAATCTAAAATAAGGCGTAAAATAATAGACTTTGAAAGTACTAAGGACAAAATAAAATGTAAAATAACAGATTTTCTTATGTACTAAAGAGAAATAAGGAGTAAAATAATTAAATTTTGTAACGTACTCAGAACAAAATAAGGTGTAAAATACCTTGATTCTGTCACGTACTAAGGGCAAAATGAGGCGTAATTTAACAGATTTTGCAACACACACGGGGACGAAACGATCGATGAAATAACAGCTTTTGTAACGTACACAGTAGAAAATCATCAGGGAAATAAGATATACTTATACAAACAAAAATAGGGATATCAAAAATCACTGAGAAACCATTGCTTGATTATTTCTCTATAGTTGTTATCGTAAAGTATGTTAATGAGAAGATCTTTATTGGATATTGATATCTGAATAGAAAAATACTGGCTGTCACTGTAACCCTAGAAAATAATGGTGACATCTCACTGTAACCCTAAAAAATAATGGTGACATGTCACTGTAACCCTGGAAAATAATCGTGACATGTCACTGTAACCCTGGAAATCTATAAAGATACGCAATGGACCCAGTTAGAGAAATTATGGAAGACCTTAAAAATTAGTTGCTCATCTTGATCTGGAAAAAAATCAATGGCGTTTTCTAATAAAAGTCAAATTAGTAATAACCATTTTTGATGAGGGCTCAGTTTTCACACTATTGGGATACTGAGATTATGAGGTGGTTAAGCATCAATTCTAAGCAGAAAAAGGGGTTAAGCCCAAAATAAAATATAAACTGGAAGATACAAAGAAAAAGAGAATGGAAGACATGGTAATGTCGAAGTTAAGAAAGGTTCATCTGGTTTTCCTCACCCCTTCGAATTGGAACGGGGCGCTGAGAATTTACTTATTTTATCTATCGAAAATCTGACATGCGAGTAAAGCAAACTGAGAAATTATCTTTCTTGAAAAATTAGAAAAACACAGGCGTGAATTATATTTTCATTAGCGAAAACGAATTGAGAAATGAAAACAGAGAATGAACATTCTGCTCGGATTAGAATTATGAAAATCAATCCGTCATAACAGGCAAGTGATGTAGCTAAGACGGCGACCATCCCAAGGATAGAAAACATAGTGTCTCTTTGTTGAGAATTTAGGTAAACAAATATATTTTCTTTGAAGAAAACAAATTAAGAAATAATTTTTAGCTATTGCACGAAAGTTTATAAATAAGAAAGTGATCTGACTTGTGTTTTTCGCTGGACAAGTGTGTTCAGAAAAAGGGTTAGAGAATTTAACTTAATTAGGAGAATAAACCACACCCTTTATCCTACGCACTTTAAAAATTCGAGATTTGTCACATAGACAGTTATGCCAGTTATGAGAAGTGGGCATTCCGAGAATACCGAGAAGGAAGGAGGAAGGGAAATAATTTAGTCCCGCCTGTGTGGAGTAGCGGTGCGAGATGTGAATCTAATTAGGTTGGAGTTAATCCCTGTGGCTACTCTCAAGAAAAGTGCATAATTCTCCAAATTTGGAAAGTTGATTAAGAAAGCAGAAATAGGGAACAAAGAAAATTAATGAAAATTGGGGAGTCACCGAATACCTAGAATCCTTTGGCTCCACGCTAGTTTTGGACCGAAGTGCATATAAACAGATGACTTTAGGGTGCTCAGAGACTTTGGGCTGAGATCACGCATTGAGTGCCTCTGAAATCCACGTCAGCTGCCAACCAGACCCCTCTGATTCCAAGACTTCGAATCCAGCTCTCCAGGAGTTTAGACAAGGCCTAATGTCACTATAGAGATTGATGCTGGAAGGACTAATTTTTGTTGTACCAAGAGCTACATAAACCAATTGAAGATTAACATCAGAAAAATCTCGGTTTGTTTTTTCGTCGTGAAAGTAATTTTCTTTCTTAATATAGTACCCTCCACGGTTTGAACCAACGCTGCGATTATGACGACCTTCAATCTTCCACTACTCTGAGTTCAAGAACACAGCGTGGGCAGAGTCGGTGTGGATCGAAGCAGCTAGCGACCAACAACCAGCTTGGATTAGCGTCAGCATTTACCAGCGCAGATTAAGACCTGTGGTTTAAACGTCGTCCTAAGACCCCGAGGACTGGACCACTAAACGTAGTTACACCACTAGGTTGGCAGCGAAAGGTGAGAGAGTCGCTTGTTTTCACTTAAAATGCCTTTTACTCCCACCCGGCCATCATGTCAAAAAATTCGAAATAACATCATGTTAATTTATCGATTCAGTCAGGTTAGCCAAATAACAACTATTTTTTTCAAACAAATAATAACAGAAAAATATTTTATATAATGAAAACTTTTCAAAGTTATTTTTGCCTTTGGTTTCCGTCTAGAAAACTTTGATAGTCATATCCGGCAATGTATTTTAATATGTATTAACTAACTTCTATATAGTCCTGCGTATAACGTAAACTACATTCGGCAGCAAGGCCTCTGATCGGGAGATTGGAAGTTTTCAGGAGCGTGGAATCACCCTGAGCCGGGATGGTAGCATTTGTTACGGTCCTCACCTATGAGCAAATAATGAACGTCCCAAAACACTATGAAAGTATAAAAATACATTGTTATAGTAAAAATACCAGCAATGCATTATTATATTTAAAAAATTACCAACAATACATGTTTATAATAGAATTACCAACAATACATTTTATAGCAAATTGACCAACAATACATTTTATCTATATTTATCAAAGACATTTTTATGTTTAACGTTCTTTTTATAGATACAAGTATTTAAGTAAATGCTCTGTTTATAATAAACAGTATTAAATAACATTTACCGGCCTGTAAATGTTATTTAATACTGTTTATTATAAACAGAGCATTTACTTAAATACTTGTATCTATAAAAAGAACGTTAAACATAAAAATGTCTTTAATAAATAAATTGTCGGACTTTGTCCATTTCTTAATATATTTTATCTATAGTTGAAGCCATAAAACTATGTTCAAAATATTTAAGTTCCAGCATCAAATAACCCGTAGAGGTTGATATGCTGCTAAACAAAATCAAATAAAATCAAAATGATTGCTATAAACGTTTTATTATTTGTCATTATCAAAATCTTTGATAAATCTCTACCTTGAGTGTCTCTCGACAAGTGTATTAGGTGAAATTTAATATAAAAAATAATTTGTTGGAAACGCGTGTTTGTGTAGACATAACTGTTATCGTGATTTTTTTTTTATATGCAGAGAAATTAATGACAGCCGGCCTAAAGATTGCCAGATGTATTAATGGGAACGTACGTCCAGATAGGAAATGGGCCTCTAGTCAATGATACAAAACCGGTTTGATCTTTCCTCTGTAGAAAAGTTACAATCATAGAAACATTGTTAATCAAGCGTAGTTGAGTAAATTTTCTATTTGGTTTTGTATTATTTTCTTCTTTCAGGGCCCTTATTGGACGCCATTTCCCGATACCGTGAAAGTGCAGATGTATTGTTTTAAGACAACCCTCAGGCAAACACGCTTGAAGCAGAGTAGATTCAACGTAAATTAAGAAATTTTTAGCAGCATCCTTTACGAGATGAAACAGCTTAATTTGAAAACCTTATGTAACTGCTTATCAAACACCGTATTTATTATGTGTGGCGTGGCTTCCTTCTGTCTTTTCTACAAATATTTCCCTGGCAACTGCTCTGACGAGCTTTTCTCCTTGCTGCCCCGACTACATGGATTTAAGTGTGCTACTAGATCTAGAGGACATCTAGGTCCCACCCTTTTACTGTTGAAATAGTTAAATGCAGCCGCCACTTCTACTCCAACAGTTTCTTTACTCGCACTTCCCGCCTGTGGAACTCCCTTCCGTTTACTTGCTTCCCTGATAAATACAATCTTCAAAAATGTAAATACAACGTCAATCGCCATCATCTATCTTTGTCATATAGAAAGAAAATGAGTAACTAACGACACCGAGGTTCAAGCGTGGGTATAAATAGCGGTGTCAGGTTACTGACTTGGAGTGATTATTGAGTGACTGTTGGATGGAACTATTCAGTCGAATTAGAGTGCGTCGATGATTTGGGTTTTGATTTAGGATTTGCCGGACGCTAAGCCGAGCCGGGCTACTAACAAAGCATTCACTGGAATGGTTAATTGTAATTAAATACTGTTTTATCTTAACATTGAAGTCTTGAATTATACTTAATTATTAACGGTCACTTCACGTCACAAAAATCTTCTTGAATCTCGTGTATCCTTTGTCCTTTCCTCGGTCTTTCCTATACTCAGTCTTTTCTCTCACTTTCACTCTCTGTAACCCCCTGCGTATTAGTGGCGTTCCCTCCTTACTTGGATGAAATGATTAAAAAAAGTGTTAATTCTGATATTTTGAATGAAGCCTATATTTGTACAGTAAACAAAATAATAGCAGGAACTTTCGAACTGCCAGCTTTATCTCACACGTTGCTACTGAGAGTATGCTTTTCTCTATATGTTTTTTATCGCTTAAAATGCCTAACGACTGCTGCCATTCGAATGGTTAAACTTTGTAAAGCTGACCAATAGTAACTACCAAAAACGGTGCTGATTTATAGTAGCGAAGATATCATCTGGTATATAAACCTATCTTCTCTGTAGCCACAGACGGCCAATAATGCTTATTAAAAATATATCAGCCTTCTATTCAGTCGTACTAAAGATCATATTTTAAGTTGCTATACAGTTGAAAAGAAATTAATATCTTTAAGTAGAAACATTGTTAATCCGACTGCGAAGGTCGCCAGCCAGATGTTCTCGCCTAGTCGGGTGGTTTTATATCTAGATTTAGTAATATTTATTTAATATTATAAACGGTATATTTATAACCAGGATTATAACCATTTTAAAAGTAACCCTCTAACTTGAGCGGCTCTCGAGTCTCGTATTGAATGAACTTTATTATAAAAATTATTTAGCGTCTTCACGTGTTAAAGAAGTCATCTCGACATCCCTCTTTCCATTTTATTTATCAGTGAAATCAATGTCAACCGGCCGAGAAGGCCGACGAGAGAAAAATGCCTCCCGACAGGAATCGAAAATATATTCCCTTTTCAATGTGCATTTAACCAATTTAGCTACGGGAAGATTTGGTAAAGGAAAAAAGATAAAGGAAGATTCAATTACCATATTTAACTAAACCTAGGTAAACATTGGTCGGGTTTATACTTGAATCTACTGGTAAACATTGGTCAGGATTATACTACAATCTATAATTAAACATTGGACAAGTATATACTCAAGTCTATACGTAAACATTGGTCGAGTTTATAACTTATGTTAAAAAAAAATCGGTATCACCCCATCTAAGGCAGTAAAGCCACTAAGACACAATGGCTTAAAGGGCGTAGAAGAATTAGGAAGAGAAACATTAATAATGAGCAGGAAGAGGAAAGAGTAATCAGGAGGACATTAGATAGCGATTGACATTGCATTTAAATTTTGAAAATTAAAGTTGACTGTAAACCCTGGAGCCGGAGTGGAGTTCCATAAGCGAGAAGTGCGAGAAAAGAAACTATTAGTATAGAATTTACGGTTGCATCTAGCCAGATCAACTGTAAAGTGATGAGATCTCGACTCCAGTCTAGTACTGGACTTAAATCCAAATTGTCTAGGTACCATAGCGAAGTGCTCATCCGAATTTAAACAAATTCGGTTGGTATCATACTTGATTCTATAGATAAATATTGGTCGGGTTTATACGAGAGACTATAGTAACAAATTGGTTTGTTTTATACTTGAGTCTATAGACAGGGATTGGTTGAGTTTATTGCGCTTGACAGTTAACATTGATCTAGAATATAATAGTGTCTGCAGTTAAACGTAAGTCGGGTTTGTACATGAACCAATTATTAAACATTAATCGAGTTTATATTTGAACCTATAGGTTAATATCAATTTGGCATATAAATGAGTTTATGGACAAACATTGATCGGATTTATTCATATGTCTATAAGCAAACATTGGTTAGTTTATCATTGGTTATCATTATTTATACTATTCATATTCAGACTGTTGTTGCTACTATCACAACGTTTCGGTCGATGTGACATCCGACCTTCATCAGGTGTATATTTTGGAAGGTAAACTACAGGAAAGTGTGGACCTTTATTTCATCTACAGGGACAGGCTGTTCCTCTAGTTTATACTTTTAGTACTGCTCGGTTATTGCTCACTCATTTCCACTAAGTCCAATTGCAGGCAGCGATTTTGAACTCACATTTGCGATGTCACCAACTAGGCTATTAAATTTTCTGTGATAAAGTTGGAGCCTTTAACCTGACCTGCCTGTTGCGCTGCTCCTGTTGCCTGTAATATTTGACTGCTGCTGTTGAAGAATTGCTATTATTTATCTTCCTTTCTTTATTAGCAGCTCCCATATTGTATTTATTTCTATGTTAGCAAAGACTGAATGAGATCGGTTGAGCTGTTCGTCTAGACACGTCGGACTGCAGAAATTTTAAAATAAAAAAAAATTAGCGTTCCTCCATCTTCAGCGTATAATTATGTATCGAAGATACATAATTATAACCGATAGTTACATTTATATATCCTCCTTCCTCTGTATATACCTCTCTGTATATCTCCCCTCTCTCTCTCTCTCTCTCTCTCTCTCTCTCTCTCTCTCTATCTATCTATATATATATATATATATATATATATATATATATATATATATATAAAAGGGAGGCACAGTGGAGTAATTACGGCTCGGACTGAGGAATCGGAGAGCCGAGATCAAATTCCAGTTATGTTCATTACATTACGTGCTAATACACTGCGTGCCAAATTATTATCGAGATAACTTTTTTTCTAATATTTCAAAAACCGTCCAATCAATTCACAGTACTGATAACAAATATGGCGCCAATTTGTTTACATTGCGCAGATCATTACGAAAATTTCAGTGATTGCGCAAGTCAGTGTTGCCAAGATTTTTGAAATATTAGAAAAAAGTTATCTCGATAATAATTTGGCACGCAGTGTACACTTAGGAAAGATATGAATCTATCCATTATCCCCACCCCCAGGTATGGATAAATAGCAGAATAGACTGGATTCTATAGCCTTGGTTGGCATCGGTCTTGGAGAAAGAAAACTATGATCTTAAAACTATGTAGTCCTGGAGAAGCACATACAATGCAGCTCAGTAAAGGATTGTTCGCATTGACTCTATGGTCCCGACTACAGTCGATGTACAACTATTTTTTCAACTACATTCAGTTACCTAGCATTGTTCTGAGATATATATATATATATATATATATATATATATATATATATATATATATATATATCTATATATCATCTTTATATTTATATCTTTCAATCTTTTCACGCTTATATAACTCAGTCTTTTCTCTTGCAATTTGCCCAGATCGTAAGAATCTCTTCCGCTTCAAAAACGCTAATTTATTTTATCTGCTGATTTACGAGCGAACTATTTCAAGAAGGATTTGCTTCCAATTTAATCGTCCAAAGTTTTGCTCAGTGCTAGCAAGGGAGCGCCTTTGATAAATGCCGAAGAAAGATCGGCTAAGAGAAAATGCGATAAACAGAGTACAGGGTGGTTCGAAAGTCTTGTCACCCGTACCCAAAATAATGAGAACAATAGAACAAGTAATGCAGTAATAATAAAAGTAATAATAGCAAATCATATTGCACATCCTCCATGCTCTTGCCAGAATGAACACGATCACGTGTCCATATACTTACAAGCAGCTTCTCTTCCAAACTGTGTCAGCCATCTAAAATAGAATATTATATTATATAGGGGTGACAAGACTTTCAGACCACCCTGGAAATTACGAATATAGTTAAAAAAATGCGAGTAATTTTCAAAATGCTTAAGTTTCGATATATTTTGTGTGGGTTCGTGCCTAGTTGGGTGCACGTTTTTTCGAACTACTCACGACTTTAACGGTGGGAAACAGCAAGTAACCTAACGAGCTTATGTGAATAGTTGGGGAGGATAATAAGCCGTTAAGAGCTACAAAAGACAGGAAGTCGTGGAGAGGAATGACCACCTACTCCCAGAAGGGATATGGCACATAGAAGTAGAAGAAAATTATGATTAATATTTCTTCCTTAACAATTAACGACTTGGATAATGATAATTGCTAAGCGAATAGCCGAAATCTCTCGCCACTTTCAATATTTCCTAACAACCTTTTCACATTTACACGGACGGAAATAATAAAGAGTCAGTAAAAATTCAAATCGATTCCTTGTGTGTAAGCTTTAACTAAACATGTTGATATGCGTTGACATATTGAGAGATGAGGACATTAGTCCAAATTAAAATATTATAGATACAATCAATATTGTAATCTTGAGTTATTTCTTTAACATGGAGGTGCTTCGATGGTGGGTAATGGTTAACAAAGCTTCCCTCTGCCTTTTCTATAAATATTTTTTGGCAATTATTCGGCTGGACTTTCCCCAATGGTATCTAGACTTTATGAATTTAAAAGCAGCACTAGATTGCCAGCAAGGTTTCATCATTTTACAGTTGAAATGACTAGATGTATCCGTAGGTTCTATATTAATAGTTTCTTCTTGTTTATGGAACTCTCTTTCGCTTTCTCGTTTCCCAGTCAACTTAGAAAAAATTAAATGCAATATCAATTGTTATCTTATACCTTCGTAATCCCTGTTCTTTTATTGTTCTCTCTTCTTAAACATTTTTTCTCATATTCTCTAATATTCAGTAACATTTTGCGTCTTAGTGTCTTTATTGCCTTAAAAATCTGTTCTGGTTGACCGTTATTAATGTGAAGCGGATTCGATTGTACACTCACTGGGCATATCGAAGGCAAAGTGTATAGGGAGAATCAGTAAATAACTTCCCTAAGGAGATTTTTAGACTTGGATGACAGAACAGGGAGTGGAAGGGATCGTAAAAACAGAAACATTTCTAAGAACTAGAAAGGATAGGAAGCTGTGGACAGCTATGATCATTCACGACCTGAAAAGATACGGCACATGGAAGAAGTATAAGGAGTTCGATTCTCGCTGTTTAAACTCACTTGTAATAAACTAAGCTAAATTTAAAAAAAAAAGAAGAATATTTCCTCGTGACGCAGGCAATCATGGCTCACAACAGGTTCTCCCACCCCAATTTCTGGTTGACCGTTATTAATTACACTGACTGCTAGTTGGGTGTTCGTTTTTTTAATAATATTTAAGTAAATGTAACTTACATTTGTTTTTATATCCTTTCTCGTAAAACGCATTTACTTTCCGAACAGCCAAGTATATTTCTGTCCTGTCTTAAAAGCCCCATAATGTTGGCTTTCTTTCAGACTTATTTAAACTTAGTATTTATATCATTAATTTCTCTTATATGGTAATGAATACTGGATAATTTAATCACAGAAATAAAATAAAAACTCGAAACGTCTGAACTTTGAGAAAATCATGGACAATTTATGCGAGAAATGACAGATTTTACGTCCTGGATATGACGATAAACTACACCCGGCAGCAAGGAATCGGATCGGGAAGTTTTGAGGAGCGTGGAATCAACCCTTTTAATGGCAGTTGTTCTCAAGTCCACTCTAACCCGGGTGGCAACACCTGTTAGGGTCCCAGCTATGAGCAAATAGTTAACACTCAAACTGAACACTGTGAAAGTTTAAAAATACATTGGTATAGTAAAAAATACCAACAATACATTTTTGAAAAAAATACCAGCAATGAATGCATATTCTATTCATACGAACCTATGCTAAAAATTTTGTCGGCTTAAATAACACATTGAGATTGATATGCCGTAAAAAAAAAAACAGAATAAACAAAACCAAGTAAAGTTTTTTTTTAAAGAATGGGTACTAAGATTACATTTCTAACAATCAGAAAAAGACAGTAGGTATTTTGAGGTTATATAACAAGGAGATAAGGTTTGGAGAATGTAACACTCATAGGGCACATCTGAGGCAAGAAAACTGCTAATAAATTACTTGACGAGTTCGAGCAAATAGAGGAACTAGCAGCACATTGGCGACGAAGGGTTAGAAAGAAGCTGTGGAGAGCCATGACAGATCACAACCTGAAAATAATGGCACATAAAAATAAAGAGAACTTTTATTTTAATGATAACATACATTTTATGCAAGGAGGAGAGCAGCATATAGCAAATTTGTTTTTCATGCTTGTGAAATTCTTTTATGTGACGTGTCCCTTCGGGACGTTGACGATCATGGCTCTCCACAATTTCCTTGCAGTTATAACTCTGAATTAGTTTCATCTTTTTCTTATCTCTCCTAACCTTGTTTCGTCATCCAAGTTCTCTAGGTATGTTATGCGTTGTTCCCCTCTGTTTTCCTCTGTCACTCTTTCTTAAATTTGTTCTGTGAGTATCAAATTTTCCAAGCACTCTTTCCTCATTATGTGCTCTAGAATTTCTCTCTTCCTGATGTTAGTCATAAATGTCCTTTTTGTTTCCATTTTCTCTGAAACTTCATCGTTGATCACATGTTCGTTCCATGGTATTCTCAGCACACTTTTGTAGAACCAGATTTCTGTTTCTTTTTCATCTATGAGGAGATTGTCCAACTTGCGAACTAGCATAGTGAATTTGACGCTTATTGACCGCTCAGTTATTGTGTCCCCGTACCAGACTAAGCTAAATTTCGTCCCCCTAAAGAACTTGTAACCATCTTATATCTCGCTACATTCTGCTACTATTTTTTATGCTACTTGTTTTCGTTATCGATGCTAAAATTGGTCCGCTATGCGTAATCTTTTCAAATGAGCAAAGAAAAAAAAATTTCCGACTTCTTAAATTCCGTGAAATTGCTCTCCTGCTGTTCATGCCAATCTTGGAGACTCTCAGACAGGCAACACAATCTGAAAGTTACCCAAAATCTCGATCCAAGACAACTCGAAATAAATATATATTACCAACGTGGCAATTCAAATTCTGCCATGCCAATTCTTCCCGCGTTGTCGCCGTTGTTTTTTGATATTTCATCCTTTTTATCAAAAAGAAGTAGGGTGGAGGTAACTTCATCGTTTTTCTCGTCGCTCTGGTCAGTCAACCTTGATCCTTGAAAATATTTTTATTATCTGATAATATTTGTTTGGGAAGTACGGATAGCGAGTGTTCTCGTTGATAACAGCATTCTTTACGGAAATGATGATGCTTTTTGATTAGTGTGAACTTCTTTATTCTGAATTGAATTATTACACATTTAACAGTCAAAGAAAAATAGACAAGTTTTTCATGAAAAACTGAAGAAAAAAAAAATCAAGACAGAAAACAGAAACCTGTCAAAATTAATAATAAAATATCTAGAAGGACAACAATTCTTCCAAGAATTTCAAAACAAGCGTAGAAGAAAAAAAAATGGTGATTTTCTAACCGTAGCTTAAGCATTTGGTCCGGTGGTGTAATGGATAGCGGCTTGGATTGAGGAATCGGAGAGCTGAGTTCGAATTCCAGTCGAATCCATTACATTCACTTACGTACTAATACACATGGGAAAGGTATAAACCCTCTTTTTCTCCCTCCAGCTATGGGTATTTTTTTTTTAAGTATTATGCCCCGAGCAAGGCGTGAAGCGACCAGGATGCAGGGGGTTGCAGAAGATTTGAAGAAGCGAGAGCAGATAGGAGTGATAGAAGAAAGGACGAGGAGAGGGATAGTGGATAGATCAAGGTAACTGGAGATGTCGATTGACATTATATTTGAATAGCTGGAGATTATAGCTCTCAGGGAAACTGGAATAGCGAAGGGAATTCCACAGGCGAGAGGTGCGAGATATGAAGCTATTGGAGAAGAAGAGACGACTACATTTAATAGTTTCAACAGTGAAAGGGTGAGAGCGGGGTGCCAGCCTCGTAGGGCGCTTGAATTCCTGAAGTCTGGGAACCAGCGAAAGCAGCTCATCGGAGCAATTACCATGAAAGTATTTGTAGAAAAGACAGAGAGAGGCGACGGCGCGTCTGTGAGAGAGTGACTGTAGACGAGATGCCAGATCAGGGCCAATTATATTACATATCCGTCTAAATAGCAGGACAGACTGGGTTCTACAGTCTTTGATGGCAACTGGTCTACCGCAAAAAAAAAAAAATGGCAACCTACTGCCTCGTCAGTCATGTATCACGCACAGCACATAACTGACTGAGCTTAAATGTGACACAAGGTTGAAAGTATGGGACACCCAGTGCGGATCGAAATCGCTACTCAGTCGTAATTGTGCTGTTGAGACAAGCCTCCTAACCATAACACCAATCGAAATTCCTAATATGATGATCTTCTAAGTATAGCTTACATGTGGCACAAGGCCAAAAATGTTGGGCACCTAGTGAGGATCGAATTCACTACTCAGTCGTAATTGATCTAGTGAGACAAGTGTTCGGATCCTATCTATGGGCAAATAGGTACTCCCCAAAATGGGGTCAAAACACTATGAAAGTAGTAAAAATGCCAGCAATACATTTTTGGGGAAAAAATTACCAGCAGTAAATTTTGGTAAATGAAATTACTAATTCTACGAAGAAAATGAAATTCCAACATTAAATGACCAACAAGAAATTGATATGCCACTAAATAAACAAACCATTCTCTAGCGAGACAAGATTACTGTTACACCAATTCAACTCCACTGTAAACTATTACTACTACAACTACTAGTACTGCTGCTGGTACTTCTCCTATTGTTATTACTATATTTCCTTTGATTTCTGGTGCATTTCTTTCCGGGTCCCAACCAGAAATGTAAGGTCAGAAATAACATCATTTATAATTAATACTTAGTTAATACAGGGTCTGCGGGGAATTTTTGCCCGAGCCTACGGGCTCGGAAAGACCCACGTTAACCAGGCCTTGTGCCACATACCGCTCTATGGGTAGCTTGGGTAAATACCCTACTTGTCGACCTCTCTACCGCCGGGCAGAGATGAACCCAGACGAAGCTCTGTCGAAGGCCAAACCTGATACCGTGTATGCTGTCTCTATGGGAAATTTTTGGCCTAGTCTACGGTCTCGGAATTGTCCTACATAAAAACCGGGCTTGTGTCACATTCCGCCTTGTCAAAAAGATTGGGTATACACTAAGTTCAGTAGCTTGCTGTTAAGTAAATTCGTATTGTCTCAAACAATTCTACTGCACAGAGTTCTGATTAAAATTCTGCTTCCCTTTGTATGTAGCATATCTTTTCAGGCCAGGTCAAATATGGCACTCGACAATTTCCTACCCTTTATAGCTCTTAGCAAGTTTTATGTTTTTGCTATATCTCCTATTAATTTTTCTGCTAGCCAATTATACAAGCTCTTAGGTAAGGTTATTCGACGATTATTTCTGTCACTTTTGCCTTCACATATATCCTGTGTCAAATTCTCCAAGCTCTCTTTCTTTATTATGTGCCCAGAATTTCAGTTGCATCTTTTTGACTATAAATATTGGCATCCATTTTGTTTTCATTTTCCTTAAAACTTCGTCGTTACTCACATGTTCAGTAAATGGTACTCTCAGAATTCTGCAGAACCGCATTTTTGTTGCCTCAAGTCTCTTCTTCATGCTGGAAAATTTCCTTACTGATTCTGTGAGAAGATTTTCCATTATTCACTGCCATGTAGAAAAACTGACATCACATAACAATTCAACATACTTTTCCTGTTTTTAAACATTTTGCTTAATTTTTGGAATGCGTCTTTTGCTAGTTGCGTATAAAAAAAACAAGTAGTTTATTTCAGGGTCTCAAAACAAGACTAATAGAAGTAGTGCCATATCCTTACGTGCTGTTATAACTATTTTAAGTGAATGAATGCGTAATTAATTCTTATCTGTAACTAATCTGTAGCTGTCTAAATTCAATGGCTGAAGACATTTGGGTAAAAAAGTAACATAATATTTAAACATCCAGTCAAGTCTAATAAAATATGTGTAGTAACGAAGATCCTTCATCTGAGAACATTCGAAACATATATATATTACTAATATTACTTAGTTGAAGAATAAATAAGCTGAAACGATACCTCCAGTAGAGTGACTCATTACACCGTCTCGGGCTAGCGTTTTCCCCTGACATGAAGTAGAGAGATTATACTGAATTAATTGTTAGGTCTGCTGCTAAGAAAGTTGGTTCACTGTGTCGTACTAGACAATTTTTCTCACCAGAATCTTACGTATTTATAAGTCTACCATTCGCCCTTGCCTTGAATATTGTTGCATAATAAGGTCTGCTGCTCCTGCTATATAATTAGATATTATTGATAAAGTCCAAAGAATCTGCAATGTTATTGGTCCTAACATAGGATCTCGGCTTCAATAACTTTAAATATCGCTATAACGTAGCTTCCCTTCTCTATAAATACTCTTATGGTAATTGTTCTGAACTTTTCTCTCTGGAAATATTAATTGGGGTTTAATTCTTTAGTGTTATTATTAACCTCCCCTCCTTAAATAAATTGTATATATGGGAACTAGTTAGGGCGACATAGAGACTTTGGGGTATTATGATTGCCGCGGTAAAAATGGTAAGTAAGAATGTGTTGTTTTGGTATAAAGAATAATGGGATATGTTTGGGTCAGTCATCTAAGTTTAACATAAGACAGACTGAAGACCAGCCTTCTCCTATCGCCCCTTTTTGGCCTTATGCCACATTTTTCTATTATTCTTTAACACCCAGTAATCACTTACATCTTAGTGACTTTATTCCCTTTCTGAGGGTGAAATGATTAAAAAAATTCTAAAAGCCTGAAGAAGAAAGTCAAAACTAATAATAGTTTATGTGTAAAAATCCTAATAATTCTTTTCAGATTCTCACAATAAGATTATTGCTATGAATCTGACACCCGAGAACGAATTGATAAGCGAAAAACGTTCTGATAAAATATATATAAATTAGGAAAATAGCCAAAGCTAATAATAAAATAGGTCACTAATGAAAATATTTAATCAAAATATCTGTATACTAAAATACTAATATTGCTAGCAAATAGTGAAGATATTATCACAAATGACGAACTCCAAAAGCGTGGGATGCGAGTTGTATGAAGCTGGAGAGAAAGTCATGTCGCATTTAATGATGTCAAAGAAACAAAATGCTTCTCCTGTTCTAAATTGATATAAATTTAATCAAGATAATATTTCGTCTCGTTATCAAAAGAGCAAACCCATCTATTTCATAAATTATCGGCCCGTCTGGTGTAAAATTCCTCAGATCAATTTCAGTTTTAACATCTTCACAATTAATAAACTGTTTTCCTTTTTAAAAATGTTGCAATGGTCTTAAAAGATGATAGATGGGGCAACGTAGGGAGAGTAAGGCGGATGAGACAAAAACCGAAACATTTAAACGCCATAAACTTTATCTAACTGACACGTGCAACATTTGTCTTGCATTAACCTGTAAGAGCAATAGGTCTTTAAATTATCGTATATATTCGAGTATAGTGTGAGATTTTAGGAAGAGCCTTACGCAAAAAATAGGAGACCACACTATACTGTCGCAATTATTATTATTATTTTTTTTTTTTTTTTTTTTTTTTTTTGAAGAGGTTAAGTATCAAGCATTTTCCCTGACCGATTCAAAGTTGGCTCCCTGTGCCGCGCCAGGAAATTTTTCTCCCCGGAATCGATCCTCCAGATCTACAAATCAACAATTCGCCCTTGCATGGAGTATTGCTGCTATATATGGTTTGGAGCCCCTTCTGTTTGCCTCGGGGTTCTTGATAGGCTCCAGAGGCGGATATGCAATATAATTAGCCCTGCTTTGCCATCTCGTCTACGGTCACTTTCTCACAGACGCACCGTCGCCTCTTTCTGTCTTTTTTACAAATACTTTCATGGCAATTACTCCGAGGAGCTGCATTCGCTGATTCCCAGACTTCATGAGTCCAAGCGCCCTACGAGGCTAGCATCCCGCTCTCACCCTTTCACTGTTGAAACTCCTAAATGTAGCCGTCTCTTCTACTCCAATTGCTTCATGTCTCGCACCTCTCGCCTGTGGAACTCCCTTCGCTATTCCAGTTTCCCTGAGAGCTATAATCTCAATGTAATGTCAATCGACATCTCCAGTTGCCTTGATCTATCCACTACCCTTCTCCTCATCCTTTCTTCTATCACTCCTATCTGATCTTCTGTAACCCCTTGCGTCCTAGTGGATTCGCGCCTTGCTTGGGGTGAAACGCTTAAAAAAAAAAGTTCACTGAGCCAAACCTTTTTTTTTTAAATTTTTTTCTGGTGGAGGTCGGATTCCCGAAAAAAAAAATCAGCGGTTTCACTATACGTGAAATCGGCTTATACACGAGTATGACAGGCACCTTTTCTGATTTTGTTTTTAAATACTTTCAATTGACAACATTAACTGCTTTATTTAGAATCAGCACTTCATGATAGACGTCAGCTTTCATATCCCATCAAATACAGAGCACATCTTTTTTTCGGATGTAGTTCTGGTATGCGGATGGATTCTTTTTTTTTTTTTTATTTTACAGTGGGTGCTAACCATTGCCATTCTTAGTGGATGTGAGTATAGAGAACACACTTTTCATCACTGATGATGATGCTACACAGGAAAGATTCAGTAACAAGTCTACTCTTCAATGGCGAGCACAGGGTAACTCTTTGTTTATGCTGAGAAGTCGTCAGATTATGTGCGACACACCAATCAAATTTAAACATTCTTCCGAATTCATGAACATGCGCAATGATCGAAGTGTCACGTCTATTGAACTTTTTTCTAAATTCTCGGACAGTTTGCTTGTGATTTCGTGAACGTTCCGCTGGCGCAATGGATAGTGGCTCGAAATGAGAAATCGGAGAGACGAGTTCAAATTCCAGTTGGTTTCGTTGCATTCACTCATACGCAAATATATTTGAAAAATATATGAATCCAACCTCAGTTAAGGGTTAAACAGTATGACTTTTATCTGGTTGGTTTGTTTATAGGAATATCAACTTATGAGTTATTTCATGCCGAAATTTAATTTTATTTTTTCCAAAAAATCTATTGCTGGAAATTTTTTTTATCTCTGAAAATGTATTGATGGTATTATTAATACAAAAATAGATTTTTATACTTTCATAGTGACTTCACCGCAATTTGGATGTCCACTATTTGCCTATAGCTGGGACCCTAACAGGTGCTACCACCCCGGGTCAGGGTGGACCTAGGAACAACAGCAATTAATATGTGGTTACACGCACCTCAAAACCTCCTAATCAGAGGACTAGCTGTCGGATGAAGTTTATCGTCTTCCTCGGGACGTTTTGTATTTCGAAAAATCACTGTTATTTTCAAACAATTGTTAATGCAATATTCTCTCGGAAAAATATTCTTACAATCCAAAATAGGTTTTCAATTTAAGTGACCCAGAGAGGGTTGGTAAACTGTAAAAAAAAACAGATTACCCTTAAATTATTCAATCTCGTAATTACTATGCTTGTAGATGTTACAGTTAATGTAGGTAACAATGAAGATTAAGTTTAAGCCACCCAATTTTGATTAAGATCAATAGACTAAGAGATTAAAGCTTTGGGTCGTGAATTTAGAAACATAGTAATTGTGAATTCAGTGGAATAGAGATCAATCTACTATAGACAGATGCAGAGGGTACCATAGACTGAACATGCGAGCAACAAGAAATTTTTTTAAATAATTGGATATAAATAACTTTTATATTTACAATAAAAATAGAAACATTTAAACACAATAAGGAAAAGACGGCTTGGGAAATTTAACACACACATGAAATAATGAGATCAGAATTGACAAAAGGAAACATCGAGTAACATACCTAATTGTTGAAGCTTGGATAAGCATGGAATAATAATAATACAACACAAAATGTACGTAAACAAAATGTATTGAAACAAGGAAAAGGTACACAATATTTACAGTTAGTTTTGGTATATTCTTGGGAAGACTGTTCCTGTAGAATGGGTTGACTTAATCGATCTCTTTTTACTTCTTCCCTCGTCTTCCGGTACCAACCCATATTTATATCGTCGGTACTCCACTATGTAAATTAGGTGGATCGTACCACAACACTAATGAATTTGGATAAATGGGTGTCAGAACAGGGACAAAGAAATTATAGTCAAAAGTTGCTTAGAGATACGACGGACACGAAATTGTGAAGAGCTATATCTATCCACCCCCGAGAGGGACACGACGTATAGAAGACGGTAATATATTTCAGCTTGTGAGATTTTATATGCAACACTATAAACAAATAAAATATGTGTATGAATGCAAATATTTCATCACAATATATGGTTTGGTTTACGGCCGATCAAGCTTTCCCGGATTACTGAATATCGAATTTTATCGGACAATAAATAGGTAAACTTATGTTTGGTTTCCACGAGACTTCAAAAAGATTTGACCTAGGCTTTGTTTGGACTCTAGTCAAAAAGGTAGACATGTTTGGTTTGTGCTAGGGTAAAAAAAAAAACGGTAGATATACTTTTGGTTTCCACGAGAATCAAATTACTTATATGAGCTTGGTTTGCTCGAGAATCCATAATGTAGATATAAGATTGGTTTGCAAGTGTCAAGAAAGCAGACATTTTTGATTTGCATTAGAGTAAACAAAATGGACATTGGTTTGGCAGTCATAAATGTAAAATAGTTTTAGTCTTGACGAGTCAAAGAGCTACTACTGGGTTTGGTTTGTACAATAGTTAAAAATGTATACGCAGATTTGGTTTGCACAAAAATAAAAATGTAGACATATGTTTAGTAAACTGGTGACACGGGCAGGCAGTTGATGTATTTTGAACTCCAACCAACAGGACCCTGTATTAGCTAGATAGAAGAATAAAAATACTAATAGTAAATAATGAATGTATTAAATGCGAGGGTTATTATTGTTCAAAGCTATTTCATTATGAAACGATGACAAGCGATAACAGAAGAATGGAAAGAATGTTTCGAAAGTGATAAAAGGAATGCAAAAAAAAAAAGAAAAAAGATGAATGGTCAATGATTTTTGGAAAGCGAAGACAAACAAGGAATTAATTATTTTTTTCAACCACGATGACAGAGGGCCGCCTTGGTATTTGATAATCCGTTGTAACGAGAAAAAGGTTGAAAAGGGAACCGCACTAGTTCGCGTGGATGATGACTTAGACTATGCATATAAAATACTACAGTGTAACCCGGATATAAGAGAGTTGTCGGGACCGGAGAAGAAGTCTCTTATATCCGGGTTTCTCTTATATCCGGGTTTGATCTATTTTGCTTAGGTAAGTATGGGCTCTAATTTGGGACCAGATAAAATCTCTCTTATATCCGGGTTTCTCTTATATCAGGGTCTCTTATATCCGGGACTCTTATATCCGGGTTACACTGTAATTGTACTGCTAAATGTTGAAGATACTAACACGAATGGCGCACTTCTCAAAGTATGGAAAGTAAGGTTAGCATTGTCCAAAGTTATTTCTGTGCCGCTTTAGCGTGTGTCATATCGATCAGTTTCTGCTTTAGTGTGTATCTTACCACCATATTTGTATCCTACATTATTAAGCCATTGTCCCCATTTTTTTCTGCAAATGCTAAAAGACACTCAGAATGTTTTTATTTAAAGGATTCAAATATCTTGTTTTATGACTTTTTAGCCAAATTTCTTATTTTATATTTTTTTTTATTTTTTAAAATTGTATAATACAACAACAGATGGCACCCCTCCTTCCGTTTTCGCCTTTCCCCTTCCGTTAGATAATGTAGTATACAAATGTGGTGGTAGGGCACACTGATCGGTAGGACACGCACTAAAGCGACACCCTTGGTTTCAGAAGTGTCCAACACCGGCAACCTCCTCACGATCAACAGAAAACGTGGGCTCGCTGCTGGTGTCATGACAGTTGTCTGGAGACCACAATGTCTGCCTCACGACATCTCCCGAAGCACCAAGCTAAGAGTTTACAACGCCATAGTTCTCTTTGTTCTATGATACGGCGCCGAGACGTGGCCCCAAACTTCCTGCGTCCACAGGGTAATCAAGGGATTCACTTGTTTCCAAAGGGGAGCTCTTCTGTTTAGAAATGGAAATGGAAGGTCCCATTAGATAATGTGGGACTTCTACAGGCAGATACAGTAGGTCATAAGTCACCTCCTCTGTTGTTTTATAAACAGCTGAGTAACCAGGAGCCTAGTGTATTTTTTATTATTTGTACTTCGTTGGTACGATAATAACATAATTCAGAATTACTACTAACATTGTCGTTGTGGTCATTTTGCACTCTGGAGGACCGGGCAGCCGAACATCCTCCGCGCCATCGCAGAGAGCCGTGTTCACTGGCTCGGTCACGTCCTCCGGTGACCTGATGACCACCCTACTAGCGTCATCTACTAGTTCGAATACAGAGTGATTTAAAAGTAACTGCCTATTTTATGTACGATGGACTCTCCCGTCTAACTATAAGTTTTACAAGACAGGAGAATCCATCATACATAAAATAGGGAGTTACTTTTTAATCACACTGAATATAAATTTAATGAAAGGCCCTTAGAGATGTGAGTTGATTCTCACAGGCTGTACTGATTCATCTGGTCCTTTGTATATCTTAGTAAGTAAATATTAGATTACAGTTATACATTTCTGAAATTTGGCTGTCGGTGAAGAATGTTTGATGTCAACACGAGATCAGTATTTTCGTTGGTGGGAGACGGAAGGCCAACTTTGTTCCATTTTAAATGTCCTTGTTTGTTACAGGATGTTGACACTCTGATCCTGAAATAACTAAGCCCCACCTAGACAAAACAAAATTCTCGATTGTAATAAGAATTTTAAAAGCTCTGCAATATATTATTGGAATAAAGAATAAAAATGAAACTTAGGAAATAATTGATTTGGGGATATTTAAGGGTAATATTTTTTTCGTAAGTTCTTAATTATAGTTACCAATGTATAAAAAACCCAACGTTAGTTGTTTTTTTTTTAAAGTTTTTATCAAAGAAAAAAATGATCCGCATGTGAAGTAACAGTTGTCGATAATGAAAATGCAATTGAGAATATTGTGTTCAATTTATATTATGCTCTTACGAAAGCAGTCTCTATTCTTCGAAGCTTAAATAGAATATTAAGTCGGGTAAAAATCACGATTTTAGAGCAATTAGTCTAGAACAAGGGTCGGTAACCTACGGTCCGTGGGCCAGATCCGGCCCGCGAATGCATTTTGACCGGCCCGCGAGCCTGATTACCAATGACTCTATTTTTAACATGAGAGACGAGGCTTTCGAATTAGACTACCTGCCAGTTATCTTTCATGAGACTTATTTTACCAAGTTGCGTTGCCTAAATTTAATGTCAAATAATGGTTACATATTTGTTATGACTCTTCGCTACATTAAAAGATAACAGAAGCGAAAGGAACGATAAAGTGAAAGAGGCCAGGGAGGGACTGTCATGCGAGGCAGCAAAAATCTAAAGGCAGTTAAACATACGCGCATTATACATACATGCCTCATGAATGTGCGGATGATACCGCATGTGTACGTACGTAAGTGTATATTTTTGCAACTATTTGTACTCGTATGGGTATATGTGCTTCGTTTTTTTTGTGTGTGTGTGTGTGTGTGTGTGTGTGTGTGTGTGTGTGTGTGTGTGTGTGTGGAACAATTTTCAATAACAGTTTCAAACCGACACGTCATAATTTCATCCATTTCACTTCGGTTGATTTTTTTCACTTGAGGAAAAGTAATTTTTGTTAGGGTGTTTTTTAATTTTAGATTTTCTTTTGTTTTTCTGATTTCTCAATGTTTATTTTCATTATGGTTTTAAATATTTAGGGTGACAGCGGTCTGCATATGTAATTTTCCTTAATTTTTCATTAATGGCCTTCGTCCGGTCCGCGAGCCGTCATTATAACACGATCCGGCCCGCGGGGTCGAATGAGTTGCCGACCCCTGCTCTAGAAATTAGGCTCTAAATTATAGATATAAACATTAAAAACTTACATTGCACCACACTCGCAGATTGGCTTGTCACCTATCAAAACTCAGTGCAATCCGTGCGCACATCGACTAGCACATCAAGAACTAAATATAAGTATGAGCATAAGATAAATACTAGTGGATAACGCCAAAATACTCCAGAGCATTCAATGCAAGGAAAGACTCAATACTCTAGAAGTTATTATTATACAAAATCTACAGCCCTCATTAAATAAAATATCATCCACCACAGAAGAAGTGCATATGATATAATTAATGTGCACATATATTTTATTTGTATTATATATATAAAAAGAAAATCGCATATATTTTTTTAATTTTTTTTTGTGCGGCCTTGTTCCCAATAGCCGTAACATATGACGTCAACCTAAAACATTTCATACGTCCAACTTCCCAAGGAATATCAAAGAAATGAGTTCTAAATACCACACAGACACCACATCGGTTCTTGATAAGGAATGTAAAAGTCGAAAGTATTTGAACAAAGATAATAAAATATGAATTTCGGACAGTAAATCAAGAACTTTCAGCACAATACTCAACACGTCCGAAAACTGAAAAAAAAAATATATATATAATTATTTATTCGAAAATTATAACATATTTATGTTATAAAATCACTACAAAAAATAGCCATTTTATTTCAACTTCTCGTGTCTTTACCAATTGATGGTGTTTCAACATCATCACTTGATAAGACACCAGAAGTGTTGAAACAAAATGGCTATTTTTGTAGTGATTTTATAACATAAATATGTTATAATTTTCGAATAAATAATTATATTTGCTTTATTCTTTATTGAGCACTCTTTTAATAATATTATGAGTTCATTATTGGAATTTATTCCGAATACACCAATCCTATACTTGGATATATATATATATATATATATATATATATATATATATATATATATAATTTTAAAGTGTAAGAAACAAGCGTTGAGTTGAAGAAACAGGACATTTGGGATAAAAACTTTCAAAATAAAAACTACGGTCTGTAATTGGAATGAAAACAGGGATGGCACATGCCTTGGATCCAGCATAAAATTCAGGATGTGCTATTAATAAATACTAAATACTTTAAATACTTTGGTTTATAATAAATTTGGGTGATAAAGAAATAAGACTTAGGAGAGGCTGCGCTTTGAGTCGTTTCGCCCGACATCGCTACAGATTCATGTTCTTAAATAACCTCGTCAGTTTGAGACTTTCATATGGATGGCCTGCATGGCGCTAAACCCGTTCAGATATACCTTAACTGTGAGCTGTATACAACTGTTCTCCCAGATCAATGATTAATAACCGCTTCGGATGAATAAAGCCTGTAAGTCTTAGAAAGGACTGTTCTTGTTTGAACCTCGTGTACAGGCGTTACAGTATCACAAAGAATTGTTCCATATAACAATAAGAACTTCAACTAAAATGGAAAGTACATGTAACTCGGAGAAAAAAAATAAGGACGTAATCAAGATCTTAAAGTTTCACAATAGTTCAAACAAGAAATTAGGAAATAGCCCCTCCTCCATCAATACTAGAAAGATAATGGACTTTACAATACCCTTTCAAATATTTAAAATATGGGTAGTATTAAAAAAGAATTTATTCTAATTTTTTAATACTACCCATATTTTAAATATTTGAATAGCTATTATAACATGACTTCGTTGTCAAGCTTTTTGAATTTTCCTATACTTGTATTTTGATTGGTCCATCTAGCTTTTGTAACAACGTTTTCCCCTTGTGAAGGATTGTTAATTAATTCGAAACTTTTAATACCATTTATTTTACATTCAACATCATCACTTGATAAGACACGGAGAGTGTTGAAACAAAATGGCTATTTTTGTAGTGATTTTATAACATATACTTATGTTATAAATTTTTTTTAAATAAAGAATTATATCTGCTCTACTTTGTATTGAGCACTCTTTTAAGAATAGTATTTGTTGGTTATTGGAATCCATTCCGTATATACCAATCATATACTTAGGTATATATATATATATATATATATATATACGGTTTACCAAACATTTCACTACCTACCTACCTAACTAACTAACTACCTAACTAACTAACTATATATATATATATATATATATATATATGTGTGTGTGTGTGTGTGTGTGTGTTTCTTTAAAGACTACTGACAAAGTACTGCTATTAAGCTTTTTATTTAATCTTTCTTGTGTACATACAAGTGTTTTCTTTTCTGGACATAAAGTGTGTAAAAATTGTCCAAATGCTCTGCATGTCCGGGGGCTTTCGGTTTTACTTTTAACCATTATTAAGGATGATTTTAGCAGTTTTGAATTTTTTGTAATAGATAATTTAATTTTCTTGTCTGGGTCGACTGGGGTAGTGTATTTCTTTATGATATTTCTAAGTGAAAATTCATCTTGCTTACATGTATTTAGAAGTGATATTTAAATATTAGTTGATATGTATTTGGCTTTTGTAGATGTTAATGTTATTGTTTTGTTCAATATCGTTATTAGTTACTTTGGAAAGAAATAGTCTAATCTTGGTTGTCGATAGGTATTTAGGAAAACCATTGTTAACTCGTGTCTGTTTTTCATTCTTGAGTTTGTTTTTTTTAAGGAAAAATAGACATGAGGCTGGATTCCGTGTGTTTTTTTGTTTTTTTATATATATAATGAGGTGGTGAAAATGTTATTACCATATTCTACGAGACCATCTAAGAATAGGAGTTTATTTTTTGGGTCAGTTCGTAGGCAAACTTGAGGACTGAGATTTTTTTTTTCAAATGTGGTTTTTAGATTATCTAATCCTTGTCTGTGTTTCGCTAAAATAAAAATATCGTCTACGTAGCGGACATATATTTTGAGTTTAGTGACTAGTTTACATATCATGTTTTCTACGTGGGACACGTAGTAATTGGAGAAACACGGCCCGGGAAATTTTCCCATGCTAACACCATAAGTTTGGGTGTAGATGTGGCCATTATGGTCAGAGAAGGGGACATTGCATATAATCATTTTTTCAGGATATTTGATTTGATGGATGGAGATGGAATGAAATTATTAATTTACAGGGAGTTAATGATTATGTCAATAGTTTGATCAACGAGGACGTTTGTGAATAAATTTTCAACGTCGAGGGACGCTAATATACTTTGGGTTGGTTTTATACTTTTTAGAGTTTGAAGGAATTCGTGGGTTGATGTGATGCTGTAATTGGTGAGTAGATATGGGTTAATAATGTTATTAAATAATTTTCATAGCTCATAAATAGGAATTGGAATCTGGGAAATGATGGGTCATAGTGGTATCCGGTTTTTGGTATTTTTATATTTCCGTATAGGTATACTGGTTGTAGTCTCCCATGATTTTTTTGATTTTTAGGGAACCAATGTCGGCGTTATTAGATGTTATCAGTTTGTTGACGGATCTTTTTAGGGTTTCCGTGGGGCTTCTGTTTAATTTGGGGAATTTAAATCGGTAATCTTTTACGATAACCGGCTTTGTCTAATGTGTCAGCTTTGTCAGCTCGCCTGATGACAATATTTTTATATTTGTTGTTAGGATATTATTATAATTGTTGCAAGAAAAGCGGTCTTTTATGCCTCTGCCTTAAGGAATTCTTTCAGGTCTGCTATGTCTCCACGCGCCTCGAGTTTGGATAGTGACTGGTGTCGAATTTTTATTTCGGTCTTTTTTGTGAGGATGTCAAATTTAGGTTGGAGATCTCAATTTGGCACTAGATTTAGGAATTCTTTTGTTCATCTGCTAATCTAGGACTAGATAGGTTTAAATATTTCTTATGTGCTGACCGTGTTTGGAAAATAAAACATTCCTCTAACTCTAGATACATGTATAACACAACCCATACATTCAACTGAATGTATGGATTGTGTTATATATGTATCTAGAGTAAAAGTAAAACCATACTTGATAATGGCTAAAAGTATAGCCGAAAGCACACGCACATGTAAAAATTTGGGATAATTTTTACACAATTTGTGTCCAGAAAAGAAAACACGTGTAGATACACAATAAGAATTAAATAAAAAACTTAATCACAGTACTTTGTCAGTCGTCTTTAACGAAACATGCATAAATTTGATTGCTGCCTAAATACACAATATATATATAAATATATACATATATATGTGTGTGTGCGTGTGTGTGTGCGTGAAAAGTATGTGTATATAAATATAAACATAAATATATATATATATATATATATATATATGTGTGTGTGTGTGTGCGTGTGTGTGTGTAATATATTATATATATTATTATTTATATATTATATGCGCAGTACTTATTAGAAAGCGCTCAGTATCAGAGATAGAGCTAACATAATTTGTTACTAATCACTTCAATCAATTTACAATAACTATTAGCTACTTATATCATCATTGTCACAAATCCCACTACAACTTTACTATCACATCACATCTACTCTTATCGTATAAACCCACTATAATTATTAACGTAAACTACTCCCCCACCTCCCCCAGGATATTTAATACCACCATTAAAAAAATAAGGATTTCTACCAATTATAATAACAAATCAATCTTAAAAAAATAAAAATAATAGCAATTTTTACCTATCATAATTCTGCACAGACCCCCACCACACGTATATACGTTCATGCAAGGAAATATTATTCAGCGAAAGAATAGAAAAATGATCTGATTGCTGACATGGATACATTCACGAGACATTCACGAGAAATTTTCGCTACACTTCCAATCTTTGAATTTCAACATACAATTGCGTATGTATATAGACAACAGCTCACATATACATACATATGTCAAATCCCATACTGTCCACATATGTTTATGTCTGTATGAGCCCCGGCGGACTAGCGAGTGTGTATGTGTGTCTGCGTAGCTCAACGGGTGTACGGACATGCATCTATGTTTGCGTTAGCATGAGTGACATCATGACGACGATACCCCCACCACTTCCATAATAACACCAATACACGCAATCTACATAAACCAAAATTTTTAAAAAAAATTAATGAGTTTGTCTGATGATCGCAAATGCGTGAAACCCAGGGTCACAAACTCACATCAATCCAACCAAATATATATATATATATATATATATATATATATATATATATATATATATATATATATATATATATATTATTTGTGTGTGCGTATGTGTGTAAAATTTCAGATGTATATATCGGTAAAAGTACAATATAAATAAACAAAAAAAAAAAACTTATCTTGGGCCACATGGGTTTTGTCCTCTGAGGGATTTTTACCAAGGCAAATTGCATTGATAAAGTCCTCAGAGTACGAAAACGCATCGGCTAATATATGTTTTTCTTGTGTCTATATATATATATATATATATATATATATATATAATTATTTATTTAAAAATACGATTCCAACACGCTTCATAAGAGTTCTCGTGTTTCAAAACAAGAGCCGAAAACTTCAATATAATTATTAGAATTAAGCTCTGTTCTATCTTCAAGCGAAATTTTTGTTGGAATAACTTATTTCTGAAATTTACGTGTTGTATAAGCATATTCATTATTAAAATCAAAATTTCTATGGTAACGGCTAGAGCAACCGTCCAAAGAAAAAGAGGCGAAAAGTGTTAATAATTTGTATCAATATCTCGGTTACATTCACAGAACTATTTGATCTAGATGTTTTTTGGAAGTGGTTTTTCTTTTTTTGAAAGATGTTATTGATAATGTTGAGTAGGTCTTTTTCAAATTCATATAACTGTTTGTTGAAAGGGGCAACTTTTTTACTTTTAAAGCCGTAAACTTCGCGTTCTTTATCAGTTGAGTTATTCCCACGAAAGGAGAATGCTTTCCATCTCAATCTTCTAATTAATTCCTCTGTTTTTTGTAAAGGTTTAACAAAATAATTCCGTTTGTTTGTTTGTGGAATGTTTTTCAGAGAAATTCCGAAATTTACTTTTTCCATATTTTTAAAGAAGTTATTTTAAAAATAAAGGTTCAGAGTGCTTGACCTTAATTCGGGAGCCAATAGAGAGAGAGAGAGAGAGGGAGAGGGACAGAGAGAGAGGGACAGAGAGAGAGACAGAGAGGGACAGAGAGAGAGAGAGAAAGGGACAGAGAGAGAGAGAGAGAGAGAGAGAGAGAGAGAGAGAGAGAGAGAGAAAGGGACAGAGAGACAGAAAATACACAGAGAGAAAGAAAGAGAAATTATATGTATGAAGAATAGGTAGAGATTTGAAAAGAAAGAAATTTTATGAAAAACAGGTCGCAATCCCGCGCTTGCCGACCGGAAATTCTTCAAACATGTGCCGGAAATTTGTTCTCACTTGCCTGGCTAGCCTCAACATTTTTCAGGTCAGCTAGAAAGTGTTGGCGGAAAACTTAGAAACAATGGATAAAGTTCTTTATCTTGAGTCGCTTAGGATATAAAACATCACAACTAATACGTGTATTTATACATAATTAATATCATATTAATGAACACGTTTTTTTTCTTGATATTTCGCTGTTTATCTGTATCATACTTCAAACAAGGAAGTCGAGTATTCGTTTGTTTATTTGGCGCTAAGATAAACTGACCCACTCGTAAAAAAATCTTCCAGGCCACGACATTAATCAGAAACGAAAACTATTGATTTTTTTATCAATTTAGAAAAGTGTCCTCTTCATAATATTGATACATAATATTGATACAGTGTCAAATCGATCCCTGGTTGTTAGAGAGTTATCTGAACTTTATTTTCTTTCGAGGAAGTTTCAAGGAAAATGGAACCAAAAAGCTAGAATCAGTTAGAAATTTCTAGAGCGGATAATGAGGAAAGAAGGTTTGGAAAATTTGACACTCACAACAGATATTGGTAGAAAGGGGCGCGGCGCATAGTTGATGAATATCTTCACTTTCATTCTTATCATCAGATATATTGACATAAATAACTTGACACTGGAATGTAATTCTGTTTAGCAGAGACAAAAGTGTGGAAGTGGACAATTTGTCATATGTATATGCGTGTGCATAGTGACTATCACTCGATCTCGAGGATGAGGGTCTTTGTTCCGTCGAGTTATTCACGTCATCTCAGTAATGGCTTTAAATATTCACCATCCTTCAGGACAGGTGGTTCTAGATAACAAATCAAGTTTTTGGCCATATCGATCTCCCTTTAAAAGTCCAGCGTTACTTTTTTTTTTAATCGGAATATCCCCATACAAGGAGGTAATGCCACTAAAACACAGGGGGTTACAGGGAAGAATTAGGAACAGAAACATTAATGATGAGCAAAACGAGAAGATAGTAATCACCTGGACAGTAGATAGTGATTGACATTGAATTTAAATATTTGTAGATTAAAGTATGGAATTGGAAGCTAGTGCTACAGGCGATAAGTGCAAAAAAAGAAACTTAACATTAAATTTACGGCTGCATCTAGCCATCTCAACTGTAAATTAATAACATCTCGACGTCAGTCTAGTACTGCGCTTAAATTGAATAACTCTAGTTACCATAGTAATATAGTGAATACATAGTAAACCGAATTTCTTAGCGACTGCCCTAGCAATGGATTCAATATAGTCTTTCTACGTCATATCAGCAAAGGACGTGAGCCAGAGAAGGCGCAATGAGTCACTTTCCTGGAGGATAGCATCAGCCATGCTGATAGAAGGCAGCAAGGAGACTCTCAGATGATTAATGGAGAGAAGGTTAATTTTGGAGGCGTTAAAATAAACAAGCCGAACTTTGCCCCAGTTAACTACGGATTCCAGGTCATTTTAAACACTGACTGCCATTACTGCGTTACTTGTGACATTTTGGAGGTACTTTTAAAATAAGCTACACACTTGTGCACGTTAATTGAAAAAAAAGAATAATCCCGTTATTATTTACTTTTTTATGGTATTTTTCCAACGATAAACTGTACACATGTTAGTACTTTGCATGTCCATTCCACGAAGTCGTTCCTTGCATATTGACCATAGATTCTCGATTAGATTTAAATCAAGAGAGTTTCCGGGCAAGTCTATAGTACCTTGATTTGCTCACTGGTAAAGCTTGCCAGTGTGTTTGTGCAGCACTATAATTTTCGCACACTTCCTTGGAGTAACGTCCATCGCAGACAATGACCGTAGGACAACTAATCGACAATCAAGACAATAGTGTCTGGGCGTGATAAAAATAATTTCATAACAGTCAAGTAATTGTTTCTTTGTTTCTACCAAGAATGTCCTGTTTTTAATAAACTGCTTCGCTTTTGGAAGGCATATTTCGTTATCTCAACCCACCTTTGGATTTCGGTGTCGGACTTTCCGCCCTCAGTTAAAATAACTTCCCAGATATTTAAATGTTTGTATTTGCTTGAAAGCCCATTAATAGCTTTAAAAGTCCGTTTGCCTACAGGACAGGCGGTTCCAGATGGCAAATCAATCTTTGCTAGCTCGAGTTACTTTTGAAAACCCAGTGTTACTTAATGAATTTTGTTACTTGTGACATTTTGGGGAGACTTTCTAAAATAAGCTTGCCTAAATTGGGTTACTAAAGATAACAAAGCCATTTCAAAATTTAGTAGCGTTTGGCTTGCAGTTGTCGATCAATTCGCTGCATAGCTCAGATGTATCACAAGGCCGAAAGTGTGGAGCACCCAGTAAGGATTGAACTCACTTTTCTTTTTATGTGCCGTGTCCCTTCAGGACGTAAGCGATCATGGTTCTCCACTTCCCTTGATCTCTAGAAGCTCTCAACATTTTCCTTCCCCCTGATAACTCACACAGACCACGTTCTGTCATCCACTTGCTTAAGCCCACCAGGTATGTCAAGCATTGTTTTCCCTTGTCTCTTCCTTCTATTCGACCTGTGAATATCAGATTCTCCAGGCCCTCTTTAACATTACGTGTCCCAGAAACTTCAGCTGCCTCTTCCTGATGTTAAATATAAACCTCCTCCTTGTTTTCAAATTCTCTAAGACCTCATCGTGACTCACATCCTCGGTCAATGATATCCTCAGCATCCTTCTGTAGGACCACATCTCCGTCGCCTCAGGTCTTTTCTTCATCTTTGAGGAAACCGTCCAACATTCGCTGCCATATAGGAGGACATATGTCACATAACAGCTCAGTACACTTTTCTTTGTTACCAAAGAAATCCTCCTGTCTCGCAATACTCTGCCCAGGTTTTGGTTACTACTCAGTCGTAATTGATCTAGCAAGACCAGCTTGCTAACCGTTACCCTACGTCGAAGGGGAATCCCGACGTGATGAATGTTTAGCAAGCTTGTCTTGCTAGATCAGTTACAATTGAACAGTGAGTTCGATCCTTACTATAATTTAGGCCTAGTGATGCATATAAGCTACGCTTAGAAAACCACTAGGTCGTAGTGCCTAATTCGTTGCCTGCGGCTCAGTTTATTAAACCTACATTTATCATTGTTGATTTTTTTCCTTCTAATTCTGCGCATCTGCTAGTTTGCAATCATGCAACTCCTTCCCAAGGGATGGCTCACCACGGTTCCTCGTCCATGACATTGGTATCGCAGGTGTTGATGTTGATCTTACATTTCTTTATGCTAGCTTTTCAGATGTCCTCCAATCAATTCTATCGTCTGTTTCTTTTACGTTTACGTTCGTTAATCGGGGGAGTAGATTTACTTTCGCAGATGTTCGTCTTTCATTTGAATAGCTTGACAAATCTATCTTAGCTGCTTCTTGATAAATAAGAATTCAGTGCGTGGCATTTTTTGCCTCATTCAGCACGTTAAATTTTGTTCTTCTTTTGATAATTAGGATGTTTCAAAGACAGCATTGATGGAAGGTTCGTTTAATTGCATTGACAAGAAAGGAGATTATGTTGAAAAATAAAGTTCTTTTTCAAAATTCAGTAAACTTTTTGATACATCTACGTAGACACACACGCAATATATATATATATATATATATATATATATATATATATATATATATATATATATATATATATATATATATATATATATGTGTTTGTCTATATTTCTGAGATGAGGTACTATGTACATTATTTACATTATTCGTCATCTTTTTCGCCATCAAGGACACATGGCACAGTGGATAAAGTCGTTGGTTAGATCCAGTGACAGGACCCAAAGAGTGTGAGTTCAATACCCGGTTAAGGCAGTGGAGAACTTTCAGAGGGAAAATTAGCAGGAGATAACTGATAACTGACATCCATCAAACATGGCACGTGGAACTAGAACAGTCTACCCCAGTGAGCGAAATAAAGGGTTCAGTTCGAAATTCCAACTACCTGAAGAAGGCCAGAGCGTACAACGGCCGAAACATTGTGATAAATATGGCAACAAAGATGAGGACAATAGTCCGAATAATGTAAATAATGTATATATATATATATATATATATATATATATATATATATAAAGAAAAAAAATTACACGTATGCTTCATATAGCTTATAAAGTAGAGTAGATAAATTGGTCAATAAAACAAAACCAAACAAAAGGGTACCGATGAAATCAGTACAAAAACATTTATTAATATTAACCAGGAGATTGAGGTCCCATGTTCGGAATTTTCGAACACGCCTGTGTTCTTCATCAGCGGATGCGAGAAATGAACAGAGTGGCGGTGGAAACTATCCAACATTAGTTTTTCGAGGGCAGTAGAATCCGCTTGTAGGTGGAATTACTAGAAAAAAAATCCGTTCCCTCTTTAATTTCTCGCGTGCGAAACATTAAGTTCCCTGTTTGATTTAAGTTTCGCACGCGAGAAATCAAACAAGGAACGGATTTTTTTTCTAGTAATATTTACTATATTTCTAAAATATTATTAAGAATATGTATGATTCTCAGTAGAATACAATTATGAAGAAAATACTTTTATTTAAATAAATAAAAAATCGATTAAATATTTCAAAATAATATAGTATTAATAATTTATTCTTTTTACATACTGTAAATCTAAATTTTTTAAAAGATAAAATTAAAATTTTAATGTAAACGGTGTTTGTAATATTTAATTCCAGTATATATATATATATATATATATATATATATATATATATATATATATATATATATATATCAAAAACCTGCGGAGGGTCGTTTGGAGAACTTGTGGCATTCGGTGCACCAGGTCTCTATATTTGTCTCTCCAAAAAGTGTGGATGGTCCTGCACGAGGCCTTCACCACTATAATCAAATCTCATGTGCCGGTGTCAGGCTGTCGGTTTCCTGGAAACTGATCTGCTTGACCCTCATACGTCGAATCTCGACGGGAGAGTCGATTATATATATATATATATATATATATATATATTGTTGCATGTTTCATTAAATATATAATATTTTTTATATTATTTTAATTAAACATCATACAATCAGGAGATACGGAATGAGCTTTGTCACAACACATTACTCCTCCCTAGTTTTTTGAACAGGGGTAGTTGTTTATCCCTTGTTTTCTGCTTAGGGTTGGGTTTCTTGTTCCTTCTAATGTCTTTTCATTCTCTTTCACTCCCAATAGCCCCTTGCGTCTTAGTGACTTTATCGCCTTGTTCAGGGTGAATTAATTAAAACAAAAACTTAAAAACCGAACAAAAATAAAATTGTCGTGGATAACATGTAAGGAGTTTTCTTCACTGTACAGGATTTGATGAAAATAGTTTACATTCATGATAGATCTAATAAATTTATTCAGTTTAAAATAAACAGAGGAAGTGACCTCTTAAAGTAAGGAGAAAAGTAATTCCAATACCGTTTTGAGTGATCAGAAGGCAACAAACCCTGCACACGTTACAAATGATAAGAATACAGGAGCTGCACTTGAAGTACACTCCTTGAGATGTGCTGATACCTGAATCGTCTCTGACAGCCTGTAGAATATGTTCTCCTAGTCAGGTGTGCGAACGGATCTCGGTCTTCCTCGATATATAGTCTGTGATGTCACGGACCGTCAGGGATGTTTTTAATTTCCGAATACGGTTAGCACATTGTGGCTTTGTTCGTAGTTAATATTGTTAAGATTTGGCTTTTTCTTTTTTATTATTAAATGCCCCTTAAGGAACTGTGTTCCTGATCGAACCGGACTCATAAATAATTACATCGGTTACACAACCACATGCTTATCCAGACGTCTTACGTTACACCTATCTGATCACAGCTTCATTAGAACCCATTTAAACACACTCACAAATTTACCAGACTCCATTAGAATCATACTAGTAGAAAACAAATATATTAACTGCATCCACCTGCAAAAAAAGACTAAAAATAATGGCAGCTTTAATAATAAAAAAGAGAAAGCCAACTCTTAACAATATTAACTACAAACAAAGCCACAATGTGCTAACCGTATTCGGAAATTAAAAACATCCCTGCCACACACTAAGACATACATAGAACGCACACACTCAATTAAGCTGAAAAATCGAATCATCCTTGATAAGGGCTAAAGGTATAGCCGAAAGCTCTCGGAAATATAAAACATTTGGACAGTTCTTACACACCCTTTGTCCAGAAAAGAAAGCTCTTGTTCGAACACAAGAAAAATTAAAAGCTTAACCGTAGTACCTTGTCGGTCGTTTTTAATGAAACATGCATAAAGGAAGGATTTCTGCTTAAATATACAACTATATATATATATATATATATATATATATATATATATATATATATATATGTGTGTGTGTGTGCGTGCGTGTGTTTACAACTTTAAACATTTCAGACTCTTTCAAGAGATTAAGTAAATGAGTAGTTAATGATTTACACACGGACCAACGATTTTTGTTTAATCTACTTCAGAATTTCACTCAATAAATTCACACGGTAATTTATAATGATTAATTTTTTTTATATTTTCATTTAGTTCATATTATCCATGCTTGTTAAATTAATAATGCGGATACATTGTTTTAATTTTCTTCAAACAATATATGGTCTTTATTTTAAATGCTCCATTAAATGAAGTCACACGATAACATTGATAAAACTTCACGGCATATTTGAAATTAGTTCATGTTTTTATCTTACTCTAATTTAGATTTGGAGTTAATTTGTGACGTAGGAGGGATGAACAGTAAAAAAAAAACAAAATCCTGCGAATTTCTAAGCAATTTGTTTCATTGTTTTGCTAAGCTTTCTTGCTCGCGCCACATTGTTTCAGCCGATCCATTCTACGGCCTTTCCTGTGTGTATGAAGATACTTTCTGAAATTGTTCGGATCATTAACCCCACTCTTTTTCTTAAAGCTTTTTGTTCTTGCAACGATGGTTTCAGCCGCTTATATTTACAATCACTAGATGACTCAGGATAATTCCAAATTTTATCTGCGGGAATAATATTAAAAATTCTGAACAATATTTCCTCACGTAAATCTATGTGGAACCAATTTTTGTAACCACCCGAATTTTTCGAAGGCTTGAAAAAAATCCTACATTCGACTAATTACATCAGTAATAAAGAGAATTAATATTTCGCTAATATTGTACAAAAGACGACGTCAGGAACTTCTCTCAGTCCTTTCTCAGGCCTGGAAACTGGATTCTTGTATTAAAAAAACACTTAAAGAAAATATATGCAAAATAAAAAACTATTTCAATTTTATTAAATACGTATTTATTATTTTAAACATTAAATTAATAAATGAAAATTTTTTGTACTAAACTACGTAACCTAGTCAAACTAACTGTATTTGTACTTGTTTGCACTTCTCCACAAAATTTAGTTTCGTTCGGTCAATGTATGGCGATTTTAGAGAGCGTGACGGACAGACGGATAACGAATGTCACAGAAATTTATATATAGATAGATTTATTGGTTGACTCATATATCATTTCTGTTTTTGTCTGTCAAATCTCAAAAAGTAAGTACAATTATAAAGTGGCCTAAAAAAAGTTTTTAGCCAGGAGAAACAAACTACATCCAATTTCAAAATTTATTTACGTAATCCCTATTCAACATAAACAGTTTTTGGAACTAGTATGGAGTAGGTCCTTCATTTGCTACTTTCAGTGATTGTATTCGATTTTTCATGGATTTGATCAACAATCGTCTGAGCCATATTTTGCCACTCCTTTAGCAATGTTTCTTTAAGGGTTGCCTACATTCGACTGATTACAACAGCAATAAAGAGAATTAAGATTTCGCTAATATTGTACAAAAGACGACGTTGGGAACTTCTCTCAGCTCGTGTTCCTCATTGCGTGTCCCAGAAATTTCATATATCTCTTTCCGATTTTAAATAGCGTACTTTTTGTTTCCATTTTCTCAAAAACTTCGTTGTTACTCGCATATTTAGTCTACAATTTTCGCAGCGTCCTTCTGCATAACAATAGAAATGTAATTCTACGTTATCTGTGAAGAAATTGTCTAGGACAAATATATATCTATATCCGCACACAGAAGGATGCCGACACTAAAATAATTTTCTTCCTATATGTACCGTATCCCTCCAGGAAGTGGACGATCATGGCTCTCCACAATTTCCTGCCCTTTATAGCCCTCAGTAAATTTTCCCAGTTTTGCAAATCCCTGTTCTGACAACCATTTACACAAGTTCAATAGGTATTTTTGAACTGCTTTCCTATGTCCTAATTGCCGTTGTCCTGTGAGGGTACATTTTTCTGAGTTCTTTTTTCGTATTTTTTGCCCTAAAAATATCAACTCTCTTTTAATGTTAATCTACATTATTACTGTTCGTCTTTTTTTTTTCTGATTCTATGTACAAGTCACCATTTTTTGCTCCCAGTTTCTCTAAAACTTCCCCGTTGCTCACATGTTCAATCCATGTTATTCTCAGTGTCCTTTTTCAGGGACACATATTTATTTCCTCAAGTCTGTTCTATATCTGTGACTACTGCGACTTAAACTCAATCCAGACCTCAAGTGAAACTCGTACATACGATACTCGAAAAATAGCCGCTCCAATAAGTACCTGACTCCTCCTGATATCTTTTAGTTTTAAAAGAGCCACACCAAGCCGAAAATAGAGTATTACTGCCATATATAGTCAGGCGCTACCCAGTCTTCACTTTTCAGTTTTGATAGATTCCTAAAGCGTCTCAGCGGCCTTGAGGGTGATGAATTAATTTTCCATTCTACAACCCCTTCCTCACAGACAAAACATCGCAAGCTTGAGTCTGCCCTATCGCTATTTCCATGGAAAGTGTTCAGAAAGGTTATTCTTTAGTTCTACCAGGAACTGAGATCTGCCAATCCATGCACATTGCAACGAACCATACATTCCCATCATATTCCACGGGGGAGATGTAAGTTGCTCTCGAGAATTTTCTTCCAATGTATCGCTGGTTTGTGGAACCGACTCCCAAGAGGATGCTTCCCCGATCACTATAACCATACCCTGTTCAAGTCTAGGATTAACCGTTATCTTCTTCACATATATAAACTGTGCGTCTTACCTTGTAACCCTCTATCTTGAGTGACTCTTCAGCCTTGTACAGTGTAAACATCATTGTAAAGAAAATGCTGCTTTCTGGAGTAAGCTCTTTGGCGGAAGTTTTCCCAGTCACTAAAATTGTTGACCACTTAAAATCTAGGCTTGACTGTTATCTTTCCTACATAACCAATGAACTTTATTTCTTGCTTTTTTTTACGCTCATACAACAGCACAAAGTAATCATTGAGTGGCTCTTGGGCCTTATATTGGGTGATCATTAGTATAAAAAAAAAAGACTTCCATGAACAGAGTGAATAAGCAACGAAGACGTGTAAAAGAAAATGGTAACGCTTATAATCAGAATCAGAAAGAAATGTGTGAATTTTCTTGGACACATAAAGAGGAAAGACAGCTTAGTAAACTTCATTTTCATAGAGCATATTGAGGTCCAAAAAAAGATGGGGTGAAACAGGGGGTCACCCACCTGATGAGCGTGGATGAATAGATGGTGGAACGGTGATAGAAGGTAAAGTGAGAAACGCTGATAATGGTCTCAAGAGATAGGAAGTTATGGAGGTCCATGACTACGCACGTACGGAAAGGACACGGCACACAGAAGAAAAAATCAACACTTGTAATGCCAATTCTTCTTGGTTTTCTTAACAAAATGACGTCTATTTCAGTGCCTCAAGTGCTTACACTTAAGCAATTTGTGATGAGGACTGCTAAGAATTAAAATAGCTTTTAAAGCTGACAAAAATATAGTAAATCTGTCTATCTATCTATCTATCTATCTATCTATCTATTTATTTCTTGTCTCTCCTTTGGGTGCAGCCAGCAATTATTTTGTTTTTGGTTCAAGATGAAGCCGAAATGATTATTTGATATTTTTGACATCAACAAAATTCGTTGTTATTCGTTCTTATCTTACACGTTGGATTTTTCTCTAAAGGTACGTTGAAACAGAAGTGTTGACAACTGTTGATTTCTGGGGTCGAAATATCAGTGAACGTGTAGACTTTATTTTTATTTTAACCACTTGCTCCTTGGAAATATACACAACTGATAAAAGAAACGTTCACAAAACGAATCTCTGAAATAATCAGCAAAAAAAAAAAATCTATGTTGGAGCATTTTTAAATGTCTGAGAGGTCCACAGAGCAAGAATCGTAAACAGTCGACAGAATTTAGCCGTTTCAGATTACTCCATCATTTGTCAACAAGTAATTAATTTCCGTCCTATGAGGAGTAACTTGAATCTTTTTCCTAAGTGAGGATTTCCAACAAAAGTATCTGACACTGAGTCAAAGCAATGTAAAAATAATCCAACTAGAGATTTTATCTCACAATAATGTGGGGTTTTAATTCTTTCTTAATTTATTTATTTATATGTAATTACTTATAGTATTCATAAATATATTCTTATTTATGATAAAAATGCAGTTTAAGCCCTCCCACCTGTGCGCATTCAAAATAAAATATTAAAATGAGGACCTTTCTTATTTACGCTATTGGCTTCGTCTGTGTTAAGGTTATCACAACATTTCGACCGTTTTCACCTCCGGCCTTCATATATCGATCAGGATAACCTAGATGAAATTCTAAACTGAACGTTTATTTAATATACGTTTCATATTTTAATTGTGGCAATAAACACATTTTGAAATTTCCTTGTTAAACGTTATACTTCTCAAGTATTAAAACATAATTATTCAAAGACAACAATTTAGCATTGTCCAGAAGAATATAGTAGTTAGAATATTAAAAAAAAAATAGTTATTTAAATAAATGAAAATTAATCTTTAAAAAAATTATTAACTATTTTTCACAAATCAAATGTCTGCACAATATTTTATTACAAAAGTAAAATTTATTAAGAACTACAGAAGACAGGAAATTTTATAGAGTTGAAGATGAATTAAAAACATTCGAAACAAAAGAATATTCTAGTTTTATTTTCTGATAATTTCACGCAGCTTAAAATTAAAATTTAAATCTATTTGATTTGTATTTTCTTAAAAAATGAAAATACTGAGCGTTCAAATTATATTTTAAGATTTCAAGAAAAAATTAAAGGCCGGTTTAGACTGGGTTTAAATTTCGGTAATTTTTTCTAAATTTTCAAAATATCCTTTTCATAAATAAATTCAATCATAAATGAATAAGTGCCCACAATATTCCCACCACAAGTGTTTGAGGAGTTATTCTGAATATTTATCTTACAAGAATTGTTTTGCAACTCGCTGATGCATGTTGAATTCATCACAGTATTTAATATTGTTGAATTTATCGTGAAAAATTTTTTGTCGAGATCTATGTTTCGTTCAATTTCACAAACCAATCGATGAATTTAGAATAAACTGATTTTTTGGGAAAAAAAAAACCCTACTTTGCAGTTTAATAATTTATTTTGTTTAATTTAATTTTATAGGATTTTATGGTAAACAATATTTTTTAATAATTTTTTTCTTTTTCCTTTTCAACAGCGAGGATACATTCTTATGATTTCTTACTCTTAAGCATGCAACATACAACCGGTCATGCGTAAATATTTCTTTCTGGTGCCAAATTCCAATTTTTAAATCGTTAAGTCTTGTAATATGTTTTTAGTTCTCGCAAACGCAAGAAAAGATATGCAAAAAACAATATTGCATTCTTATTAAATAAGTATTTGTTATTTTAAACATTAAATTGTTCTTAAAACACTGGGAGTATATTGTATGTTAAATAATAAAACTTTTAATATTTCCAGAAGGATTAATGAAAATTTATTGCACTAAGCTACGCAACTTAGTAAAACCAACTGCACTTGTACCTGTTTGCACCTCACCCCAAAATATGGTTTCGTTGGGTCAATATATGTCGATTTTAGAGAGCGCGTATTCGATTTTTCATGGATTTGATCAAGTTATCAACAATTTTCTGTACCATATTTTGCCACTGATTTAACAATGTTTCTTTAAGGGTTGACACTGACGTGATTTTCGTTGCACACTCTCGAAGTATCCAGAGAAGGTGTTCCTAAAAGTGCTCTATTGGATTCGTATTAGAACTTTGATCTACCCATGGCAGTGACAGAGATTCATTGTGATTCCTTCCAGGCCTTTGCTACTTTGCTCATATGACATAGCGCTTCATATTCTTGCAAAAAGGTAGACATTCTTGTCAATCTGATTGGTTTCAATTAGTAGGAATAGTCCTTTCTCTAATATTTGACAGTATTTTGGACCATTCAACCGCTCGTCAACAAGAATCAGCTCAGATTTCCCTCCAAAGCATACAGCGTCCCACAACATTACTTCAATCCCTCCATGTTTCACGGTTGCTTGCAGACATTCAGTGTTCCAAGTCTCATTTTGATTTCTCCAAACATAAACCAATCTCGAATTAGAATATTGGCAGAATTTACTTTCATCTGAACCAATTACAGACTGCCAAAATTCATAATCTTTGCTCTCGAATTTTCTCGCCCAGTCCATACGCATGTTCCTGTTACCCTCTGAAATCAACGTCTTCTCTCTTGCAACTCTTCTTTGATAGCCTAGCTCTTTCAGAGTCTTTCTCAGCGCATATAGCGACATTTCCATGCTGTTGACGACGACTTTGACGCTCTGACAACGGTTTCTGATTATTCCTTCTTCAGTGCCCTTTTCCTTCGCTCAGACATGATGCTTGATCTTTCTAAACGTTGTTCCACGCGACAATGGCCCTCTTCATTAAATTTCTTGACGATATTATTAACTGTTTGATGATTAACCCGGAAAAAAACTAGCAATTTCTCTATTTGACTTTTCACACTGATACCATCCTATTATTTGCCGTTGTTGAAATTCGCTAAGTTTTTACTTCCACGAACTTTCATTGCAAGATATATGTCAACTATTGTTCATAGATGAGAATAGCTTGATACTAACACGGTATTGTCTGAAAAAAAAATGAAGAAACGTTATTAAACAAGCCAAAATTGCTGTAATCAATATTCGCTAAAAACTCCCCATAGCCCATTGTATGTATCGGCTACATGAACGTCGGCTAGATGTACGCCAGCTACATGTGTTAACGTCAAACAGAACCAACCTTCACTTGATCTATTCTTTACACTTCAATCGTGGAATTCTTCAAATCGGATTTTGGTATTCCCAACTTCCAGTTCTTTCTTTTGGTGCCAATCTGCTTATTCATTGTAATTTTCTTTCTGATGTGAAACTTGCCTTTTCGTCGAAGAAGGAACATCTATCTTAACGTGATGGTAAACAAGCCGGTCTCGTTGACCAATTAACGAGTTTAGTAAATTCTACTACGACTGTTTTCCCACTTCTCCTCTAAGCTTAGAAAACAAAAATGTACTTGAGGCAGGTTGAAGCACATTTTTTTTTCTTTTTCTATGTTTTTTCTTCAGGGTGTAAGGTATCATGGCTCTCCACAACTTCCTTTCCTTTGTAGCTTTAAGTAAGTTTTATCTTTTTTATCATCCTTCCAAGTTCCTATTCTGCCATCCATTTACACTATCTCGCTGATTGTTTCCAGTATGTTCTATGTGTGTCAAATTTTCCAAGCCCTCCTCCTTATTATGTGCCATACAAATGTCAATTGTCTCTTTCTGATTCTAAAGATAAAACGTCATTCTCGTTTCCATTTTCCTTAAAACTTTCTCGTTACTAGCATATTCAGTCTATTATATGCTCGTCATCCTTCTGTAGAACAATATTTTATTTGCCTCAATATTCATCTGTAAGGAAATTGTTCAGTATCTACCGCCATATAGGAAATCTATATGACATAGTAGTTCAGAATTCTAACGAATTTTTCCTGTTTCTTAATATTTTGTTTAGCTTTTGGAAGGCATCTTTCGCTATCTCAATGCGCCTTCAGGTTTTGGTATCGCATTTACCGTCCCCTGTTAAAATACTTTCCACAAATACTTAATTTTTCAATTGTCACTTCGTAGTTTGCACCCTGGAATGTTCCTCATGCTGACAACAATACATTCTGTCTTCTTACAATGTTTAGCCTTCTTGATGTTTAGTCCTTTCTTCTCGTTTTTCATTACGATCTTCCGTAGATTTCCTAACTTTTCTGATAAAAACATTAAAATGTTTTTATAATTAAATCAGTTGTTTCACGAGTGCTTCTATTATAGCGATCTTCATAAACTGTAATAAATTATATTCTTCTAAACTATTGTCGAAAAGTTGAGTAACGTAGTCAGTTATGTGTCATACGTGATACACGCTTATGCGATCATGTATCTTTCGATACATGGCTGACGAGGCAGATTTTTCCCGCAGTAGGTTGATATTTCTTTCTGTGGTAGACCAGTTGCCATCCAAGGCAACCCAATCTGGCCTGCTATTTACTCATAAAAGAAGAAAAGGTTTCATACAGTTCCTAAGCGTATTAGCACGTACGTTAATGTAATGAATTCGACTGAGATTCGAACTCGGCTCTCCGATTCCTCAATCTGAGCTGCTATCGATTACTCCACTGTGGCTCCTTGAATAACGCAAAAAGTTGACTTTTAAAGGCATTTCTGATAATCTAACCAAACCCTTCTTCACAAATAATAATGCAATCTCCCATCCACCAAATAAAAATCTTTGAGCCTTTTCTGGTTTCAAACGGGCCATCTTTATAAGAACAAAAGTTCACATCTCTTTTGTGAAATAGCCAAAAAATAAAAATAAATGATAATCTCTCAGATTGTGGAATGATCTCCGTCGCTGCCGACGACGGAGTGAAAATGAAAAACTTAAAAACTGCATCTCACCAGAGAAGTAAAAATTAGCGAAATGTCAAAATAAAGGCGTTACCTATAATTAATGATGTACTTGGAATTCTCCCAAAGACTTTCGCAAGAAAGACTAGAATTGGTAAACCGTTGGAGAATTGAGATCATCCAAACAATAGCATTATTGAATTCAGCATGAATACTGAAGATATTCTTGGCATAATTCTCTCTCTCTCTCTCTCTCTCTCTCATATCCGTTAAAGACGTAGAGATCAAGGTTCTCCACAGCTTCCTTTATTTTGTTGGTCTTAGTAGCAATTGTTCCTTTGCAGCTCCTTTTCCTTTGTGGTAGCTATATCCATTTTTACAAACTTGTCATGTAGCTTTCCTCACTGCTTTCTTCTGCTTCTCTTGCCTTTGATGCACTCTATGAGTGTTAGATTCTTCCAGCCTTCTTTCCTTATCATGCGTTTCATCATTTCATATATCCGTTTTTAATGGTTAAAAGCAGTTGTTTTGTAGATCCTGCCCTTAAAATATTCTTGTTTCTCATCTGATCTGTATAAATTTATTCTTGACATTTGATCGTAGAACCACGTCCCTGTCGCTTCACGGGCATTCTTTATTTGTAACGAAATTGTCTAGCATTTACAGGAGATCATACATTATATATATATTATTGGGTTGGTGCAAAAGTGTTCAGTATTAATTTTCTCGATAACATCTTTTCTTTGAAATAATAATTAAGAAGGAACCGAAGTATATTCACCCTAGCTTTCTACCTGACCGCACAAATAAATAATGTATTCCTTAATAAAAGAGGCTCACATTGAAATACCGGTACCCGTACGATCATCGAAGTTAAGCAATGTCGAACCTAGGTGGGTGACTTTGGAATAACATGCTCCATCAGCTGAGATGTGCGAGTGGTGTAATGGATAATGGCTAGAAAAATTTTAATTAGGCAGACGAATTCTAATTCCCGTTGGCTTCGTTATATTCACTTACTCGCAAGTATCCTTGAGAAATATATAAATCCACCTTTTCTCTCCCAGCTATGGGTTAATTAGTAAGATTTCTATCGCTAAAATCTCAAAAAAGATTTTTAATCTAAACATATGTTATAGTGGAACACACCTATTCTATAGTTAATAGACTCTCCCACCTATAATAATTAGGAGTAAGGGGTCGCTCAGCGAGTCGGTCTGAGTTCAGTCTGATTCGGCTGACCGGTTGAACTCTCTGCCTTCGGGCGGGGAGGAACCCGAACGAGGCTACGCCGAAGGGCGGAGTCTCTTTCGGGGAGGTAAACCGATCCTGAACCCGTTTATACGGGTTCAAAGGGCATATATTTGGCCGAGTTCACGGGTTCGGAGATCCCACGTTAAACCGGCATTGTGCCACATGACGTCCTCGTGGGGTGTGACTGAATATCCTCAGTGAGTTGGTCAGTCAGTCGATGCCGGACGACCATTACGAGATTTCTCTGCGTCATTACCTATTATATGAAGTTCCTAACGTTTTGTACGTCGAACCTATTTTAGGACCGAGTTTAGTACAAATACAAGCCTCCACTGTGAAATCACTCCATAACAACATATTTCTTGGCTTTAAATAACCTGCAAGGGGTTGATAAACCGTAGAAAACGAATCAATCAATTAAAATCTAATAAAAAATAATTTTGGTGTTGATCCATGGAATTCTTTGAAGGATATTTTGTGATCTTCAAATTATGGAAGAGTTAATCAACAATGAATGCTTCATTGCAAGAAAAATGCTCTAAGTTTACAGGTCTAGGAACTACACTACACGTTGAGGACCCGACCATCCTAGCACGATATCCGTTTGTTATTTTATTATTGCAAAGCGTCCACCGCAAGGAAATTTTGCTCCCTGTGACGCACCAGGAATTTTTTATCACCGGAGTCGATCCTTCAAGTCTGCAAATCAGCCATTCGCCCTTGCATGGAGTATTGCTGCCATATATGGTCTGGAGCCCATTCTGTTTGTTTCAAGGTTCTTGATAAAATCCAGAGACGGATATGCAATGTAATTGGCCCTGATCTGGCATCTCGTCTGCAGTCGCTCTCTCACAAACGTACCGTCGCCTCCCTCTGTCTTTTTTACAAATACTTTCATGGTAACTGCTCCGATGAGCTGCTTTCGCTGGTTCCCAGACTTCATGAATTTAAGCGTCCAACAAGACTGGCATCTCGCTCTCACTCTTTCACTATCGAAACTGTTAAATGTAGCCGTCTCTTCTACTCCAATAGCTTCATGTCTCGCACTTCTCGCTTGTGGAACTCTCTCCCCTTTTCCTGTTTCCCTGATAGCTATAATCTCCAACTATTCAAATGTAATGTCAATCGACATCTCCAGATGCCTTGACCTATCCTCTATCCTTCTCTTCATCCTCCTCTATCACTCCTATTTTCTCTCGCCCCAACTCTCTGTAACCCCTTGCGTGCTAGTGGCTTCCCGCCTTGTTTGGGGTGAAACGCTTTAAAAAAAAATAAGAGTATTGTCATAAAGTAAACTGGTCGATTGGAATGTTCTTTTTTTCTGTTTCAATGGGTTATTCAAAGGAATTTATTTATTGCACAGAAACAGTTGGCTGAGGTTCCAGCAATTTACAATTTTAAAATATTTTACAACACGCAATGAACATATTTTTGCTCTTCTTGTAAACGGTGGTCAGGCTAAGACGTTGAAAAATCTCCGGCATCGAGTTAAGACTTTTTCGCCTTAGAATCCCGTAATAAATCTATTTTCATAGTCAATGAATTTCTTGTTCCAAAATGATTCTCTTGAAATCAAGAATATCTGTAACCGTTTTTGGAGGATTTGAATTTCCTGAAAATAGTCAAAATGCTACAAGGAAAGATTTTAATTAAAAACAAAATATGATTGTTTAATTAGTAGCGACTTAAGCGACCGAGTGGTTAGAACGCAAGCGTTTCGATCATGAGATCCAGGTTCGAGCCTAGTGATTCCGGATTGCAATATGAACCTGGAGAGATCATACCAGTATGTGGTACTGTTGAGAAGTGGCTGACCAAAACCTTTGTGCTTGAAATTTATTTATATATTTCATTTATTTTTTATTTTGTATATTTATCAACCGTTTATTTTCCCTAATAGTGTGGTCATTACGTGATCGTAAATAGTGTACTCGTGTGCGCGCATATATATATATATATATATATATATATATATATATATATATATATATATATGGTATCAAATGACAATTGGAAAAAATCTTACATTTTGCCGACGCGTTTCGACTTCCGACTTTTTCATTTGTCATTTGATACCAATCTGTCTTGTCCACAGAATTCATCTGGGAATTTAACTATATATATATATATATATATATATATATATATTCGATTCTCTCGTCGTATTCGACGTATGAGGATCAAGAAGCTCCGTTCGTAGCCCGACACCAGCGCATGTGATTTGATTATAGTGGTGATGGTTTTGTGCAGAACCAGCTTCAGGCTGAACTCTTAAGGCGCAGTATTTATTACGTATGGAATAGTCCATTATGTTATTATGGGTAAGGTCCCATAACATATACATATCAAGATATCCGCTTCGCAACAGCCGCTTTGATATTTATTGGCTTATGGTTATATACTCGTTATAAAAGATTTCTAATTGGGTGGTCGAACTCCGGCTTTATGGTCTGCTGATTCTGATTATACATCTATTTTTAGAGTTGATGAAATTTTGGTCACCATGCTATTATTTATTTTATTTATTTTCTATGACAACTGTACGAAAAAAAATGTCTAGTGTCAAGATGTTAAGTCAGGATCAATAAGATTACAGACACTTTTTTGTCGTGAATGTCGAGAAATATAGTAGGAGCACTAGACCAAGGCAGCAGTATTCAGTACGCTGATGACTTGTAAATTTATAAAGGTTATATGAAAAATAAATACAAATGGAAAACTTAATTTATTTATGACCGTTTAAAAATGTTGTAAAACTAACGACATTTTTACTTTTCTATATAAATACATGTTACAAAATAAAATCATTACATTTCCTTGTTAAAGTCCATCGTAGTATGGCTAAGATAATCTTTATTCTTGTCTTATATATATATATATATATCTTAATTCTTGTCTTATATATATATATATATATATATATATATATATATATATATATATAAACAACACATGTGGCCAGATGATTGCGTCTAGCATGAAACAGTCTGTCGCCTCTAAGTGTTGACTTCAATGTTCACTTTTATATTTACATACGCCCTATCTCTGATATTGACCAGTTTATCCCATAAATATAGCACATATTAAAACTATATTTCTTCATTCATATATATATATATATATATATATATATATATATATATATACTTTTGTGCAAATTAATCGAAACAACTGTTAGTTTCCTTTCTTTCACTATACGGTCAGTTTTTGGAGTGACAGGGTGTAATCGATTTCTATTTTTCCTCAGATTAGTTCATTTGCAGTGATTTACAGTAGTATGGATTTATTTTCGGGTTGTCTGATGAACTTAGTTTGGCTTTGAAAAATACTGCGTCATTCATGATTGCATCAGACTTTTATCGCACCAAGGCACTACTGTCTCGACTGTCGATTAGTTGTCCTATGGTCATTGTCTGCGAAGGACCTTATTCCAAGGAAGCGTACGAAAATCGTAACGTTGCAGGGAGACACTGGCAAGCCTTATCAGTGAGCAAATCGATGTACTATAGACTGGTCCGGAAAATTCTCCTGATTTAAATCCAATCGATAATCTGTAGTTAATCTGTTTTGTTTCAGTTTATTTGCACAAGGATATATATATATATATATATATATATATATATATATATATATTGAAGAAGGCACGGTGGAATAAAAGATAGCGCTTTGGATTGAGGAATGGGAGTTCGAATTCGAATTCTAGTCGAATTCATTGCATTCACTTATGTGCTAATACCCTTGGGAAAGGTATGAATCCTCTTCTTCTCCCTCCAGCTAGGATTAAACAGAAGGACAGACTGGGTTCTATAGCCTTGGATGGCAAATGGTCTAGGAGAAAGTCAACTCTGAATTCAAAACCTGCGGAGGGTTGTTCGGGGAACTTGTGGCACATAATGCACCAGATCCCTGTATTTGCCCCTTAAAAAGTGTGGCTGGTTCTGCACAAAACCATCACCACTATAATCAAATCACATGTGCTGGTGTCGGGCTACGAACTGAGCTTGATCCTCATACGTCGAATACGACGGGAGAATCGAATATATATATATATATATATATATATATATATATATATATATATATATATATATATACGCGCACATGAGTACACTATTTACGACCACGTAATGACCACACTATTAGGGAAAATAAACGGTTGATAAATATACAAAATAAAAAATAAATGAAATATATAAATAAATTTCAAGCGCAAAGGTTTTGGTCAGCCACTTCTCAACGGTTCCACATGCTGGTATGATCTCTCCAGGTTCATATTGCAATCCGGACATCGCTAGGCTCGAACCTGGATCCCATGATCAAAACGCTTGCGTTCTAACCACTCGGTCGCTTAAGTCGGTACTAATTAAACAATCATATTTTGCTTAAATTCAATAACGAGGAGAGCACATTAGAACAGTTGCGCTCAAAATACAGAGGGAAGCCTCGACATAGCGGTTGAAAATTAACTGAAGTTGTGATACCAGGTCAAGCCCAATAACATTACCGACACTTCTTTAGGATTTTGTCGAGAATTTCGAGATATATAGCAGAGGCCCAAGACCAGATATGGCAGTAATATGCAATGAAATAACGAATGATAGACTTATAAATATGTAAAATAACTTATATATTGTTATGGTCCGGTTCCTTGTACCACGGTGATAGTCCAATAAAGATGAACTCGAACACGGATATGGAATAACACAGATATATTACAAACAGGAATATATACAGAGAAGTAGAAAGTGTTAGTACGAACAATCAGGTTTAGTAGTAATTGTTTGAACGCGACTCTGTTTCGGACTGTCTCTGACTCGACTGATTCCTGACGGACTTAACTCAATTTAGTCACCCCCCACCACGAAGGCATCATGTGACACAAGCCCGGTTTAAAATGGGATCTCCGAGCCCGTGGGCTCGGCAAAAAATATGCCCTTTGAACCCGTATAAACGGGTTCAGGGTCGGTTTACCTTCCCGAAAGGGACTCTGCTCTTCGGCGTAGCCTCGTTCAGGTTCCTCCCCGCCCGAAGGCAGAGAGTTCAACCGATCAGCCGGTCAGCCGGTCGCCCGACTTCAGGCTGAACGGTATTTAGTCACCCCCGCCACGAGGGCATCATGTGGCACAAGGCCGGTTTAACGCGGGATCTCCGAACCCATGGGCTCGGCCAAAAATATGTCCTTTGGACCCGTATAAACGGGTTCAGGTTCGGTTTACCTCCCTGAAAGAGACTCCGCCCTTCGGCGTAGCCTCGTTCGGGTTCCTCCCCGCCCAAAGGCAGAGAGTTCAATGTATTGCTGGTATTTTTTTTCTATAAAAATCCATACTTTTATAGTGATAGTTCTTGGAGAAAAAAAACTGCTTCTTGAAGTAGGGAGAAAATGAGGGATATTCGACTCCGTGGAAGTATCATGGTGTGTTCTAATGGTCTGAGGTGGTGGAACTATTGAATGGAGCTAGCTTATCTGAACATTTTCCATGGAAATAGCGGTAGAGTTGCGAGAGGCCTGCAATTTTTTGTCTTTGGGGAAAGAAGCTGCAGAGTGGAGAATATGGAAAATGAAATTTCACGTCTCAAGACTATGGATCAAGACTATGGATCGATCAAGTCTATGGATCAAGACTATGGATCAAAGACGTAAAGGCATTGACGTTAATTGGATTTCTTGTTTCGTCATTTCTTTGTCACCCAATCAGTTCACAGTTGCATTAATATCCACGAACCTCCTGTCTCCATTTTCTAAAAGTTACGAAAGATCATTGTCATGAACGAACATTACATTTCCGACTATATTGTTAGAATGAGATTATATAGAAATGTTGCCCCACCCATTTTTAGGGGGATGGTGTCCAACTCAAGCAAGTATGAAAACTTAAATATCTGGAAAGTGTTTTGCACTCCAGATATCATTCTCACTTTTCGTTCTCTGACGGTTTTATTCTATCGTCTGTTGGAAGAGCAACATTTACTTTCTAAACATTTACTTTGTTTTTTATGATGTCAAGATTTGGTCTTTTCTGAGAACTGTTATGACAATAGAAAATGTGGAACAAGTATCCAAAGGCGTATTAGAATAGTGAAAGATGACTTCCAAATACTAAGCTAAGTATTAAGAAATAGGAAAATTTCAATATAAACAAAGAAAAAAGTTCTCACCTGCTATCTAATATCAGACCTCCGATATAACAGTGAACGCGGGACTATTACCTCACAGATGAAGAGGAAACTTGAAAGCAGCAGTGATGTTTTACAGAAGGATGCTGAGAATACCATGAATAGGGCATTTGAGCAACGTGAAAGCTTTAAGGAAAATGGAAACAAAAGGGATATTTATGCTTAAAATACAAAAAGACAACTGAAATTTCTAGGATAGCAAATGGGGAAAGAAGATTTGAAAATTGTGGCACTCACAGGACGTATCAAAGGCAAGAGGGACAGAGAGAAACAGCAAGTGGCCTACCTAACGATCTTGGATAAATGGATGGCAGAACAGAGAGAGAGAGAGAGAGAGTAAAAAGACAAACATTTCTAAAATTTACAATGCATAGGATGTTGTGGACAGCCATGATCATTCATTTCGTAAAGAAACACGGCATATAGAGGAAGTGCTAAAGTTGTTTGAAAAGTAATGTTTCTGTTTTGGAAAAAAATCTGTCCAAGTGGTATTAAATTACTCATGAGCGCCACAGGGATAATGTTTTTTTTTTTGTTTTTGTTTTTTTGTTTTTTTTTAATCTAGTCTGGTTGACTATTACTACTGAGTAGTGATTTCGATCCTCATTGGGAACCTCATGCTTACGCTCCTGCGCTAAATTAAATCAAACTTAGGAAATTGCAACATAATTAGCAAAAAGCAAAATACAAAACTTATTCTTTTGGGGAAGCAAATGACGTTTGTGACAGAAAATGTCCGGAATTAATTTATTTTCTACTTTAAGAAGATTTTTCACAAACAAAAGTCTTGTAAAGATCTTGATTAAATTAAACTTTTTTTTAGAAAAAAGGACTGAGGTGACAACCCATTCATTTCTCGTTCAATATACCAATGTGCATATTTTCTTCTTTATTAGAGCTTTAAAAACTGACATTTTTAAAGACACATTTTAAACAGAAGTCTTAAAGCCCTAATAAAATAACGTTCTACTAAACTTAGAGTTTCTTATCGTGGAATATTCACGCTTTGTATTATACCAAGGTAGACAAATTAAATATCAATATGATCGCATTGCCGTGTAGCAATGGTTAGACAATATAATTATCTTGATAAACTCGATTACGACTGGATAACCCTACACTTGTGAACTTACTCTAGACGAAGATAAGTATATAACGTATTGTAAGCAGAAGCCAAGAGGCTAGACTCAGAATAAAATATTGACGCCGTAAATTTAGTGTAAAAATGTAAAGAATAAAAATATCTCCAGATATTACCGAGTAAATTTTATTAGCAATTGGTATGTGAGAACACAGGTGAACCCGAGTAAGTCCCTGTTTGTCGGTATTGGCAGAACTACAAATATTTGTATCTGCTTCGTAATAGATATCATAACTTTCTAAGTAGCGATATTCCTAAGAGGAAAATTTGCATGCTTATTAGAAAATAATCAGATTAGAAGAAGAAGAAGAAGAAGAAGAAGAAGAAGAAGAAGAAGAAGAAGAAGAAGAAGAAGGATGATAATGATGGCGTTAGTAATAATAATAATAACGAAGCTGATGTCGGAGTGAACGGACGTGTTTTTCTTTTTGTTGTTTTTTTTTTCCATAGCTCAAAGAAAGCGGTGTCGTATTTTAATGATCCATTTATTCTTATATTTTTCTTTGTTTATTATATAATAATTTTAATGTATCTATAGTTTTTAATTAAAATGCATATTTGGATTATTTTATTTTTAAAATGAGTGTTCTTTAGAATTTTTAATTTATTAATTAGAATGTCTCATTGAGAATTATAATTATTTTATTAGAATTTAATATATTGTAATTGTTAATTTCCTTATACATTGGCCCGAATAATTCTACTCTATTCAAGCATAATATTTATCCTTATTATGAAGGCGCACGTAATTTTCGAAATAGTAGGAAAATCATTTCGAGTAGTACGTAATGTTTGTTTTGTTTTGTTTATCTCTGGCTATACGTTTACTATCGTCGATTTCTTTCTCTATCAGTTATCATTCAAACATTTTTAACAAGATTTGCCTATAATTTTATTCATTTATCCTTTTCTTATTTATAGATTAACGTAACATTTATTTAGCGGACGTATTATCAAATTTATAGGAAATGCGTTTCGAGTCGTAACGTTATTTTCTTTTGTTTGCTATTTTAATGATTGGTTCAGAATAGACAATTTTATTATTTATCTTTCAAATATTTTTAACAAAAAATGTATTTGATGATAATTTTATACTTTTCTTCTTTTCTATTATCATCATTTGAAGTAATAATAATAATAATAATAATTGTACAAAGTGGTACATTTGATGACGAACAGTTGACTCCGACCCCGGTGTATATGTATATGTTTATGCGTATATAACCTCATGTAGATGGAACTCGTCAGCCCGAAGAGAAGGAAAATTTTGATTTGAAACCTGTACTTGACTTGCGGTCATACCCACTCATGAGAATAGCTTCGAGAGTAAACCCTAAGACAGTCCGATGTTATGTTCAGCGTCGCCCTGGCAACTCCGGTGAGATTGTTACTCCTATGTGGGCCTGTACAGCGATAACAGATGCTGCGTCGCCATCAGCAGCTGAGGCATAACTTTTGGGGTGCTGATCTATGGTCTCTCGAGACCGACGGATACCAAATTATATAGAACTAAACACTTATATAATAATAATAATAATAATAATAATAATAATAATAATGACAGGAATAATAATAATAAATGCATAAATAAAACTCATGCTTGGTCTAGAAATATCGGGGTGATATTTGGCGGGTAATAGTCGTGTCTCATGAGTAGGGCGAGCTTTGTAGTGTTGGTCGACAGTCGTCCTAGAGGTGGTACCTTGAACAAAATTACCTTTTGGCGGTCAAAGATAAAACGGAAATAAAAATAGAAACCCCAATGTTTACAAACTCATATCGGATTGGTCGTCACCCAGGTAAACAAGGGCGGCGTCAATCAGAGAGGAACCAGTCTGAGGTCGAAAAATCTGTCACTGAAACAAACTCTTCTACCAACAATGAGACACCTGCTCACCAAAACTGGATTGCAAACGCCAAATCAATTAATAAAAAGAAAGTGAACGAAATGGAATCGTGAAGAGTATAAAAAAAGTTGTGGCTTCTTTGTTCACTACAAAAAGGACATTAACAATCAGATATATCAAATATGGGGAGATATGTTAGGAACTAAAATATGACCCTTTCTCGAACCAAATATGCTTGCCAATGTCTGCAGGAACATCATACGAAATAAAACTCTCAAATACAGAAATAGATAAAATAAAACTAAATATAAGACAAAGTACAATCAGACATAACCCAAACAAAAAAGAGGCAAGAGTGGAAATAGATAATATGATAGATAAGGAAATACAAACTAAAATAAATGAGATGCCAGGAAATAAAATGAAAGAATCTAACTGTGACTTAAACAATTTCTCTCATTCAGATTGTGTCACTGATGAAGATGAATCAAACGATATTAGAGAAGAATTCTTTGAAAACAACAGAGTTGAAATCACTTCGGCGAAAAACCACATCGTTCGAATAATCAGCAAAGTAACTCGCACACAAATGACAGAAAGAGTCCGGCTTTCAAAGTTTGACGTGACAAAATCCAATAAATATATTGTGCAAATATATAACGCAGCATTCAAAAATTGTTAATGGATAGACCACTAGAAAACATCACAGAAATAAATATCATATATGGAACAGCTTTGGCATCTACTGAAAAACTTAATACAAAGACAAATAAAAAATTAAACAACAGACAAAAAGAGCCCACTTGGAAGACAAAATTAAGGCGGGAATTTGAGGAATTCAGATGTGAGTTATCGATACTAGATGAGATTTCAAGAAATTCAAATATTTCAGCACAGAAATTTACTATCACCAAGGAGACAAGGTACTCAAATTTTGGCTCTATCATCTTTCATCAATCCTTGCACAAACTTTGCCAATGCTAATTAATAACCCCAATGAAATTCCAGAATAGATCACTGAAGGTATTACATATATCCTACCAAAACTGGATGAAACAGGTGATCCTAAAAATTATAAGCCAATAACATGTCTGTCCACTGCATAAAAATTGATCATGTCTGTCCTGACGAACCGTACTTACTCTTTTCGAGATAAAAACCTTCCCCTGGAACAGAAGGGATGTCGAAGAAGTTCATATGGTTGCAAAGATCAACTAGTAATAAATAAAATGATCCTGGAAAATTGCAGAGAAAATGTAAAAATTTCAGCACAGTTTGGATAGATTAGCGTAAAGCCTTTGATAGACTCTTAGACTCTTTCACACTCTTGAAAATGTACAAAGTTTGATAGTGTGCCACACTTTTGGTCTCTTTTACACTCTTGAAATTGTCCAAAGTCTCCTCTTGAAAATGTCCAAAGTCTCCTCGGTGATAGGAAATTTTCTTTAGATATAGCATGAAACTGTGGAAAACCACATTATACCTAAATCACACCAAATGTACTGCCACTTCCAATTGTTTGAACATCCGACGAGGAATCTTTCAAGGATTTTCCCTGTTGCTCCTTATGTTCTCTCTATCATTAACCACCCCCCTTTCACATGAATTAAACAGTAATTAACCATGGATACAAAATAAAAATAGAACTGTTTAATTATCTATTCTACATCAAACTCTTTGCCAAAGACCACAATGAGTTGAAGGGTACCCTCGATACCTTAAAATGTTTCAGTGATGACATCGATATGGATTTCAGATTAGATAAATGTGCAAAAGTAACATTCAAGAAATTTCTAATTCGCATTTTGGGCTGTTTCTTTTATTGACATTGATATTTAGTCCTTACTTTGGGCTTTACTTCCTTCTATAGGATTTCTTGTTCCCTTTTTGTATCTGCTGTCATCTGAATATCTAATGTTGTTAAGATTGTGGCCTCCAATAATGAATCCTGGTAGCATTTGTAAAACGTACATTTTTACATAACACATACTATAAGAACATATTTGTATTTAACATTTACAAAAGTTCACGAAAATGTGTTATAGAACAACTTACGTTTTACAGAAATTTACACTTGTAATAGAGGCATGAACAGAAAGATCTTAAAAATCAAGATGTAATATTTTGATTACTGAATAATGACATTATCAATTTATATTAATAAAAAATTTCTAAAATGTCTGAAAAATTTTCAATATTTAAAACCCAAATGATGACGGATGGTCGATAGAAATACTTTCCTGTACTCCAAATTGTGTCTTCTCTTAAACGTATCATTCGAGATCCTTACTATTAACTGTTATTTGGTCTCCAGTGACTGCACTGGTACGAATAGAAAGCTATCGTATAATATTGTATATGAGACTGAGTCTCGTCAGACACTTATTATTTACTTCTGACTCACACAGTTTACTAGCGAACGTAGAATAACAATCTGGGAGTTCCGTGAAAAACTGACATTAAACTGAAAGAATCCTAGTTAAACTTAATGATTGACAGTATTTCATCTAAGAAATTTGACAACTAATATGATGAGATAAAACACTCCTCAAAAATCTTATCTATAGATTAATATCTTCACTGAAACCTGACAAACACATAACATTTGTGATTTATTACAAATAAAAATACAGATCTGAAAAGATATAATGTACAATAATTCTTGCTGTCAAAATTCTTCATTATAGACCCCCTACATAGGCATTGCGAACCCTGAATCTGAGTTTTATTGACCTGAGGGAATTTCCTCTGAATTTATCGCTAAATTGCCTCAATACCAGGCAACACGATATTAAAAGATAAAATAAAAGCACATGCCAAATTAGCTGTTAAAATAAAGCTTGGATCTTATCAAAAAATGAATAAGGAAAGTCATTCTTGGAAGTTTAATCCTTTACTAAATATCAATTTTTTTAACTTGATTAATTCAGTAATCTCCCTTAAACTTTATTTTTTAATGCTAGGCTCCTTCAAGACGTGGGCGATTATGTCTCTCCACAGGTTCCTTTTCTTTATTAACTGGGAACTACCATGACACCCTGGGAAAAAAACAGTAGACTGTTTTCTCTTTCCTTTCTACAATCCGTCCTGGGTATGACAATAAACTACATCCGCGTCCTGGGTAAGACGATAAACTACATCCACGTCCTGGGTAAGACGATAAACTACGCCCAACAGCAAGGCCTCTGATCGGGAGGTTTTGAGGAGCGTGGAAACACCTCTTAATTGCTGGTGTTACCAGGTCCACCCTGACCCAGGGTGGTAGCACCTGATAGGGTCCCTGCTATGGGAAATAGTTAACCCTCAAGCTGGGGTCAAAACACTATGAAAGTGTAAAAATGGGTTTTAGTAGCAGAAATACTTTGTCAAAAAAGTTATTACCAGCAATAATTTTTTGAAGAACAACATTATTACCAGCAATAGATTTTTGAAAAAAGATATTGCCAGCTATGCTTTTTTGGAAAAAAAATTCCAAGCGATATATTTTTGAAGAAAAAAATATTACCAGAAATAGATTTTTGAAGGATAAAAAAATTTACCAGCAATACATTTGAAAAAAATATTACTAGCAATAAAAATCTTGTCGGCATTAAATAACCCATTGAGTTTGATATGCCATAAAACAAAACAAACCAAACCAAACCATCCACAATATTTCTACCTGAATTTTGGTTGACTTGACTCATAGATCGGAACAAAAGTTCGTAGTGATTTTAAGTGAATTTCAAATACTAAACGACCATACGTTCGAATTTTCACAGGCTAGAATATTAGAGGATTACGACCATATAACATTCAAAGACCAGTTCTCAAACATAAAGCAAGGTTAAGCAACGTCAAGACTGGTCAGTATCTAGATGGATGATCGCTTGGGAATATCAGATGCTGTAAGCTTGGGTGTATGGATGGTGTAACGAATAACGATTTGGAATTGAAAATCGGAGAGGTGAGTTCCAATTCCAGTTAGGTTCGTCATATTCACTTACGCGCAAATACCTTTAGGAAAAGTATGAATCAACCTATTTTCCCTCCTAGCTATGGGTTAATTAGTAGCACATTTATCAATAAATTATTTATACCTAAAAAAAGTAACTTACAAATTAAAAAAAATCATGGCTTAAAAAAAAGGATGAAACCGATCAATTATATTTAGATATTTATACATAGATTTATCTGAGCACATATGTACCATTTACGTTCCATTAACTTCCGCATCTTTGAAGCAACTTCATGATGTCATCCTCTCAGAACTTGGAAGCATTCTGAATGATGAACTAGTACGTTTTACAGGTTTCCAGAGAATTGAAGTTTTACAGGCTTCCATAGAATTAAAGTTTTACAGTCTTCCATAGAATTGAACATAATTATGTAGAGATCGAAACAGGTGGTTATCTGAAAGTCTAAGGTCGGGTGAGTACCCAGACCAAGCTGTACCAATTTCTGCCGAGTTTTGAAAGAGATGTTAGGTCTGGTGTTGCTTTGATGGAAGACAATACCCTTCCAATTGGACAATTTTTACTTTAAACCCTTTTTGGCCAAGTCGATAACTCTTCGGTGTCCCATTGTACAACAATGCTCTGAACTGGATAATTTCAATTCTTTGGATATATTATTTCCTCAGGATTTAAAGAACTCTTCCAGGAATTTTTTCTCATTTCTGTTTGAATTTTCGGGATGAGAAGTTATTATTTAAACTTTTATTTTTTTCTAAACTAACCTGTAGCTGTGTGTACTTCTACCGAACACACCGACCGGAGTTACCTAAGCCTGATTGGGGGCCACGGGCAGTGCTTTGTGACCCTCGCTATCTTCTTATCAATATTTGCTTACATTTATATACGTTACAAATTAAACTAAGCAGAAGTATGAAAGGATTTTTTTTTTTCGGATTTTGACGTCATTCTGGTGTCCCTGCTGTTCATCTCTAGGTTCTTGACAATATCCAAAGAATGATCTGTAATGTAATCGATCCTGACCTGACATCCCGACATCAGTCACTTTCTCACTGACGTGGTGTTGCTTCCCTCTGTCTTTTCTACAAATATTTTCATGGCTACTGCCCCGACATTATTTATACATAGATTTATTCAAGTATATATGCACCATTTGCGTTACATCAAATTTCTCTACATTTTTCGTTTTGATCATGAAAAAACATGATAAAAATTCACTTTTTTTATCCATAATGTTGAATGTGTCTAAATTCTTCAACGTTTCAACAAGAAAAATCTCAAGTTGATGATAAAAATTACCGTAGCACATTTGTCTATATTTATGAGATGAGCTAATATGTACACTATTTACATTATTCGGATTATCGTCATCATCTTTGTTGTCATATTTATCACAATGTTCTGCCCGTTGTACACTCCGGCCTTCTTCAAGTGGTTGAAATGTCGAATTGAACCCTTTATTTCGATCACTGGGGTAGATCGTTCTAGTTCAACGTGCCATGTCTAATGGCTGTCAGTTATCAGTTATCTCCTATTAATTCCCCTCTCCAAGTTCTCCACCGCCTTAAACAGATGTTGAGCTCACACTCTTTGGGTCCTGACACTGGATCTAACTAACGCCTTTATCCACTGTGCCATGTGTCCTTTTTACCAGTACTCATATTGCAATTTTTGCTGTCATCATTACATTTTTTTACCAGAGCTCATATTGCAATTTTCGTTGTTATTATTGCTTTTTCTTTGGCACTCCTTCTTACTGGTTCCCATATTGTATTCATTTCTATGCTTGGTCGGCTCATGAGATTTTTGTGGCCAAGCATATGCGCTGATTCCTTAAGTTTATGAATTTTCCAATGATGTTCTTTGTCTATGATTTCAACCTGGCCCCACAGAGGGCGGTGATTTCCCTTTTCTCTCCATATGTGGTCAGCCACGCCTGATTTTTTCCACTTCCCCCCTCGTGTTACAGTTTTTTTGGTGTTCTTCAAGCCTTACCTTAACGGGGTGGCCCGTCTCCCCTTTATATTTCTTTTCGCAGCTGCACGGGATGGCGTGCACACAGTCGTTAGTGATGTTCTCCTCTGTGGGGGTTCTTACTCGGGAGCGTAAGAAGAAGGCCGGAGCGTCCAACGTCCGAAACTTTGTGATAAATATGGCAACAAAGATGAGGACGATAGACCGAACAATGTGTACCGTAGAACATTGTTGATTTATTTAAGATGGAATGATCTATTATGACATGTTTCTTATTTGTATTTAGATATATTGTATTTAGATATATTGTATTTATTTTCCATTTTTCTAGTTGAATTGTTCACCTATCTTGCATGTGATCCATTAATTTACATAATTATTTTAAAATAAGCATTTTATATGAATACTACCCATATCAGAAATTTGGTCGTACATTCGTGGGGTGGGCACGAGACCCTTTCCCCGGCCCTGCACTGCCTGTATTATTTATTTATTATGATTTAAAGTTTTATCTCTTTTTCTTAATTATTCGTATCTACTATTTACTGCTCCTGTTTTGATTTTGTTTGACGTTTGACTATTTTAATATAGTAGAGAGCATAGGTTGATCTCAGACGGTCATGGTGATACACCTCAATTTGTGATGCCAGAGTTAAACATGCTTGAATGAAAGCAAGGCTCGTAATCAGCTCATATTTTATTCAAATGTATAGTTACACGGCCTTAACCATGAAAACTTGTTTTTCAGGCGTTTTTTTTTTTTAAAGCGAGTAACAGATGCCAACACAGAAAGCAAAATAACAGATAAGGTGGGGTTAAATAATTATCTAGCATTTCTTTGTGACGGGTGGTGGTCAAACGAACAGGATTCCATTTTATGGTGATTTTCTAAACGTAGCTTAGATGTAGCACAGGACTGAAAGTATGGGGCACCCAGTGAGGACTGAACTCACTTTTCAGTCGTAATTGATCTAGTGAGACATTAAATCACGTTGAAGTGCCCAATATGGTGATTTTCTAAACGTAGCTTAGATGTGACACAGGACTGAAAGTATTGAGGACTGAACTCACTTTTCAGTCGTAATTGATCTAGTGAGACATTAAATCACGTTGAAGTGCCCAATATTGTGATTTTCTAAACGTAGCTTAGATGTGACACAGGACTGAAAGTATGGGGCACCCAGTGAGGACTGAACTCACTTTTCAGTCGTAATTGATCTAGTGAGACATTAAATCACGTTGAAGTGCCCAATATGGTGATTTTCAAACGAGATGTAGCACAGGACAGAAAGTTCTGAACTGAACTCACTTTTCAGTCGTAATTGATCTAGTGAGACATTAAATCACGTTGAAGTGCCCATGGTGATTTTCAAACGTAGGACTGAAAAGTATGGGGCACCCAGTGAGGACTGAACTCACTTTTCAGTCGTAATTGATCTAGTGAGACATTAAATCACGTTGAAGTGCCCAATATGGTGATTTTCTAAACGTAGCTTAGATGTAGCACAGGACTGAGAGTATGGGGCACCCAGTGAGGACTGAACTCACTTTTCAGTCGTAATTGATCTAGTGAGACATTAAATCACGTTGAAGTGCCCAATATTGTGATTTTCTAAACGTAGCTTAGATGTAGCACAGGACTGAAAGGAGGACTGAACTCACTTTTCAGTCGTAATTGATCTAGTGAGACATTAAATCACGTTGAAGTGCCCAATATGGTGATTTTCTAAACGTAGCTTAGATGTAGCACAGGAGAGAAAGTACATGGCACCCAGTGAGGACTGAACTCACTTTTCAGTCGTAATTGATCTAGTGAGACATTAAATCACGTTGAAGTGCCCAATATGGTGATTTTCTAAACGTGAGATCTGACACAGGACTGAAAGTATGGGGCAGTGAGGACTGAACTCACTTTTCAGTCGTAATTGATCTAGTGAGACATTAAATCACGTTGAAGTGCCCAATATGGTGATTTTCTAAACGTAGCTTAGATGTAGCACAGGACTGAGAGTATGGGGCACCCAGTGAGGACTGAACTCACTTTTCAGTCGTAATTGATCTAGTGAGACATTAAATCACGTTGAAGTGCCCAATATTGTGATTTTCTAAACGTAGCTTAGATGTGACACAGGACTGAAAGTATGGGGCACCCAGTGAGACTGAACTCACTTTTCAGTCGTAATTGATCTAGTGAGACATTAAATCATGTTGAAGTGCCCAATATGGTGATTTTCTAAACGTAGCTTAGATGTAGCACAGGACTGAAAGTATGGGGCACCCAGTGAGGACTGAACTCACTTTTCAGTCGTAATTGATCTAGTGAGACATTAAATCACGTTGAAGTGCCCAATATGGTGATTTTCTAAACGTAGCTTAGATGTAGCACAGGACTGAGAGTATGGGGCACCCAGTGAGGACTGAACTCACTTTTCAGTCGTAATTGATCTAGTGAGACATTAAATCACGTTGAAGTGCCCAATATTGTGATTTTCTAAACGTAGCTTAGATGTGACACAGGACTGAAAGTATGGGGCACCCAGTGAGGACTGAACTCACTTTTCAGTCGTAATTGATCTAGTGAGACATTAAATCACGTTGAAGTGCCCAATATGGTGATTTTCTAAACGTAGCTTAGATGTAGCACAGGACAGAAAGTACGGGGCACCCAGTGAGGACTGAACTCACTTTTCAGTCGTAATTGATCTAGTGAGACATTAAATCACGTTGAAGTGCCCAATATGGTGATTTTCTAAACGTAGCTTAGATCTGACACAGGACTGAAAGTATGGGGCACCCAGTGAGGACTGAACTCACTTTTCAGTCGTAATTGATCTAGTGAGACATTAAATCACGTTGAAGTGCCCAATATGGTGATTTTCTAAACGTAGCTTAGATGTAGCACAGGACTGAGAGTATGGGGCACCCAGTGAGGACTGAACTCACTTTTCAGTCGTAATTGATCTAGTGAGACATTAAATCACGTTGAAGTGCCCAATATTGTGATTTTCTAAACGTAGTTAGATGTAGATCTGAAAGTATGGGGCACCCAGTGAGGACTGAACTCACTTTTCAGTCGTAATTGATCTAGTGAGACATTAAATCACGTTGAAGTGCCCAATATGGTGATTTTCTAAACGTAGCTTAGATGTAGCACAGGACTGAAAGTATGGGGCACCCAGTGAGGACTGAACTCACTTTTCAGTCGTAATTGATCTAGTGAGACATTAAATCACGTTGAAGTGCCCAATATGGTGATTTTCTAAACGTAGCTTAGATCTGACACAGGACTGAAAGTATGGGGCACCCAGTGAGGACTGAACTCACTTTTCAGTCGTAATTGATCTAGTGAGACATTAAATCACGTTGAAGTGCCCAATATGGTGATTTTCTAAACGTAGCTTAGATGTAGCACAGGACTGAGAGTATGGGGCACCCAGTGAGGACTGAACTCACTTTTCAGTCGTAATTGATCTAGTGAGACATTAAATCACGTTGAAGTGCCCAATATTGTGATTTTCCCAATGAACTGGTTTCAGTCGTAATTTCTCATTAAACGTTGAAGTGCCCAATTGGTGATTTTCTGACACAGGACTGAAAGTATGGGGCACCCAGTGAGGACTGAACTCACTTTTCAGTCGTAATTGATCTAGTGAGACATTAAATCACGTTGAAGTGCCCAATATGGTGATTTTCTAAACGTAGCTTAGATGTAGCACAGGACTGAAAGTATGGGGCACCCAGTGAGGACTGAACTCACTTTTCAGTCGTAATTGATCTAGTGAGACATTAAATCACGTTGAAGTGCCCAATATTGTGATTTTCTAAACGTAGCTTAGATGTGACACAGGACTGAAAGTATGGGGCACCCAGTGAGGACTGAACTCACTTTTCAGTCGTAATTGATCTAGTGAGACATTAAATCACGTTGAAGTGCCCAATATGGTGATTTTCTAAACGTAGCTTAGATGTAGCACAGGACAGAAAGTACGGGGCACAGTGAGGACTGAACTCACTTTTCAGTCGTAATTGATCTAGTGAGACATTAAATCACGTTGAAGTGCCCAATATGGTGATTTTCTAAACGTAGCTTAGATCTGACACAGGACTGAAAGTATGGGGCACCCAGTGAGGACTGAACTCACTTTTCAGTCGTAATTGATCTAGTGAGACATTAAATCACGTTGAAGTGCCCAATATGGTGATTTTCTAAACGTAGCTTAGATGTAGCACAGGACTGAGAGTATGGGGCACCCAGTGAGGACTGAACTCACTTTTCAGTCGTAATTGATCTAGTGAGACATTAAATCACGTTGAAGTGCCCAATATTGTGATTTTCTAAACGTAGCTTAGATGTGACACAGGACTGAAAGTATGGGGGATTTTCACCCAGTGAGGACTGAACTCACTTTTCAGTCGTAATTGATCTAGTGAGACATTAAATCATGTTGAAGTGCCCAATATGGTGATTTTCTAAACGTAGCTTAGATGTAGCACAGGACTGAAAGTATGGGGCACCCAGTGAGGACTGAACTCACTTTTCAGTCGTAATTGATCTAGTGAGACATTAAATCACGTTGAAGTGCCCAATATGGTGATTTTCTAAACGTAGCTTAGATGTGACACAGGACTGAAAGTATGGGGCACCCAGTGAGGACTGAACTCACTTTTCAGTCGTAATTGATCTAGTGAGACATTAAATCACGTTGAAGTGCCCAATATGGTGATTTTCTAAACGTACCTTAGATGTAGCACAGGACAGAAAGTACGGGGCACCCAGTGAGGACTGAACTCACTTTTCAGTCGTAATTGATCTAGTGAGACATTAAATCACGTTGAAGTGCCCAATATGGTGATTTTCTAAACGTAGCTTAGATGTAGCACAGGACTGAAAGTATGGGGCACCCAGTGAGGACTGAACTCACTTTTCAGTCGTAATTGATCTAGTGAGACATTAAATCACGTTGAAGTGCCCAATATGGTGATTTTCTAAACGTAGCTTAGATGTAGCACAGGACTGAGAGTATGGGGCCCAGTGAGGACTGAACTCACTTTTCAGTCGTAATTGATCTAGTGAGACATTAAATCACGTTGAAGTGCCCAATATTGTGATTTTCTAAACGTAGCTTAGATGTAGCACAGGACTGAAAGTATGGGGCACCCAGTGAGGACTGAACTCACTTTTCAGTCGTAATTGATCTAGTGAGACATTAAATCACGTTGAAGTGCCCAATATGGTGATTTTCTAAACGCAGCTTAGATGTAGCACAGGAGAGAAAGTACGGGGCACCCAGTGAGGACTGAACTCACTTTTCAGTCGTAATTGATCTAGTGAGACATTAAATCACGTTGAAGTGCCCAATATGGTGATTTTCTAAACGTAGCTTAGATCTGACACAGGACTGAAAGTATGGGGCACCCAGTGAGGACTGAACTCACTTTTCAGTCGTAATTGATCTAGTGAGACATTAAATCACGTTGAAGTGCCCAATATGGTGATTTTCTAAACGTAGCTTAGATGTAGCACAGGACTGAGAGTATGGGGCACCCAGTGAGGACTGAACTCACTTTTCAGTCGTAATTGATCTAGTGAGACATTAAATCACGTTGAAGTGCCCCATATTGTGATTTTCTAAACGTAGCTTAGATGTGACACAGGACTGAAAGTATGGGGCACCCAGTGAGGACTGAACTCACTTTTCAGTCGTAATTGATCTAGTGAGACATTAAATCATGTTGAAGTGCCCAATATGGTGATTTTCTAAACGTAGCTTAGATGTAGCACAGGACTGAAAGTATGGGGCACCCAGTGAGGACTGAACTCACTTTTCAGTCGTAATTGATCTAGTGAGACATTAAATCATGTTGAAGTGCCCAATATGGTGATTTTCTAAACGTAGCTTAGATGTAGCACAGGACTGAGAGTATGGGGCACAGTGAGGACTGAACTCACTTTTCAGTCGTAATTGATCTAGTGAGACATTAAATCACGTTGAAGTGCCCAATATTGTGATTTTCTAAACGTAGCTTAGATGTGACACAGGACTGAAAGTATGGGGCACCCAGTGAGGACTGAACTCACTTTTCAGTCGTAATTGATCTAGTGAGACATTAAATCACGTTGAAGTGCCCAATATGGTGATTTTCTAAACGTAGCTTAGATGTAGCACAGGACAGAAAGTACGGGGCACCCAGTGAGGACTGAACTCACTTTTCAGTCGTAATTGATCTAGTGAGACATTAAATCACGTTGAAGTGCCCAATATGGTGATTTTCTAAACGTAGCTTAGATCTGACACAGGACTGAAAGTATGGGGCACCCAGTGAGGACTGAACTCACTTTTCAGTCGTAATTGATCTAGTGAGACATTAAATCACGTTGAAGTGCCCAATATGGTGATTTTCTAAACGTAGCTTAGATGTAGCACAGGACTGAGAGTATGGGGCACCCAGTGAGGACTGAACTCACTTTTCAGTCGTAATTGATCTAGTGAGACATTAAATCACGTTGAAGTGCCCAATATTGTGATTTTCTAAACGTAGCTTAGATGTGACACAGGACTGAAAGTATGGGGCACCCAGTGAGGACTGAACTCACTTTTCAGTCGTAATTGATCTAGTGAGACATTAAATCATGTTGAAGTGCCCAATATGGTGATTTTCTAAACGTAGCTTAGATGTAGCACAGGACTGAAAGTATGGGGCACCCAGTGAGGACTGAACTCACTTTTCAGTCGTTTGATCTAGTGAGACATTAAATCATGTTGAAGTGCCCAATATGGTGATTTTCTAAACGTAGCTTAGATGTGACACAGGACTGAATGGGGCACCCAGTGAGGACTGAACTCACTTTTCAGTCGTAATTGATCTAGTGAGACATTAAATCACGTTGAAGTGCCCAATATGGTGATTTTCTAAACGTAGCTTAGATGTGACACAGGACTGAAAGTATGGGGCACCCAGTGAGGACTGAACTCACTTTTCAGTCGTAATTGATCTAGTGAGACATTAAATCATGTTGAAGTGCCCAATATGGTGATTTTCTAAACGTAGCTTAGATGTAGCACAGGACTGAAAGTATGGGGCACCCAGTGAGGACTGAACTCACTTTTCAGTCGTAATTGATCTAGTGAGACATTAAATCATGTTGAAGTGCCCAATATGGTGATTTTCTAAACGTAGCTTAGATGTGACACAGGACTGAAAGTATGGGGCACCCAGTGAGGACTGAACTCACTTTTCAGTCGTAATTGATCTAGTGAGACATTAAATCATGTTGAAGTGCCCAATATGGTGATTTTCTAAACGTAGCTTAGATGTAGCACAGGACTGAAAGTATGGGGCACCCAGTGAGGACTGAACTCACTTTTCAGTCGTAATTGATCTAGTGAGACATTAAATCATGTTGAAGTGCCCAATATGGTGATTTTCTAAACGTAGCTTAGATGTGACACAGGACTGAAAGTATGGGGCACCCAGTGAGGACTGAACTCACTTTTCAGTCGTAATTGATCTAGTGAGACATTAAATCATGTTGAAGTGCCCAATATGGTGATTTTCTAAACGTAGCTTAGATGTGACACAGGACTGAAAGTATAACCAGTGAGGACTGAACTCACTTTTCAGTCGTAATTTTGATCTAGTGAGACATTAAATCACGTTGAAGTGCCCAATATGGTGATTTTCTAAACGTAGCTTAGATGTAGCACAGGACTGAAAGTATGGGGCACCCAGTGAGGACTGAACTCACTTTTCAGTCGTAATTGATCTAGTGAGACATTAAATCACGTTGAAGTGCCCAATATGGTGATTTTCTAAACGTAGCTTAGATGTGACACAGGACTGAAAGTATGGGGCACCCAGTGAGGACTGAACTCACTTTTTCAGTCGTAATTGATCTAGTGAGACATTAAATCACGGAAGTGCCCAACTTTTCAAACGTTTCAGTCGTGAGGATTGAACTCTAGTCGTAATTGATCTAGACATTAAATCACGTTGAAGTGCCCAATATGGTGATTTTCAAACGTAGCTTAGATGTAGCACAGGACAGAAAGTATGGGGCACCCAGTGAGGACTGAACTCACTTTTCAGTCGTAATTGATCTAGTGAGACATTAAATCACGTTGATGTGCCCAATATGGTGATTTTCTAAACGTAGCTTAACTGAAAGTATGGGGCAAGTGAGGACCTCACTTTTCAGTCGTAATTGATCTAGTGAGACATTAAATCACGTTGAAGTGCCCAATATGGTGATTTTCAAACGTAGCTTAGATGTGAGCACAGGACTGAGAGTATGGGGCACCCAGTGAGGACTGAACTCACTTTTCAGTCGTAATTGATCTAGTGAGACATTAAATCACGTTGAAGTGCCCAATATTGTGATTTTCTAAACGTAGCTTAGATGTGACACAGGACTGAAAGTATGGGGCACCCAGTGAGGACTGAACTCACTTTTCAGTCGTAATTGATCTAGTGAGACATTAAATCACGTTGAAGTGCCCAATATGGTGATTTTCTAAACGTAGCTTAGATGTAGCACAGGACAGAAAGTACGGGGCACCCAGTGAGGACTGAACTCACTTTTCAGTCGTAATTGATCTAGTGAGACATTAAATCACGTTGAAGTGCCCAATATGGTGATTTTCTAAACGTAGCTTAGATGTGACACAGGACTCTGACACAACTCACTTTTCAGTCGATCTAGTGAGACATTAAATCACGTTGAAGTGCCCAATATGGTGATTTTCAAACGTAGCTTAGATGTAGCACAGGACTGAGAGTATGGGGCACCCAGTGAGGACTGAACTCACTTTTCAGTCGTAATTGATCTAGTGAGACATTAAATCATTAAATCAAACGTTAGATGTGACACCTGAATAGTGAGGACTGAACTTTTTCAGTCGTAATTGATCTAGTGAGACATTAAATCACGTTGAAGTGCCCAATATGGTGATTTTCAAACGTAGCTTAGGACTGAGAAGTATGGGGCACCCAGTGAGGACTGAACTCACTTTTCAGTCGTAATTGATCTAGTGAGACATTAAATCACGTTGAAGTGCCCAATATTGTGATTTTCTAAACGTAGCTTAGATGTGACACAGGACTGAAAGTATGGGGCACCCATTGAGGACTGAACTCACTTTTCAGTCGTAATTGATCTAGTGAGACATTAAATCACGTTGAAGTGCCCAATATGGTGATTTTCTAAACGTAGCTTAGATGTAGCACAGGACAGAAAGTACAGGGGCACCCAGTGAGGACTGAACTCACTTTTCAGTCGTAATTGATCTAGTGAGACATTAAATCACGTTGAAGTGCCCAATATGGTGATTTTCTAAACGTAGCTTAGATGTGACACAGGACTGAAAGTATGGGGCACCCAGTGAGGACTGAACTCACTTTTCAGTCGTAATTGATCTAGTGAGACATTAAATCACGTTGAAGTGCCCAATATGGTGATTTTCAAACGTAGCTTAGATGTAGCACAGGACTGAGAGTATGGGGCACCCAGTGAGGACTGAACTCACTTTCCAGTCGTAATTGATCTAGTGAGACATTAAATCACGTTGAAGTGCCCAATATTGTGATTTTCTAAACGTAGCTTAGATGTGACACAGGACTGAAAGTATGGGGCACCCAGTGAGGACTGAACTCACTTTTCAGTCGTAATTGATCTAGTGAGACATTAAATCACGTTGAAGTGCCCAATATGGTGATTTTCTAAACGTAGCTTAGATGTAGCACAGGACTGAAAGTATGGGGCACCCAGTGAGGACTGAACTCACTTTTCAGTCGTAATTGATCTAGTGAGACATTAAATCATGTTGAAGTGCCCAATATGGTGATTTTCTAAACGTAGCTTAGATGTGACACAGGACTGAAAGTATGGGGCACCCAGTGAGGACTGAACTCACTTTTCAGTCGTAATTGATCTAGTGAGACATTAAATCACGTTGAAGTGCCCAATATGGTGATTTTCTAAACGTGGCTTAGATGTGACACAGGACTGAAAGTATGGGGCACCCAGTGAGGACTGAACTCACTTTTCAGTCGTAATTGATCTAGTGAGACATTAAATCATGTTGAAGTGCCCAATATTGTGATTTTCTAAACGTAGCTTAGATGTGACACAGGACTGAAAGTATGGGGCACCCAGTGAGGACTGAACTCACTTTTCAGTCGTAATTGATCTAGTGAGACATTAAATCATGTTGAAGTGCCCAATATGGTGATTTTCTAAACGTGGCTTAGATGTGGCACGAGTGAAAGTATGGGCAACCCAGTGAGGATCGCCCTCACTACTCAGTTGTAATTGTTCTAACGAGACAAGCTTGCTAACCATTACACCATGTAGAGGCGACCAATGCTTTTCTAAGCCTGGCTCAGATGTGGCAAAGGCGGAAAATGTGTATCTCCCAGTGATGATCGGAATCACTACTCAGTCGTAATTTATCGAGCGAGACAAACTTGGTAACAAAATTGGTATCACCACATTGAGGTGCCCTAGGATTTCATTTTATGACTGACAAAGAAAAATTCGTTCTCTGTTTAACTACTATTTTTTTTCTCTACAAGTAATATCTCATACATAGCGAAACCTCTGAACCAAAAGAAAGTCTTAACAAATTTCGGCAAAACCGGTCATTCACTGCGCATAAATCTTTGGCCTTTTACTAAAGATTTCCGTAGGCGAGATGAAATGTGAAAGATCGTCTTTTGATAATAAAATATCTTAATATATTGTTACTCTCAAACAAGTGGTTTTCGTGACTGTTTTATTACATTATTATTGCGTTTTATTATATTCGTTTAGCTTTTCAAATGTCCTTTGAGCAGCCATGTTTAGATAGTTTCGTCAGAAGTCATTTTACTGCTTGTAATATAATGTACTACAATGTTTTCTGGTTGTAAAATCTTCATTGATTAAATTTTGTATGGCTGCGGTTTCTTTTAGGCTATGTATTTCGTTTTTTTTTTTTTTGTGGTTTTTTTTTTTTTAAATCGCAGATTTACATATTTTCCGAAATTCCAGTCTTTTCAAGCGTGCCCTCGAGAGATTTGGAACTGAACTGTAATTATTTTGAAGTCGACAATTTACTGGAACGATGGTCACTCTCCTATTTCTTAATACTTCGAAATAGCTTTCCATAATTAGTACTCTCTCTATGTCTCTCTACTTTCTCGCTCTATAGATTTGTCTGTCTGTTTTCTGTCTCTTTCCCTCTGTCTTTGTCTCACCTTATCTTCCGCTGTACTGTCTTTTCTGTACTAAGAATTGCTTTAGGTATCTCCCTATACTTTTGATATATACCTCCTTTGCCTTTTCCCTCTCACTCTCACTTTCTCAATTTGTCTGTCTGTTTCTCTATGCATGTGCGTATCTCCCCTATCTCTCTCTCTCTCTCTCTCTCTATATATATATATATATATATATATATATATATATATATATATCCCCGGTAGGGGTTCAAACTAGATCGGTCTTTGTAGGGGAAACCACCGCCCTCGATCCAGCGGGATTTACACTCGGACCCAGTTAACGTTGGTGCATGTATTTCCTTTGATATGTCTTGCGTGTGTCAAATTCTCCAAGCCCTCTTTTCTTCATTATATGCTTTCATATCTCCTCTCTCTCTCTCTCTCTCTATATATATATATATATATATATATATATATATATATATATATATATATATCCCCGTAGAGGTTCAAACTGGATCGACCTGCGTGTGTCAAATTCTCCAAGCCGTTTTCTTCATTATATGCTTTCATATCGCTTTCTGATTCTGAGTTTAATAGTCCTTTTTATTTGCATTTCTCTTAAGACTTATTCGTTGCTTACTCGCTATGTAATTAAACATTTTAACTAGCTGTTTTAAAAGCCAATCCTTAGTATGTTATTAGGTATGTAATTTTTAAACGAATTATTTTCCAATCAGACATTATTTCTAATTACAGTGAACGTTATTTTTAATGGGTAGCCATGTTTGAATTGTGAAACCTGTTTTTATTTTCTTAAGCAGTGAACTCTAATAACCACAGGCCTAGATCGTGAAGTATTACTAAAAAAGAAACCGAAAATGTATCCCCACTTTTTTTTTTCCTTCAGGACAAACCACACCTGTACCTGAAGGGTGCCGTTACCAATTTGACCACGGGAGACCATTTTGATAAAGCAAAGCACTATTACCTTTTCAAAGAAATGTACATCTCTGAATGAGCCATTTTAGATATCAACTCAAACACATATACCCACTAAAAATAATATTTCTAGTAATTAGAAAGAATGGCGTAGTTCTATCATGGTGTTTGAAAGCGTCAGCTTCCAGCGAGTTATAGGTGACATATTTTTGGCAGTTTTTTTTTTTTTAGTTTTTTCATATTGCCAAGTTGGGCACGACTTAAATAGGCTTGTCTGCTCGTAAAAAATAGGGAATTTTTTAAAAAATAATTTTTGCAGATTAGCATTTTTAATCCATTCTGATGCCGCAACACTTGTTAGAATAGAAAAATATAGATTTTTTTATCATTTTTAAGGTTCCTGTACATAATATCGACTGAAAGGCATCTTGATGTGATGTAATATTTAGCAAGATTGTCTCGCTAGAATAGTTGCTACTGCGTAGTGAGTTCAATCTTCACCTGGTGCCCCATACTTTTTGGCCTTGTGCCACACCTAAAATACGCATAACAAAGCATCATAATATCAATAGAATATCAAACGGATCGTTGATTTTTTAAAAAGTTACCCAGATTTAATTATTCTGCGTACGAAAAGATTTCTTTTGAATAAAAGAACAAATAGACCTATACATTTTTTTTTTTTTTTTGTTCATTAGCCTATTAGCCAGCCTTCGGGCGGACTTTACCTCCTTCAGCACCTATGCACGTAAAAGATATAATACTTTAAAAATAATTAAATTATTTTGTCTTTATTCTCCACATTAATTCTCCATAATCTTTCTTCGTATACGAAACCAATCTCCATAGGTTTTTACATTTATTTTCTGCGCAAATTTTATTTTCTCTTAAAATCACTATTCTTTGTGGTCTTTTCACATAAAGTCACTCTTAAAAGACATTAGGGAACGCGAACTATGTAAAGTTTCGAATACATCACAGCACGCGTGCTAGAAAAACAAAAAAGAAAAAGCATATGTACCGTGCCCTGCAAAACTTTTAATTACGGTTTAATTAGACGATATCAATTACAATTGCAAAGAAAAATGAAATTAAATGTAAACCTTTAATAAAGAATTTTTTTTTTTAAATTTCACTCTGTTCGATATTTAAATGTACCTTTAAATGAATTATTTATTTAATTTTTAATCGCATGTAACAACAGTAGTTACTACTACATAATTCAGGTTGTTTATGATTCGACGAGATCAAAAAACGGACGGACGGACGGACACACGTACACTGCGCTTTATTTATGTAGAAGAACAGAGGATAAACTAATAAAAATTTTTATCCGTTTATTCTTTAAGATAAATAATAATTATCAGAAAATGTTTGTGTAAGTACTTTCGAAAAATTCCCCCCACCAAGAAAAAAAAGCTTAAAATGCTTAAACAATTCACCAAATTTAAAATAAAAAAAAAATGCTGATATCAATGAGGTGAACACAACTTCAGACATGACACTTGTAAATAACAGCTGGTTCCAATAATTCTGTAAAAGTCAGGAATCAATTTTAGATTGTATTTATATTAAGGACAGGATACACCTTGTAAATCGATGGGAAATCAATATTTTTTTTTATTGTTCTGACAATAGGCATGACATTCAGAAGACCAAATGAAAATTATTCACCGAAAAATATTACTTATGTTTTACGAGTGGACATGTCTATACTCAGCTTCCCTTACGATCACCGAAGTTAAGCAATGTCAACGCTGGTCAGTTCTTTGATGGGTGACTGCTTGGGAATACCAGGTGCTGTAAGCTTGGATGTGCTGGTGTAATGAAATGGCTCGAAATTGTTAATCGGATAACCGAGTTCTAATTCCAGTCGGGTTCGTTATAGTTACTTACGCGCAAATAGCCTTGGGAATGGTATGAATTTTCTTTTCTCTCTTCCTCAACTAAGGGCTTTAGTAAGCCGACTATCACTAAAACATTATTATCTCCAAAAAATAAATAAAATTGCGTACAGAATATTTAGATTTCGATATTAGATAACCCATACATGTTTATATGACGCAAGACAAAAACAACCAACCAATCCTGCCTATGTCATAAAAAAATAAAAATTGATTGATTGATTTGTTTTTTATGGCTTGTTAACAGTTTTAGGCTATTTAAAGTCCAAAAATATTTTTAGATTTTAAGAATTTCGGGGGAGATAATAATGATTTACTCATACATTTCCTACTGATTAACCCATAGCTGGGGGAGAAAAGAAGGTATTTAGGCCTAAGTGAATATAACGAGCATAACTGGAAAAGGAATTTGTCCCTCACATCCAAGCTTGCAGCACCTGGTATTTCTTAATCAGTCAATGTACTGACTTGGCTCGACGATGCCTTAACTTCGGTGATTGTACGAAAACTTGTATTTCAACCTGATATGGCCGTAAGCCTGTAAAGTGTCACCGATCGATTTGACACTGGATCGATATTATGAACACGATCCGCCGTCGCATCTGACATGTTAAAAATAATGTTAATATTTTTCGATTCTGACAAGTGTCGTGGCTTAAGGGAGATCAAAAGAATGCTAATCTACAAAATGTTGATCTACAAAGTGCTAATCTGAAAAATGATTTTTTCCCATATTTTTTACGAGTGGATCAGTCTATTTAATATTGAGTAATGGATAGTGGGTCTGATTTAGACGTATTCAGATATATGAACACGCAAAAAAGCGAAGTCTGTGTGTATGGTTACTTACTTGTTACCTTTCAATGTATAAGTATATTGTCGTTTTTTTTTTTGTTTTTTTTAAGGATCTTGGAGATATTTCCTGTCTTGTCGCTTTTTTGCGTGTTTATATATCTAAATACGTCTGCGTGTTTATGTATTATAATCTGATTGTGTATGTGTTGCAATTATTTTATATATATTATTTATATATTATATATGCGCGGTACTTATTAGAAAGCGCTTAATATCAGTGATAGAGCTAATATATTTAGTTGGATTGATGTGAGTTTGTGACCCTGGGTTTCACGCTATTTGCGATCGTCAGACAAAATGATTAATTTTTTTTTTAAATTTTGGATTTATATATGGTTGCGTATATCGGTGTTTTTATGGAAGTGGGGGGGAAAATTGTCGTCGGAACGCCCCTCATACGTACGCAAACATACATACACGCACGTATACTCATTGACGTACGCAGACACACACACACGCACGTTCACTCACTCGAGCTCACACAAACATAAACATATGTGTGGGAATGGGCATATATGCGCATCCATTGGGCACCTCGAGACGGTGTAATGGTTAGCAAGATTGTCTCGCTAGAACAATTACGACTGAATAGTGAGTTCGATCCATACTGGGTGCCCCATACTTTCAGCCTTGTGCCATATCTAAGCTACACTTGGAAAATCACTATATGTGCATCCATGTGTCGCTGTGTACATACGTTCGCATTTGGTCGCTGTATTCTATGTTGGATTGTGTAGCGAATATTTTTTGTGTCTGTTGCGCTGTCAACGCACAGACCGTTATTTTGTTTTGTTCGGTGAATAATGTTTTCTCGCACACACTTATATACGTATGATGGGGTTTTGTGTAAGACTATGGTATTATTGTGTAAGACTATCGTTATTATTTAGAAATTTTTTAAGGCTGTTTTGTTATTATTTTAAAGCCGGTTATTTTCCTGTTTTTGGCGATTGCGCATATGTAAATGGTAGAAGCTTCAATTTTCTAATACTTATTAGTATTTATGCTGTGGTATTAATTTTGCTGGGGGAGGCAGAAATAAGTATAATCGTAAACCTGAAGATAATTTCTAAACAGACGAATTTGTAGAATAGTTGCAGAACAAGCAGACTGCCGAGGAAAATTGAAATAAACATTGAGCTGAAAAAATATTTTGAGCTGAAGTGAGAAAGGAAGCAATTGTGACGCAATTACGGTGATTCTTATCAATATGGAAAGGCGCAATAGAGTTTTTCCAAAAGGGTGAGGAATCCGATGATGAACGGAAACCATCCCGATGGCCGTTTTGCTAACATCAGCGGGAAAACTGAGTAGCGTGCTTCAGCACTGAAAATTTGCTGATTAAAAGTCACGAGTTAGTTCTGGTTTGAAAAATGAATACAAATAATAATAATAACAACAACAATTTGAATTATTCGAAAACTCCTATACAGTATTTTCACTATGAATAATTAACTTCTTTCTCTAGTTTACTAATTGTTACATCTGAATACCACTCAACTAGTAGTATAAAATACGAATAAAATATAGGCACGAATCCTATTTCACGCTACTTAAGCGTTCGCTTAATATTTGACACATAACGTCATTGCAGTAATATTTTAATACTTGTAAAATCCTCTATAACTGCCAAAATTAAAATGTCAGAATTCATAATAGTAAATTTGCTTCCAGGTCCGTACAACATGTCAGCTTTCTTACCAAATCATCTGTTGTCTCAGCGTAGTATATTTAAAATTTTTAAAATTACAAATTTAGCTTCCCTTCAGTGTATCCCTTTGGTGTTTCATTATTACCCACGTTTATGATTATATTTCTCCCCGTTTATACACACACACACAAAGACACACACACACACACACACACAAAGACACACACACACAAAGACACACACACACACACATCCACTTGTTTAAGCCCGCCAGGTATGTCATGCGTTGTTTCCCCTTGTCTCTCTATTCGACCTCTGAGTATTAGATTCTCCAGGCACGCCTTTCTCATTATATATCCCAGAAATCTTAGCTGCCTCTTCCTTATGTTAAGTATAAGCTTCCTCCTTGTTTGCATCCTCGCCATGATATCCTTAGCATCCTTCTGTAGGACAACATCCCCGTTACCTCGAGTTTCTTCTTCATCTTTGAGGAGACCTCCAACATTCGCTGCCGCATAGGAGGACAGATGTCACGTAGCAGCACAGTACTTTTTTTCTGTGTCTCCTGTCTCGCAGTACTCTGCCCAGATTTTGGAATGCATTTTTGGCCATCACAATCCTTCTTCGGATCCCAGCGTCTAACAAATCATAGATACGCACGTTGTGTAATGGTTAAAGGCTCGCAATTGTTAATCGGAGTGCCGTGTTTTAATGTATATTGACTTATGCGCAAATACCTTTGGGATTGGTGTAAATCCATTTCTTTTCCCTCCCAGCTATGTGTTAATTATTAAGACTTGTAACACTAGACCATTATTATCTCAAAAAGTTCTTACAATCTAAAAATATTTTTTGGGTTTTAAATAAGTTACAAGGGGTTGATAAGTGGTAAAAAGTGAACCAATCAATACACATTTCGTTAAAAAAAGTATAATCAGAAAAAATACAGGAACTGTTAATCATGCTAAAAATGAAATCGGATCGATTTTATACCCCCAAACACATATTTAATATGACATGTAATAATTAAAAATTAATATTTGAGCTCATTATGTCATTTATGCACAGGTGTAATCCCAGTAAACTAAACGTCACGTTTGTCCTATGAAGTGAAGAAACACGTCACATGACGCGTTTTTTTAATACTTTATATATATATATATATATATATATATATGTATATATATATATAAGGATAGATTTTCTGTCTATTCAATTTATCTATTGTGTTTTCTCAATAGTGAATAGACTTTTGCAAGCCTGGCTACTGCAAATGCAAACAAATATCCGAGATCGAAGCTGTGTAAATGTTGAGTTAGTTTATGATATCGGAGTATCGATCGGAGGTTGTCTTCAAAAGAATAGAATTTTCTTTGATTTTGATGAATTTGAGGTGCAGCTCTCACCGATAGTAGCTCTATAAGATGTCAAAGAACTCTTGTTTAAAAAAAAAAAAAAATTGTTTTCTCTAATCTTTTTCTCTGTGTCGTGACACTTTAGGGCGTTGGCGGATCAAGTGATTTGTAGCTCTTAATATTTTTTTTCTTTTTGTTATCTTTCCTAGACCTTGACCCGTCATCCATTTACTCAAACTGACTTAAAGGTTATGCGTTGTTTTTTCCTCTGTCCCTCTTGCCTTCAATCTGTCCTGTGACTATCAAAGACCTTTGCGTCCTAGAAATTTTAAGCTATATCTTCTTGACGTTAAGTGTCCTTTTTGTTTCTATTTCCTTTAAAACTTTGCCGTTGCTCACATATTTGGTCCATAGTATTCCCAGCATCTTTCTGTAGAACCACATTTCTGTTTCTCTAATAATGCGATTGTGAAATTTTTCTGTCTAAATCAACATCACACGGACTTAATTGCTTATATTGTTTTCCACCTGCAGCAGCCATGTTTGCTTACCGCTTATAAGATGAAAAATGGAATAGACATAGAATACCTATCATTAAAAAAAATTATTTACACTTATTGTCCTCATCTTCGCTGTTGTTATCACCACGTTTCGGCCCTTGTGCTCTTCGACCTTCCTCAGGTGTATATCGATCTTGGTAACCTACAGGGAATTCTAAACTGAGTTCTTTATTTAATCTACGGCGATAGATTGTTTTCTTTCAAGCGTTTCGACTTGAATATTTCGAATATTTCGACTAGTTCTTATTTTTATCTGTTTCCAGTTATTGCGCGCCAGTTTCCACAAAAGTCCAAGTACACATTGCCCGGTCCAGCGTTTGAACTCGCAATCACTAGGTCACCATATTCACGAAGCAATGCTATTTTCCGTATTCTTTTCGTTTGTTTGTTTGTTTTTTTGTTGTTGTTTTTTTGTTGTTTTTTTTTTTAGAGATTTCCCCTTATTTGAGTAGACGCTCCGTTTTATTTTAAATAGTATTTATTTCTTCTGTCTGCCTGCATACGCGAGAAAAAGTATTAAACAAAATTCGCCCTCCAGCAGAAATAGAACCTGCACCCCGATTTGCCAAAAGAAACTACTGTTTGATTAGAAGTGCTTCAGCCGCTCGGCTATGAAGAGCTTTACTTAAAGTAGGCTGAATCAGACGTTAAGGAAAGCTTATGCTCTTCACTCAAATTATTTTTCTCAAAAGTCCATAACTCCTCAGCTTCTTAAACGAAAGGTAAACAAAACAATTTTAAAGAATTCATGGATTTTTATTTTTAATCTGACAATTTCATCACTTCAAAAGTTATTATAATAGACAATTCGCATTTTAAATAGACGCCACCATATTTATTTAAACGATGGTTTCCTCTAAAACGAAGAACGCAGGTTCAATCCCTACCGCAGAACACATTTTTTTTCTTATATTTTTCAAATGCACTAGACTGTTTAATAATAAATAAAAATAAGGTGTGTCTTTCATATATAAAGTTTATAATATAATCACGTTTGAAGTGTGTGTATATATATATATATATATATATATATATATATATATATATATATATATATTTATATGATGAGGTCCGTGAAAAACGTGTGAATTTCTTTTCATTTTTCATTTCAACTTTTGGAAGTAAAGTCTGATGATCCAGAACCCTGTTAAAGGGTTATGGTGAAATAACTTATTACATGGAATCTTAACGTGGTCTGTTTTTTTATTCATATATTCATATATATATATATATATATATATATATATATATATATATATATATAATAATATTAAAATTATTGGTAATCCGTATGAAATTTCCACGAGGGTATAGATCCGTTCAGAGCTCGATGTCAAAAGACATAGCCACAATTATTATATAATGACAAACAAACACTTAAAATTTATAAGTGATATTTTATTTCACTGAACTCGATAAAACACGGTTTCAAAGTTATCATCGGCTTCAAGTTATTCGTGTAGAAAGGGGGGGAGTAAACGGTGTGTAGTCTCAGTTGTATTACCCCACCCGTGATGACCTAAATTGACATCCGGATTGTAGACAGAAATCGTTACAAGAAAATGGCAACTGGGAATACATTTGAAAAAAGATTTTAAGTGTGAATTCGAAAATCTGTCTAGACTTTTGACACATAACTTTTTTTTCAACTTAAAAAAAAAAAACTGTTATAATTTATATTAAAAATAGTGGTTGGCTAAGAACATTAAAAAGATAGTCAGAACCTAGATAAAGATTTCAATTTAAACATAAAAAAATCTATTCAAAATATAAAATATAAAACTATATATATATATATGTGTGTGAGTGTGTGTGTGTGTGGTTTTAAGATATAATTATCCATGAGATAAAATATTATGATATACAGAAGAAAATATATAAATATTATTTATGTAAAGAAACAATTAGATATATTATATAAAGTATATGAAAGAAAGAAAAATACGAATAGATTAAAAAAAAAAAAATAATGGGCTAATCCGATCAGAATAAGGTACTATTAAATAATTAAAAAATTCTGAAAAGACGTGCTGTCATTTGCATCTAAATGTAAACCCCGAAATGCTATTGTGAAAATTTATGGACCAATGCTAATTTTAATACTTATAAAATCCAAAATCCTTCAAAGCACCAGACCGTAAAATATCTACATTCCTATTCGTTTTTAAAAAGAACATTCCTCGCCTGAACAATTGTCGTAAATCGTTAACTTCGCCCCAGTTGGAAGTGGGCGGGAGTTAGGAGAAACCATTTGGAAAGTGAGTCATCTCATATATATATATATATATATATATATATATATATATATATATATATATATATATATATATGCACACCGTTGGGGAGGCGCAAGAAGAGTAAAATTATTGCAGATAAGAGTAGTTAAGATGTCAAAATGATAACGTTGATGTAGACGTTACAAGCAGGCTTGATCAAAACTCCTTTCATAGTAACGCACCGGACACGGTGGTGAGGTTGGGTGTTCCACAAGTAGCCACACCCTGTTTGACAGACTAGACAGCAACCCCGCGCTCCAACAAGACTTAGCATCTATAGGATCGTAGAGCATCGCATAATGCCATGCTTCCTTTTTGGGGTTAACGATGCTAGGATGAAAGATGTTTATTTTTCTCCTCTTTAATACTGGTTGCTTTTTCGAGAGAGAGAGAGAGAAAAAAAAAAGAACGTTCCAGGGGCCAATAAATGCAAACCTAGAAAAATATTAGTACTTCTTTCATCTTGTGTTGGTTTTTATCACAATTCTGAGATCGTTATTCCGTTTTTTTTTATTCTTTATTTATTTTTTTAATCAGTTCACCCCAAGAAGGGTGATAACGCCACTAAGACACAAGGGGCTTCTGGGAGTGAAAGAGAAGGAAAAGATTTTAGAAGGAACCGGAAACATATTTTAAACAGGAAGCAAGGTATAAACTTTTAGTTCTGTTCAAAAGACCGAGGAAGTGTGTGAATCGTACGATAAGCGAACTTACGTAGTTTTAATAAGAGGAAAATGTAAACAAATACTAAATAAAGACTTTAGGTGGAGATGTTAGAAGTATAGAGTTGAAGTAGACTAAGTAGTAGAAGTAGTGAAGTAGTAGTAAAGGAAGCGGAAGCCCAATCTTAAATCTGAAAATATGGATAAACCTCTACTCCTGTTCAAAAGACCGGGGAGTAAACTGCTGACAATCCACAGACGCAATATCACAAGCATATCACGACTCTTTCGATATTTCCATAGTACATCTCCAGATCAACTTCATTTTTTTAGTTCCCCCAATTCATACTTTTACAACTAGGATACGCTTTACTATTTACACAAAGTCGAATCACCGTCATTTCCTCCGTATTCCAAGTGTAAGAAGAAAGTTCCTTTCAAAATGCTTTTTCCCAACAAATGCAACTTCATCATCATCATCTTGTGGCCTCAGCCGAGATTGAACTCACTACACCTCTCCAGTATTCCCTATCTGCCATAGCACCTAAAAGATCTTCCTTATGGATCAATGTGTCACGTTTTATCCTATCTGGAAAGGTTAACTTGCGTGATCGATTGACAGATGATGGGTGCCTCCAGAGTACAAATGATGACACAAGTTCAAACTAAAGTTGATACTCTTGGCAAGTCACCATATATGTCACAATGCAACTTAGTCAAAACAGTTTAACACGGAGATGATTCACTGTACACTACAATCTTGATCTCTTTAAGTCAAGAATGAAATTTTTTTAAGCATTTCATTCCCAAGCAAGGTGGGGGTGCCACTAACACGCAAGGGGTTACAGAGAGTGGGAGCAAGAGTAAGAGACGTGATTGAGGAAAGGATAATGATAGGGACGGGGAATTAGATCAAGGCATCAGATGTCGATTGACATTACACTTGAATATTTGAAGACGATAACTGTTAGGGAATCAAGTAGGAGGAAGTGAGTTCCACAGACGGGAGGTGCGAGATATGAATCGATTGGAATAGAAGAGACGACTACATTTAACCGTTTCAGCAGCTAACCTATTAACACGCTTAAATTCATACAGTTTGGGAACCAGCGAAAATAGATCGCCGGAGCAGTTACTTTGAAAGTACTTGTAGAAAAGACAGAGGGAAGCGACGTCATGTCTGTGAGAAAGTTATTGTAGACGAGATGCCAGTCTAGGACCAACCACATTGCATATCCGTCTCTGGATTTTGTCGAAGACCTTGAGGCGAACAGACCATATATGGCAGCAGTATTCCATGCAAGGGCGAATGGTTGATTTATAGATTTGAAGGATGGACTCAGGCGAGAAAAAACTTTCTGGCGCGACACAGAGAACCAACTTTCCTTGCGGTAGATGAAACTATTGATTCAATGTAATTGTTCCATCTTAGGTCAGCGGACAGCGTGAGACCAAGGAGGCGCAGAGAAGCACTCTTGTGGAGTTGAGCGTCAGACATTCTAATAGGTGGAGGGACAGGGAGAGTTCTCTGTAGTGGGTAAATGAGAGCAGATTAGTTTTTAAGGTATTAAAGCTTACCAGCCATTTCCTGCCCCAGTCAGCGACAGATTGGAGGTTCTTTTCGAGACCAACGGACAAGTTTAGTATTGTCAGCGATACCAGATTTCATATTGAGGTAGGAGTAAGTAGTAGTCAGCGTCGATGTCTAATTGGGAACTGATGACATCAGAAAGATCATTAATGAAGATCAGAAACAGTGTAGGACCCAGGATATAGCTTTGGGGAACACTAGCGTTCGTGATAAAGGAACTTAATTTCACCGTTTGACGGGAATTATTGTATTACATTAAATAATTGTTCTAAAATTTCATATTATAAAGAAGGCCGGCATGACAAACCCTATCAAACGCTTTTCTGATTGATATCAAGAGCCACGGCTCGAGATTCTTCGTTATTGTGAAGTGCTTGGTAAACAAATTCAGTTATGGCCGTGAGCACATTAGCGTTAGATCGAGCAAATCAGAAACCATATTGCTTGTTAGAGTGCAGATCATGTGGTTGGAAATTGATAAGACGTTAGTTAGATGTTTCAGAAGGGTCTCCAGAGTTCTTAAAGACAGGGATAACAGATGAGGACTTCTAACAGACTGGAAAGCAAGATTCGTTGAGGCAGTAGTTATATAGTTTGGAGAGAACACAGGAGCCAGTTCAGGAACATATTTCTTCAGGACAACGACTGGTATCACGTCCCCAACGCTTGCCTTATGGGAGTAATTTAGAGACGATGCCCAATACCATCGATGGGAATTGTTATCTATCATATAGTATAAGCCAGTGAAGCTAAAGCTCACTAAACTCTCCATTGATCTTATAGACCATAATTCAGAAAAATGTTCCGTACCCCCTTGAGAGCGATAGTAAATATATATTTAATTTGACACAAGGGCTTAATAGTACACATCAGGTCGTCTACTCATTAAAAATCACCAACGATCATCGGACTGAACATTGTTCTGAAACATCTACCACTCCATATGCATAAATATATATGAAGTTACGCTTAAGCCCTATTTTTATTTTTTTATTTTTTATTTTTTGCAGCGAGGTTCACTCGTTACAAGGTCCGGGGCAATTCGAGGTAGAGGTTTACATTTGGAAGCCATTTGTTTGTATAGGAGTGCAAGTTAACGGTTAACCCTAGCCTTGAACTGGTTAAGATTACAGTGATCGGAGAAACATCCTGCTGGGAGTCGGTTCCATGGAGCAGTGGAAGAAGCTACTCGAGTGGAAATTACTTCTCATTGATGGAATACGGAGAGAATGTGGGTGGTTTGCTACTATGTAAGTGGCATAGCGTGTTCTTGTGAAGGTTTGCCTCGGCGTGGCCAAGGATTGAACTTACCCGAGCACCTTCTGTGGAGGTAGCTGTAGAGCAACAGATGGAAAATAATTCGTCACCTACAAGGGCTCGGAGACATTTTTAACTCTATCAAAATTAGTAGGGGATGATGATTTTCCAACTCATTAAATTTGCCAAAGATTTTTCTAACAGCATTCTGAAGCAGCTCCCTTCCCATTTGGGTTTGTACATTGATATACACGTAATTATGTATAGTTTGGTAACGAAACATGTTAATAGAAACTAGTCAGATTCTAGTCCACTAAACTCGCAAATGAGCTTGCTAACGGTCGTGTCAGGACGTTCTCTCCTTTTGGATGTTTACGAAAATATGTAGTTTATTTTGTGTGTGTGTATATATAAATAGTTTAGCTTAGTTTGTAATCAGTGAAATTGAGAGGAATGTTGAAATATATGTCGGGAAAAAGTTTTTGATAAAAAAACAACAAAGATGTCTACGAAGGTTGCACAAGTGATGATCACTAAAATAAGCCGTTTAGATCGAACCAAGAAGTTTTCATTAAGAGATACGAAGACTATTAAAATAAATAAATAATAATACTGACTTATATATTTTCTTATTTCTTCCAGACCCCATTCCGCTATATACTTTCTTAAGTATGTCAAAAGTTGCTTTTCCTTGTCTATCCGCCCTGTGAGTATCAGATTTTCCAAGCCCTGCTTTCTCATTACGTGTCCCAGAAATTTCAGCTGACTGTTCCTGATATTAAGTATGAGCTTCCATTTTGTTTGTAACCCCCTTCAACTCATCGTTGCTGACATGCTGTGCCTATAGGATAATTTTGGAACTAGCTTAAACTCTTCTACCCGACCGGCTAGAGTCTCCTGAATTTGTGCCAGCCGATTATTAACTTTGTCGAGCGCTACAAAATTCCTTGGTGGGGAAATTTTTTTTAATCAAAACCAGATTCAAGAGTTCATCAAAAACTTTTTCACATCAAAACTTGCGGAATTTTACTGGAAATGTAACGAAGTGCTACCAGAGAAGTCACAACAGGTCATGGCAAAATAATGGTGAATATGTAAAAATTTCTCAGAATTAATCTGTAGAAAAAGACAGTATGCATGAAGGAAAATAGACAATATGAAAACTGTAGTTTTAGCCAACGCGTTTCGTCCAATGTGGAATTTTTCAAGAAAAAAAAAACGAAATGAATATTTTAAAACAAACTATCTATGAACACCCAAACAAAATGTCGTTTATAGAGATTTTGTGTCAATAAATTAATTTCGTTCTTTGCCTTGAAAACGTCCACATTGGACGAAACGCGTCGGCTAAAACAATAGTTTTCCTATTGTCTTTTTTTTTCCTTTATACAATGGTGAATATGTAATTGAAGAGAATTTCCTTTTCGTTTTATCTTATGAATCAAGATATATTTAAATGCATTTTCGAAGAGTAGAATTTCTTGGAATGATTGTCAAGAAGATCATTGGCAAATCGAGTCAAGTTTTCTAGAAATCGTTCGAGTTGGTCAAATTTTTTAATTAAACATTTTTGATTCTATCTTCCGACTTGATTTTTTGCTTATTTTTTTCTTTAGGTTTCTTCTCTTAATTCAGTTTGGTCATTGCTGTATACATTTTGTCAATTCTGCTGTCATCGTCACAGGACCGTTTCTCCATACTCAGTCTGCGGGAAATATACATTTTACGTTTACTTTTAGAAGGCATTACATTTAATGTGAGTCATAAAAGAAAGCGTAAATTCCAAGAGTCGGGGAGATATCTGAAAATAGGGAGAGGAAGAATTAAATGTGGGTAGAATGGTGTGAGAAAGAGCAGGGTGGGGGTAAAGTTGTGAAGAAAATACAAGACTTTCCAGCGAGATAATATGAGAAAAAAAGTGGGCGAGTCAGTGGTACAGAGGGAAAAGAATGAGTGATTGGAATAGAAAAAAGATAATCAGAGTTGGAAGAAGGAGAGTGATTAAAAAATAACTCTCTCTCTCTCTCTCTCTCTCTATATATATATATATATATATATATATATATATATATATATAATATACATATATATATACACATATATATATACATATATATATATAAATATATATATACATACATATATATATATATATATATATATATATATATATATATATATATATATATATATATATATTATATTATATACATTATATACAATAATATATTATTTCCAGGTATGATATATGATATATATAATGTATATTATATATATATATATATATATATATATATATATATATATATATATTAAATACATTATATAATATAATATATCATTATGCCTGGAAATGATTTATGAGGGATATTGAAAAAGTTCCCTCTTACTGAACCAGTTACAAAATCAAATGTCAATTATATATATATATATATATATATATATATATATATATATATATATATATATATATATATATATATATGGGGTGAGGTGAGCCCCCATATACACGTTTAGTTAAAGACCGACTAAAGTTCGTTCTTAAGATTTTTTTTCTATATTTTGGAACAAGCAAAGTAAATCTTATATATTTCACAATTTATTCAGCTTCATCAGAAAATTTTAGAATGGGGCTGCATGGAGATGCTTTGGTTTCTCGAATTTAAAAAAAAAACGTCAAAACATCTCAGCACAAATATCCATCCAATTCAGAAAAATTTAAATTCAAAATAAATCAAATTTATAAATGTTTTTCCAAAACATTCCTTATATATATATATATATATATATATATATATATATATATATATATATATATATATATATATATATATATATATAAAAAGTGTTTGTGTTTTCTCACCATTTATAAGTCACAATCCATGCACTCAATATTGTTGCAATACTTGGTCTGATCCTTCTTCTATATTAATATTAAGTAGTATCTGCTATGTTATTGGTACTGACCTAGCATCTTGGCATCACTTCCCCCCCCCTGTAACGTATCTTCCCTGTGCTTCCTATATAAATATCTTCATGGTAACTGTTATGATGAATTTTCCATCTTTAAAACCTCCACTTAACGAATTTAAGCGTAGTACCAGATTGGCGCTTAAGTCTCATCATTTTACAGTTGACATTGCAAGATGTAACCGTAACGTCCATGATAACAGTTTCTTCTCTAATTATCTTGCGATTTCTTGCTTTCCAGTCAACTTTGATCTTTCAAAATTTAAATGCAATGTCAATCGTTATCTTCTGTCTTCTTAATTCTTGTTCTTTCGTTGTTCCTTCTCTTTAATAATGTTTTTTTTTATTTTTCTCATATTCTTTTACACTCGCTAACCCCTGCCGTCTTAGTGGCTTTGAATGGGTACATATATATATATATATATATATATATATATATATATATATATATATGTGTGTGTGTGTGTGTGTGCGTATATATATATATATATATATATATATATATATATATATATATTGTTCATTGTTCCTTCTCTTTAATAATGTTTTTTTTTAATTTTTCTCATATTCTTTTACACTCGGTAACCCCTGTCGTCTTAGTGGCTTTGAATGGGCATATATATATATATATATATATATATATATATATATATGTGTGTGTGTGTGTGTGTGTGTGTGTGTGTGTGTGTGTCTGTGCGTATATATATATATATATATATATATATATATTCATTGTTCCTTCTCTTTAATAATGTTTTTTTTTTTTTTCTCATATTCTTTTACACTCCTTAACCCCTGTCGTCTTAGTGCCTTTGAATGGGTATATATATATATATATAATGTATGTGTGTGTGTGTGCGTATATATATATATATATATATATATATATATATATATATATATATATATCCTATTTAATACAGCATTCATTGAACATGATTGACAAGGTACTGCGATTAAACTTTTTAGTTTATATATATATATATATGGTTGGATTGATGTGAGTTTATGACCCTGGGTTTCACGCTTTTGCGATCGTCAGACAAACTTATTAATTTTTTAAAAAGTTTGGTTGGATTTATGTAGATTGCGTGTATTGGTGTTATTATGGGAGTGGGGGAGGGAGGGAATCGTCGTCATGATGTCACTCATGCTAACGCAAACATAGATGCATGTCCGTACACCCGTTGAGGTACGCAAACACACATACACACTTGCTCGTCCGCCGGGGCTCATACAGACATAAACATATGTGGACAGTATGGGATTTGACATATGTATGTATATGTGTGCTGTTGTCTTTATACATACGCATTTTTATGTTGAAATTCAAAGATCGGAAGTGTAGCGAAAATTTCTCGTGAATGTCTCGTGAATGTATACATGTCAGCAATCAGAGCCTTTTTTCTATTTATTCACAGAATAATATTTCCTCGCATGTGTGTATATATGTGTGGTGGGGTCTGTGTAAAATTATGATAGGTAAAAATTGCTATTATTTTTAATTTCTTAAGGTTGATTTGTTATTATTTTAAATTTGGTTATTTGCTTGTTTTTGATGACTGCGTATATGTAACTGGTAGGAATTGCAGTTTGTAATCCTTATTGCTTTTTTTAAAAAATTTTTTATGGTGGCATTAAATATGCTGGGGGAGGGGGTAGTTTACGTTAATAATTATAGTGGGTTTATACGATAATAGTAGATGTGATGTGATAGTAATGTTGTAAGGGGATTGGTGAGAATGATAATATCAGTAGCTAATAGTTATTGTAATTTGGTAGAAGTGATTAGTAATGGTGGTGGGAGAATGATAATAGCCATCAATGTAATTATTGTGGTGGTAGCTTGTTTCATATATTTATTTATTTTGGTATAAATCCTATGTATATTTATATTTATATTTATATACACACACATACATACATATATATATATATATATATATATATATATATATATATATATATATATATATATATATATATATTCATATCTGTTTATATATATATATATCTTACTTCCCAAAAGAAATCTCTTGTAAGCATGCAATAAAAATAAAATAAAAAGCTTAATCGCAGTGGCTTTTCAGTAATTTTCAATGAAAACTGCATATATACATACATACATACATATATATATATATATATATATATATATATATATATATATATATATATATAATATGCTCATGAAAAATGCCCCAGACTTAATCAAAATTATGTTTTATCGTTAAAATATTTGTGTTATTATTAAGAGACCAAAGTATTTTTTATTATTTTATTAATTTTTTTAATCCTTCCTAGCACAATTTAAATTTTCGTTAAAATTCTTTTTTTGATGTCAGCGGTCGACGTAATATTTACGATTCGTATTTTGTGTCTTTTTCAAGTGAAACTTTGGAAATTCTTGAAAAAATCAAATAATTGTCGAATTTTAATGAAACTATTAGGACTTATTCACAAATGAATGAAATTATTTTAAAGTTTTTTTGTTTTTTTTAGATAATCTTGATATAAAATATTTTATATATACTACCCCCATTTGCTTAATTTCATGAAATATCGAGAAATTAAATTGCAATC